>CM060129.1:20961467-21368967 GCA_030522415.1 Channallabes apus | reverse complement strand
TATCTCATTCCTCGTGAAGCTGAAAGTGTGTTTACCCGTCCTGCAAACTGTAGAGGTAATCTCCATTTTCTCCCCCACTAGTGCTGACACACAGTTCCTCAATCTTATTTAATTATACCAGATCAACTGCAATTACTTGCACGTGTGTGACTCAGACATAAAGAGACATAATTATTATAAACCTTGTACAGGTCGTATGTTCTTTGCTCCGCTACAACACCTTCCTTAGCTATTTACAGCAAATATTTACCAATGTGGACTTTTCTGGTTGAGTAATACCTTAGGATCAAAGACCAAATCACCAGGACCGATTCACCAGACCACAGACCTCTTCTAACAAATAAGTCAAGCGTAAAATCATTGGTAAGTAATCGCGGAACATTTATTATTTTTGTGATACATTGTTGTCTAAATGAATAACTTACATAGATTTTTTTTTTCTTATTGCAATTTTCCTTTTTTTTCTGTTCTTGCAGTGTAATCTTTCTTGTCTGTTTTACTGCAACTTTGTGAAAATGTAAAATTGTAGATTTGTATATTTCATCCCAAAATCAGCTCAGCTGACTTCATTTTATTGCCTCATAACGTTGCTGATCCAGACCCCCAGATGGGCTTGTACAGCAGAGGTGTCAAGTAACGAAGTACAAATACTTCGTTACCTTACTTAAGTAGAAATTTTGGGTATCTATACTTTACTGGAGTAATTATTTTTCAGCCGACTTTTTACTTCTACTCCTTACATTTTTAAGCAATTATCTGTACTTTCTACTCCTTACTGTCACGGTCGACCACCAGATGGCGCCATACTCCAAGACTCCATTTTGTTTTCTGTTCTGTTTGTTTGGTTTTGAACTCAGTATCCCAGAATGCACCTCGGTCAGGAAATGGGAGCACACCTGATCGAGGTTAGCAACCAAATCAAGTCTAAGATAAATAGCCTTTTGTTTCCGTTGTTCTGGGTCAGGTATCTGTTCTACTACGGTAATGTTAAGTGGGTGTTTTTGTTCTTGTGTTGTTGTGTCATGCCATGTCCCCTTGTCCTTAAGTTTGTGTTATTCTGTGTTTAAGTTAACTCTGTGTCTAGTCTAGCTCTGTGTTTAGGTTAGCTCTGTGTGTTGGTTAGCTCTGTCTGTTAGGTAGCTCTCTGTTTAGTTTAGCTCAATGTTTAGTTTAGTCTGTGTTGTCAGTCCAGCTCCGTGCTTTCAGTTCAGCTCTGTGTGTTAGTTCAGTTTGAGTCCTGTTTGTACATGTTCACATTTTGGTTCCTTTATTTAAAAACCCCTTTTTCACTCTATCACCTCCGCCTCCATGTCTTCTCCAAACCCCACACGAGCACCCCGTTACAGAATGCCCGACCTAAAAAGTAGTATAGCGGAGGGGCCTCCCCTGGGTATTTTTTGTGGGGGGGCTATGTTCGTGACGCCGAGGCAAGTAGGCTTTCAGGGCAGCAGGCTTGCCATCCGGCGGAACAAGCTGGAGCAAGAGGGCGAACGAGCAACGCAGCCAGATTGAAGAGGGTCGCGGCTGGCAATACGACGCATGCCTCCAAGGACACAGGACGACGGAACCAGGGGTAGGGAAAAACCCCAGTCGGAGTGTCGACAGACGGGGCACGGCGTGGAGCAGCAGAGGCGAGTACTCCAACAGCTGGCTGGGGAACTCATCCAGCAGGTCAATGCGTGCAGAGAGGCCAACGATCTAGAACGCATGCAAACCCTGCTGGAGTTGGGGGCACGACTCCAGGATCAGATCGTTCAGCTGAATCGAAAATGCCCAGAATCTCCAAAGTGCCCCGTGATGGGCCCGGCCGTCCCAGAGAGCCCCGTGCTGGGCCCCGGCCGTCCCAGAGAGCCCCGTGCTGGCCCCCGGCCGTCCCAGAGAGCCCCGTGCTGGCCCCCGGCCGTCCCAGAGAGCCCCGTGCTGGCCCCCGGCCGTCCCAGAGAGCCCCGTGCTGGCCCCCGGCCGTCCCAGAGAGCCCCGTGCTGGCCCCCGGCCGTCCCAGAGAGCCCCGTGCTGGGCCCCCGGCCGTCCCAGAGAGCCCCGTGCTGGGCCCCGGCCGTCCCAGAGAGCCCCGTGCTGGGCCCCGGCCGTCCCAGAGAGCCCCGTGCTGGGCCCCGGCCGTCCCAGAGAGCCCCGTGCTGGGCCCCGGCCGTCCCAGAGAGCCCCGTGCTGGGCCCCGGCCGTCCCAGAGAGCCCCGTGCTGGGCCCCGGCCGTCCCAGAGAGCCCCGTGCTGGGCCCCGGCCGTCCCAGAGAGCCCCGTGCTGGGCCCCGGCCGTCCCAGAGAGCCCCGTGCTGGGCCCCGGCCGTCCCAGAGAGCCCCGTGCTGGGCCCCGGCCGTCCCAGAGAGCCCCGTGCTGGGCCCCGGCCGTCCCAGAGAGCCCCGTGCTGGGCCCCGGCCGTCCCAGAGAGCCCCGTGCTGGGCCCCGGCCGTCCCAGAGAGCCCCGTGCTGGGCCCCGGCCGTCCCAGAGAGCCCCGTGCTGGGCCCCGGCCGTCCCAGAGAGCCCCGTGCTGGGCCCCGGCCGTCCCAGAGAGCCCCGTGCTGGGCCCCGGCCGTCCCAGAGAGCCCCGTGCTGGGCCCCGGCCGTCCCAGAGAGCCCCGTGCTGGGCCCCGGCCGTCCCAGAGAGCCCCGTGCTGGGCCCCGGCCGTCCCAGAGAGCCCCGTGCTGGGCCCCGGCCGTCCCAGAGAGCCCCGTGCTGGGCCCCGGCCGTCCCAGAGAGCCCCGTGCTGGGCCCCGGCCGTCCCAGAGAGCCCCGTGCTGGGCCCCGGCCGTCCCAGAGAGCCCCGTGCTGGGCCCCGGCCGTCCCAGAGAGCCCCGTGCTGGGCCCCGGCCGTCCCAGAGAGCCCCGTGCTGGGCCCCGGCCGTCCCAGAGAGCACCTCGGTCAGGAAATGGGAGCACACCTGATCGAGGTTAGCAACCAAATCAAGTCTAAGATAAATAGCCTTTTGTTTCCGTTGTTCTGGGTCAGGCATCTGTTCTACTACGGTAATGTTAAGTGGGTGTTTTTGTTCTTGCTCTGATTCTAGGTGTCATGCCATTTCCCCTTGTCCTTAAGTTTGTGTTATTCTGTGTTTAAGTTAACTCTGTGTCTAGTCTAGCTCTTTGTTTAGTTGTTTGTGTTTAGGTTAGCTCTGTGTTTAGGTTAGCTCTGTCTGTTGGGTAGCTCTCTGTTTAGGTTAGCTCTCTGTTTAGTTTAGCTCAATGTTTAGTTTAGTCTGTGTTGTCAGTCCAGCTCCGTGGTTTCAGTTCAGCTCTGTGTGTTAGTTCAGTTTGAGACCTGTTTGTACATGTTCACATTTTGGTTCCTTTATTAAAAACCCCTTTTTCACTCTATCACCTCCGCCTCCATGTCTTCTCCAAACCCCACACGAGCACCCCGTTACACTTACATTTTAAAAATAGCCTCGTTACTCTATTTTTATGATCAGAACGTGCAACCCCCCCCCCCCCCCCCCCCCCGGTCGCATGATAAGAACGCGAGACCTTAATACTTTTGCCGCCCCTCACGGTACTTTTACTTTTATACTTTAAGTAGTTTTGAAACCAGTACTTTTACACTTTTACTTGAGTAAAAAGCTTGGGTTGATACTTCAACTTCTAAAGTAGTATTTTTGAACCCAAGTATCTATACAGGTACTTCTACTCAAGTAATGAATGTGAATACTTTTGACACCACTATT
This sequence comes from Channallabes apus, assembly GCA_030522415.1. Classification (NCBI taxonomy): domain Eukaryota; kingdom Metazoa; phylum Chordata; class Actinopteri; order Siluriformes; family Clariidae; genus Channallabes; species Channallabes apus. The sequence goes on along the minus strand of CM060129.1, from coordinate 21,365,285 downwards.
GTACAGTGGACACTATGCATGATCGCTTCATGCCTTCCCTTTATACCCTGACATAAGGTCAATCTGGACTCATCAGACTTACACATTAGACTTTTTTTCCATCGCTCCAAAGTCTAAACTTTATGCTGTCTAAAGAATTCAACCTCTTGCGTTTCCTTAACAAGTGATTTCCTTCCAGACACCCAGACACGCTGTTTAATCCCAATCTCATCACATTGTGTTGCTCTCACATTCAATATTAAACATAGCTATCAATTTTATTGTTGATTTTTCACCATGCAAGTTCATCAAGTGTTTAAGTGACCTCCATGCATGATGTTTTTCCGATCCCATTTCCTCCACAGGGTTGACGGTTCAGCGTTGTCCTTCCAGGTTTTGACAATGTGTGGAAAGATTTTTAAACCAGTTCCAATAACATCAAATTTCCTTAGTTGTTTTCTTTGCTTGATGCAGCGCAATAATTTGACCCTTCTGTAATGGCGACTTTTTTTAAAAATATATTAAACAGGTCTATTACCATCCTCCATACCTGCTTCAGTGAAAAGGTGTAGATAAAGCAAAATAAACAGATGAATAAATAAAATTCAAATTTTAAAAACATTTTAAACCAGTTTGGTTTGCGTATCATATCCGATGATGTTTATACAAGCATGTCTATGTCAATTATTCATCAGAAGGTAGCTGATCAGACCTAGCTACAGGGCAAGAGACATCGAATGCTTTTGTGTCCTCTCTGGTCTGATTATCAGACTGATGACTGATGGTGTGTTGAAAGAATGTTGACAATGAAAACAGAACGGGCAAAGACGTACAGTACATGTTTCCAGGTATATGGATCTAGTGGTGATTGATGTAAAGGCAAAACCATATCCTCTTCAAAATGTCTTAATTATAACCGTAAACTAATGATCAATCATACAGAATTAAAAGGTATGACAGAGATTTTATAGAAAGACCTGCAGCTACAGAACAGCTTTCAGGACTCAGAGACACAACCGATCTTTAAGTTTAGTTTCTGTTAATTAGCTTGTCCCGTAGATAAAGGGGGGATTCCTGGACACTCTGTTTTGGTAAATTTAGGGTGTCGATCCTGTTGACCTCATGGTTTATTGATGCTGGGGATTGTGTATGATCAGTCAAATATTTATTCCTACTGTCTTGTTTCTTTCTTTCTGTTCTATTTTTTCTCTATCTCTGTATCCCTTCCTCTATCAGCCTCTTCCATTCTCTCTCTTCTTTCCTCTCCTACTGTATCTCTCTCAAGATGGTGTGCTGCCTGCTGACGGCTGCTGCTGTTTCTGCAGCTCTCCTTTTCATCGTCTTTTATTGGGTCGTGCCAGCCATGCAGCGCAACGGCACGTGGGCATTAATGTGGCATGACTTCATAACCCAGCGACTGCACGACACGCTCACACATTCCACACGCCCTCAGGTGACATGTTTTCATTTTTGACCTTTTGCACACGTGACAATTAATAATATAAATAAATATAATAAATAATGTATTTTTTAATTCAATGTGTTGAAGCACATGGAGAGTTCAAAATAGTGTCTCATACAGTATACTGTACACCAAGCTTCAAGATTTATGTACTCTTATATACACCAAGCCTCACACTGTTACACTCTACAATACACCAATTACATAATAATAATAGATATAATATATATACAGAAATATATATATATATATATATATATATATATATATATATATATATATATATATATACTATATATACTGTATACTGTATATATTACTCTTAATATTCCTTTTCCACCACATACAGTAGCAATCTATTCTATAGTTACTGCACAAATTCCCTGTGTCGGCATGTTTACTGCATTAACTGTACATATAAATTAATCTATTGAATAATTATTTAACCTGCACCTTTTAAGTTGCACAATGCCAATATTGCACAGATGTACAGTAGGTAGACAACCAGACTGCTCATTACCGTCGCGCTCACCGCCGTGGCAAAGCGGCAGCGGCCAAAATAAACCAGTAGCATACAGTACGGTACTATTTGAACTTAGATGCTTAACAAAATTATGTTGCTGAGCTGTGCAATGACACTACATTCTATCTATCTATCTATCTATCTATCTATCTATCTATTCAGTATCTGTCCATCCATCCATCCCATTGCATTCTGATCTTATTTTCTCCTATTATTCAATTCCATCTCACTCCATTTCAAATACCATCCATCCGATCATTCCTCTATTCTCTTCCAGTCAAAACGTCTCCCTTACATTCTCCCGTTTCTTTCATACCATCTTATGGCAATCCATCCAATCCAGTTTCATCGTTTCCAATTCCAACCCATTCCTTTAGATTCAGCTTCACTCGCATCACCATTCCTTTCCCGTTCGTTTCCATCTCATTCCATTGAGTTTAGTTGCACTGCTAGCTTGAGAAGTGCCGAGGTCGAAATATGCCCTCCTAACTTTCTGAAATTATTGTGTAACTGCAGCGCATGCTGAAGGCCGTGCAGAAGAACGCCACTAAAGGCAATCCCGAGAGCGTCATCTCCGCCATCGACTATTTCTGCAAGCACTCGGAATGGGCCATGAACGTGGGCGATGAGAAAGGTGAACTCATCCACCAGACTTTCTATTGTTCCTCTGCCTATTCCTCTCTCTATCTCTCGCTCTCTCCCTTATCATGAACTCAGCTACTGGTCACCTTCTGTTGGTTTTAAGTCTCTCCTCTCCATCCATCTGTCACTTTGTTTCCTGCTCTGGAGTGAAAGTCCTTGGGGCTGCTCATGAATGTGATGACGTGATGGCGTTCGTCCGCCTGCTGGGTCAATGACTTCTCCACATGGCTGCACAAACACACACACACAAAACCAGAGAGAGAGAGAGATAAAAGGAGCTTTTTATTATTTTGTCTGATCCAATGAAACTTAGTGGTGAGAGACAACAGTTAGCAGTCACTTCTGCTTCTTTCTTCCTTATGTGGGAATTACTGTACTGTATAATAATGTACTGTACATAAAAGCATCAGTATTATGGTGGTTAGGAAAGGGACGTTTCAATAGGAAACCACCTGCACTATCAATTATGACTGAAACAATGAGACGAGATCATGATGAACGTGTTGGAACCAAACCAGGCTAAAACAACTGATAAATAATTGGAAGGTTTGAAAAGACCAAAACATCTCATGCTGTAATAGAGAGTGAGCTACGAGCTCATACACTTGATAAGGAGGCGTTTAGGATTCAGCTGATTAATAATCAATGGTGGAGACCTGACTGGCTGTTAAATGATGCAGAAAGACCATTAATGAAGTTTCGATTGTGCCGTTCACCACTTAATTACATCTCTTAATGATCTTTAAGCGTAGCTACCTATGTATGTGTGTGTGTGTGTGTGTGTGTGTTTATTGTGCATGTTCAGGCTCCATTTTGGACTCTGTGGTGACTGAGGTGAACCCCAGCACGGTTCTGGAGCTGGGGACGTACTGCGGGTATTCCATAGTGAGGATCGCACGCCTGCTGTCCCCTGGCACTAAACTCATCACGGTGGAATTTAACCCGGCCTCCGCTGCCATCGCCAGGCAGATCATCACCTACGCTGGTCTACAAGACAAGGTGTGTGTGTGTGTGAGAGAGAGAGAGATTGTTAGTCAATGTGAAAGTTTTCTTAGCATCCACAAAACTAAAAAAAACAGAGACTTGGAATATAATGAACACATTTATAGTGAAACATAAACAACAACAACGTTACTACTAAGCGAGCACAGTCGTGTGCCACTAGGGGGCAGACCTGTTAGAACGCCACTGTGATGGTGCTTCGCGTAGGATTCAACCTGGCATGAGAGCTGAGACTGAGATTAGCATGCATGCTGTGATGTGGCTTGGCCTGAGAGATGGGTTGGGATATGAGATGAGAGACTTATGCTGAAATTTAACATGGGTGTCTAATTGGGGCGGAGCATGAGATCGAGGGTTAAACTTTAGCTAAGGATAGTGCTTAGGACAGGAAAGGTCACTTCTTGGGCATTTGATAAGAGCTAGTCTGTCATCGAACTACATATTTGGAGAGAGCTTGACAAAGTCCTCAAAGATGAGAGGTGATGCCATACACTGATGCATGGCAAACTAGAAGCTAGGGTGTGGAGCTAACACGATATTATTGAAGCTAGTGTGTACAGCACACGTGTAGCCGAGGCAAGCATGACAAGCTAGACAAGCTAAGGTGTGCTCATAGCCTAGAGGCCAGAAGATCACAATGTTCTCAAGGCCAGCCAGTGGTGCCAGAGAAATGTCCTCAGTGTCAATGGGTGTTGCTGGGGTTGACTGATTCAGGATTAGAAGGGCATTGTTCTTGCAAAACATGGCACAATTCTGGGTCATCATGTATTGGCATGGTGAGTGTCGCATAACTCCTTCTTGCAACAAGGTGTAAATCTAGATCAACAGTGTCTAACTTTTGATGAATAGGACATTACTTGGACTGAGCCCTGGTGAGGGAGTCATCTCTATCGACCTCATCCTGGAGCTCTGTGCAGGAAGCCACCCAATCGACTTCACATTTAATCTCTGTGCTGTCAAATTCACCCTGGAGCTTGATGTAGGGAGCTCCACCGTATCCACTTCACCCTGTAGGGCTTTCTCGCCTGGCTTCGGGCATTGCATGATAAAGACTTCCATGGGGAACTCAATGCCATCATACAGAGGCAGCATCATCCAGTCTTTACTCTGGGGAAATGTTATAGTCCTAAAACTCCTGGCTAGGTGTCATGTTTATCCTCCTGTTAGCCTGCTACATCCTCGTGTCAGTTGGGTATACTGCCACACTGTAACAAATGTTTGTAATTTTAGCAGTAAAATACCGTATAAATGCTACAGAATAAAACTGTATTTAATAAAACTTGCCTAACTTGATATACTGTATTTATTAAAAGGAAACTCCCAGAGAAGGTATTTGTTACTAAAATCATGAAGCATCAGTTTATATTTTACTAAACCTTTGTTCATAGATTTAAAAAATCAGAAAAATTGTCTGTTCTGTAAAAAATAAACTGGCAGCTGTGGTTACCAGAAATTTACCGTCAAAAATACGGGAGCAACGTTATTGTTTGTATGGGACTGCACTCATTATACTGTATATTTTACGGATATTAATATTTTTTTCTACGGTTTATAGCCATCTAATTTACATTAACCAAGGACTTCAAATTCTTGAATGGTATTCAACCCTTTGATGACTGTGGCAAGGACAGTCGCTAGGACACGCCACTTTGCCCGCCCCCACCGCTCACCAGCCTGTGCCCCCATGCCAGCAGCGCACTGCCCACCAGAACTGCACGTGCACACCTTTCCTTCCCTTTTTCACTTCCTCCCTCCTTTAACCTTTTCCTTCCCTAAGTAAAATGACCCCTTTTCCGTAAGACCTCGTCCGTGTTTGTTGTTGCTCCCCTTGTGCCAAACCCATTACAAAATACATGAACATATTTAGCACCCCAGTGCAGTGTGCAGTTAAAAACCGCAATGCAGGACAGAGGACATAAACAATTTTAACATGTGTGTGATAAAAATCCTTCTATAAAATTACATACTTAGATTTTCTGCCCAAAACGCTTAAAACTGTCCACCCTGACATTTGTATATTTGATTTTGAGAATTTAAATATTGTTTTGCTGTTTTTATTAAAGAATACATGAGACCATGCTGATGTCCGAGTCTTGAATAACTTTTGATGGGTTTTGATGATTTGATTTAGGTTTGTATTCCTCAATTAGTATAAAAGTACTCTTAATAGTTTCTTAACAGTAAAATCCGAATGCTTAGCAATGTAACTTCTCTCTCTTTTAGCTCCAGCTAGTGTGACAAAATGATGCTTTCACAGAATTTTTTTTAATTAAGTCACTGTGGTTATTCATAATAAAAAAAATAGTCCAACAACGACAGTTATTGTGTAGCAAGCAGGGTAGTGTAGTGGTTAGCGTTGTCACCTTCCACCACCAGGGTCCGGGTTCGCTTCCCAGCCCGGCTGGATTCCCGTCTCAGTGTGCATGGAGTTTGTATGTTCTCCCCGTGCTTGGTAGGTTTCCTCCAGTTACTAACCCCTCCCACCCACCCCCCATATACAGGATTAAGTTGTATAGACAATGACTGAGTTCTGAGCTGTAAAAAAGATGGAAACAAACCATAATTCTTACAACATAAATCTTTAAATTAGACAGTCCTGAGCTGTAAATAACATGGTTATGATCCGTATTTGTTACAATGTAAACCCTGGAATTTGACGGTAATAAACTGTTTTTATAACAACATGAACATGTTAATTAGACAGTTATAAACCGTAAAATAACCAATTAAAATCTGTAAAATATACAGTATAATGAGTGCAAATGTACAACCAAAAACATTGCATAAACTTCTGGCAACCACAGCTGCCGTTTTTTTACCGTAAAATTTACGGTTGTAAAAGTAAGAAATTGACAAGATACAGCAACTGGTGTTGTAACTACAGTGGATTTACTCAAGACGACTGTATGAAGTGTTGATTCTTTGATGCTGGAAAATAAAATACAAGAGACAAAGAGATCATCGGACTTCTGTTGTGTGAGTGAAAATTCAAATTAAAGATGCGCGTCAAAACTAGTGGAATAATATGTCCGCATCTACAGTGCAATAACGGTGCTACCGTATTTTTTATATTAAAATTCTGGTAACCACAGCTGCCGTTTTTTCCCCATAAAATTTACAATTTATTTTTTACAGTGCAGGTAGTCAAGGAGGTGAGGATGTACTCTCAGGTGTACTTTAATTTACAAACACATTAATTATAGTCGAAACCCACAGAACTCTTGGCAAGAAAGCAGGCTTTTAGCATTGTTGGTGTTCTTAAGGCAGCTCCCAGCAAGGGGTCACCACGGTGAACCATTCGGTCCACACATACAAGCTTAGCACAGGATGCCATTTCTAACGCAACCCTTCCATTTTTAATCCAGGCTTAGGACCGGCACTGCATCCAGTGGGGGTTTGGGCATGGCCTGGGATTTGAACCCAGGTCTTCCGCATGGCAGGTGAAACACCTACCAGGTGTACGCTGGAGATGCAGGGCGAGATTGCTAGCTGCTATGCCACCCCTTATAATGATATTATTCTATAATATCTTCCTGCTTCACGCTCACCTCCAAGTGTTTTATTCCCTACATACAGTAAAGCACAGTTGTATACTGAGTTATGAATGTCTGTAATTATACCCGGTCACAATCTGGTGTGTTTTATGGTCACGTGTAGAGACTTGTAAAAGTTTTATTGGCCAGCCATCCTTAACGAGATTTAAGTTATGATTAAAATGACAGATGGATGTAGATTAGCATATTTAAAAAATGGAAGAGATTGGTGGTTTCTTGGTGCAGTATTCATTTCGACTTTAGCATTTGGCAGACGCCATTATGCAGAGCGACTTACATTTTTCTCTCATTACACATCTGAGAAGTTGAGGGTTAAGGGCCTTGCTCAAGGGCCCAACAGTGGCAACCTGATGGTCATGGGTTTGAACCTGAAACATTCCGAACCAGAGTCCAATGCCTTAACCACTGAGCTACCCCTGACCTTTTTCTGTTGCAGGTGACTCTAGTCGAGGGCTCGTCAGCTGATCTGATCCCACAAATAAAGGAGCGTTTCGGCATCACTACTTTTGACTTCATTTTCCTTGACCACTGGAAGGACCAATACCTCCCTGACATTAAGCTGCTTGAGGTGAGTGACATACAGCGCTCATTTTTTTTTCATATTATATCAAATGAAATGATGTAGATTAAATTAAAGAAACAGGAACAGTTGTTTTACTGCGACAGGCTGTAAAGGCTAAAGATACAATTTAAAAGCTGGATGTTTATGTTAGAACCTCAGTAGCGACCTCATTTCCCCTCCCGTTTCTTCCAACCACTCAGCATTCAGCATCAGCAGTATACTAAATCCTACTAATAATAAACCAGCCTGATGATCTGTTTCTCACTGGCTCATGACTTACGATAAATTATTTTTTAATGCTTGAATGATGTATAGGTCACTGTGTTGTTTAACAAACAAACAAAAAGTTAATCACAAACTGGTCCGGTTCAGGGACTGGACTGAAAACGAGAGACAAAAACTTCTTCAGGAAGCCTGGAGAGCTATTCTTCAAGACTACATTAAAAATGCACGAACGTCTGGCGCTTTGGAAGCAAAAAGTAAAGAAACGAAGGCTGTTTTAAAGTACTTGCACAGCACTGTATTAAAGCATATACAGTACCATGGTCTTGAGACATTCCACAGTTTGCTCTAATCCTCACCCTGATTTAAATCCGAATCTGCAAAAATCTGTGTTTCTTGCAATTTTGAAACACATCGAAAAGTCATAAAGTTCAGTCCTGCCTACCTGGATCAGGACAGTGTGAATTCAATAATGTATTAAAATTTAAATTAAATTGTAAGTTTGCATGTTCTTCCTGTGCTTGGTGGGTTTCCTCCGGTTACTTCGGTTTCCTCCCACAGTCTAAAGACATGCAGATTTCCTTTCCCAAATTGCCCACTGTGTGTAAATGAGGGTGTATATATGTGTCCCCCATGAGATGGACTGGCACCCCATTCAGGGTGTACCCCACCCGGTGCCCTGGGATAGGCTCCAGGCCCCCTATGACCCTGTAATAAAGGATAAAGCAGTATACAGTAGATGATGAGTGAAGAATGAGTGAGAACAATAATTTGACTTGACCATGTTTATTGCAATTTCGAAACACTTCAAAAGGTTATACGGTGTGAGTTTAATAATGCAATAAAGTAGTTTTTAAATAAATAGTACTATATATAATAAAACGTCCACTAAAGGGGCATTTTGCACCATTTAACTCCAGACACTGGCTATTTTCAGTCATTCAGATGCACAGTAGACCTCCTTTAAGGAGAAAAATGCAACCCTGGAGGATATAAATATCAGGAACTACCTGTACCTGCTTCCCGCAGACTGAAGAAGCCACTCGGATGAGTAGTGAAACATTTCTACCTCATAAGGAAGGAATGACTCAGCTTCCAGATATACTCTTAATAGGAAAGTAATCAATGATCAAGTACATTATTTTCATATAACAGTGTTTCTAAAAGCCTTTTATTTCCTTTTATTTCCTATATATCGTCCATAGACGATCCACCATCAATATACGTATCTTTTTATACGTATTCCATTAGAGCAGTTATAAACAGTCATTCTCTCACCGTCCTCTCTTTTTCCACCTTAGTCGTCTTGTTGGAAAACCTGATGTTTGAGTTTTATATCCAACAGAAAACGAACTTTCTGATATTGAACTGATTAATGATCAATATGGCTATTTAAGCTCTACAGATTTAGCTTTACATCTCACTTTTCGATCTGAGTCCTGGCACTGGAGACTCCTTACAATGAATAATGAATAAATTGATGAATGAATAATGAATGAGGCGGCACGGTGGTGTAGTGGTTAGCACTGTCGCCTTGCACCTCCAGGGTCCGGGTTCGATTCCCGTCTCTGTGTGCATGGAGTTTGCATGTTCTCCCCGTGCTTGGTGGGTTTCCTCCGGGTACTCTGGTTTCCTCCCACAGTCCAAAGACATGCAGATTAGGCTAATTGGTGTTCCCAAATTGACCATAGTGTGTGAATGAGTGTGTGTGTGTGTGTGTGCTCTGCGATGGATTGGCACGCTGTCCTGGGTGTACCCTGCCTCGTTCCCTGAGTCTCCTGGGATAGGCTCCAGGTCCCCGTGACCCTAAATACAGGATAAAGCGGTATAGAAGATGAATGGATGAATGAATGAATGAATAATGAATGAATAAAATAAAGATCTTGAAAATCTGATAAAAAAAGATAAAAAAAAAGAAAAAGATGTTCCTGTGGTAAGAGTTACGATAGAACCAAGCGTGTTAATATAAACCTGAGACTTGTCTTGCAGACCGGTAGAGCTGCTGTTATGAAGGAAGGAGCAAAAAAATGAGTAAAGCAGGACTGCAATGCTGAAATATTTTTCTGCATCATTACAGGAGTGCGGTTTGCTCAGGAAGGGCTCTGTGCTGCTGGCAGACAATGTTATTTGTCCTGGAACGCCTGAGTACCTGGAGTACGTGCGGAAAAGCCCTCGCTACGAGAGCAGATACTATCCTTCCCACCTGGAGTACACCAAAGTGGAGGACGGACTGGAAAAGTCGATCTTCTTGGGATAACAACAACAATGATCTATCACTAATTACATCCTGGTGTAGGGAATTGGCTGCTTATTAAAAAAAACTAATTAGTGTTTGAAACTTAATATTTACTACAATAAAACTGCATTATTTTATAGGAGAGTGTGCAGGAAAAAGACAAGTAAATGTACTTTATATCATACAGTCACGTACAGTACAGTACAGTACACTGCCTGGCCAGAAAAAAAGATCTTATTCAATACCAATCGCTCTGGAATAGGGTCAGTCAGGTCTCAGGTCCACATGAGCTTTTTCCGTTGCTCCAAACTGTATTTCTGATTAGTCTCACCGATACGTGTTTTTTTCTTATTAGTGAAGTTTGGATCATTTGAGTGCCTCAGTTCTTTAAATCTCATCCATCAAAATTAACGAATCTTTTTTTGCGTCATTTACTGTACTTCATTTCGTTCTTTTGATCAGAAATAGAATAAAATGTTACTTTTGTTAACTTGGCTATAGTTCTAGTAATTAAAATATTACAATGCATAAATAAGGACATATTATGATAAACAGAATGAGCACTGGTGGCTCAGTGGTACTGTAGGTGTTTCGATTCCCAGCCAGTGCCCAAACCCCTCAGCCACTGGATGCAGTGCCGGTCCCAAGCCCGGATAAAATGGGAGGGTTGCGTCATTAAGGGCATCCGGCGTGAAACCTGTGCCAAGTTGTGCGGACCAGGTGTCCGCTGTGGCGACCCCTTGCTGGGAGCAGCCGAAAGACCAACAACATGATAAACAGAATGAGCAGCTCACCTCTCATATCTTCTGGTCCAAATTGTTTGTTCCTTTGTCACGTGACTCTTATAGAGGCTATGCAGTGCATTACACAGGAAACAGAATTGAGCGGTTCTTCTCATGAGTCTTCTAGTCCGAGTGGTTCGTTCTATTGAATCTAGTGAGCGTCTGTGAGAGTCACGTGACAAAAGAACGAAGGACTTGGACTAGAAAACTCAAAGGTAACGACTTATTTCTGTTTCCTGTACATAACCTACCTAGGTTTTGCGACGCTTTGCGCGTGAGACTACTCGTTCTTCTGAGTCACGTTAAAGACTCGTTCAAAAAGCACGAATCGTTCACGAACGACTGATCACTATTTCTTATGCACACTGAACTCCGAGCAGATTTTTTCTACAAAGTTGATGGTTCAGCACTGTCCTGGTCCAGGTTTTAATAATGTGTTAAAGTCTTTTCAATTAACCCAGTTCCAGTAACTTCAAATCTCCTTAGTTGTTTTCTTTGCTTGATTCAGCCTGACCGTTCCAAAATGGTGACTTTTTATTTTTGCCGTGGCAAAAATGTACAGTACAGTATTTGCTTTAGTGTAGTATTATTTAGAAATGTTATTAGATGGTACTGTGTGAGGTTAACACGAGATTAACACTCAAAATTAAAATCAATACAAGACTCATAAGTGTACTGCGTCTAAATATTATGGCAAAAAAATTGATTTATTTCGGAAAAGGTCTCAAAAGGATACACTGAATTCCTCCCTACTACTGCTGTAATCATGAACCCCCTGTGTCCTGGGATACAGGATACTCACTGAACATGCTTCTATCACACATAGCATTGTTTAATACACAGCTGGAGCAGAGTAAGCAATTGTATTTACACTGTCTGGTGTCATCCGGAAAGGGACGGGAGTCTGGATGGAGTTGTTCCAAGGTGATAGGGACAAGTGGCGGGGGGTAATGACACTTCACAGAGACTTTCTTAAGGCCATGCCAATCGAACCAGGTTCTGAGACATCCTTCAAACAAAGAAGAAATATACAGAGGCTGGGGATGTGGAGGGACAGATCCTCATTCCCAAACTTTTGCAACTCCATGGCTTGAGTCTTCTTTTGAGTAAAGGGTTATGCAGAGTGTATACTTCACAATCACATTGTACTTTGGAAATCATTTTATACTGTTTCTCTCTTTTTTTTATGTGCGTGTTTGTATTTGAGTGTGTGATAGAGTCCAGATGAGACCTCTAGCTTTATGCTTCCTCTAATAAGATCCCAATCAGAGTCTAGTGAGAGAGAAAAAAAAAATCTGAACAAAAAAAACACAAAACCACTGGTTTGCAGCTGTCTGTAAAGCCTTATTTCTTTAACTGGAATGTCCTCAGTTTTTTTTTCACAAATATCTTTTATGTGTTTTATTACCTTTATAACAAACATATACTGTACATACAGTATACATGCTGTCTGATCGCAGTCTGTATACAATTATGACTTTAATTAGAACCACACGCACAGGAACATGCTCCTCAGGTGTGTGTGAGCGGTGACGTATTGGACTGTGGTTTTTCTTGGATGGCTCTGCTCTTTTCCTGAACTTTCTGGAGGTCCTTTTTGGACAGAACACTCAGTCATGCGGCACCATGGGGAGTTGTGAAGGTACTGCAGCGAGACAAAGAAAAGGTTGACTATAAATTACCGTCACTTACAGTATGAAGGAATGTTTTTCTACAAGAGGTGAAGGCGATGAGTTTTAAACTTTGTACAACTTTGAGTTGTTCATTCACATCAACAACGACAATAATAATAATAATAATAATAATAACAACAGAATTACTGTTGCTTCCTGTTATCACTTAAGAAGCAAATGTACTTTACTTTCGGCATATGTATGCATAAGTAGCTGCTTTGTTCACATACATTAAGGCCAAAACATGGTCCTAGGTGCTAAAAAGTGTCTCAACTAAAAAACTTAAATTTTCAGATAGGAGCATATAACACCATTTTTTTTTTTCATAAAACAGAATGCTTTTTATCTCCTGATCCATGCTTGGTTTTTTTTTTGTATATATGCATACACATATATTTTTTATCATATTTTTTCAAAAGAAACATATTTGCTAAATACAATTTCATGCCCTTTTATGTAGCGTCTGTAACTTTTTGGAATTCAAACCGTTCATTGATCCTAATTGTCATGTAGACGAAACTTGGCCAATTTCGATTTCACATAAAAAGACATAAACCTGAAAAAAAAGTGTTAAGATATTGCAACTTGAAGAATCCTTGATTTTGCACGGAATATTTTAAGCAGCAATAAATAATTTGCTTCCATATAAAATGCTTCTATAAATAATTAGGATTTTAAATGATTATTGTTTGAAGCGAGACAGTATAACACTGAGAAATGGCCATTTTTGGGGCTCATACTGTATAAAATCATCTCTTCAAAACAGCTGAAGTTAGCAACTTTAAATTTTTAGGGCAGCAAGATTGGTCACTTCCATGTAGCATAAACTTCAGAAGTAGCTTCTTTGTGCACACAATTTCTGTATTATATGTATAACATAAAAAAAGATTAATCAGCCCCAATAATGTCTGTACAGAGCACCAATACACGTCAGATATTTGCCATATCCATGGAGAAGGAAATGGAAAATAGTCCTTGGAAATCCCTGACAGCACTTTAGACAAAAGGACAAAGCTAGAGGGAAAGTACAGAAACCGGGTGATATATGAGGAAATATCGCCTTTCAAAAAAGTGCCAGGGGAAGATAAAAAGGTTAAAGACAAAATGTAAAGAGATAAAAGATGGTAATAACAAAAGCAGGGAAGGGAGAAACGGGCCGTTGTTACCACATCAACCGGAGCAGATAGGTCAACAATGTGTTGTATTTGTGTTGCCAGTTTGAATAAAACTAAATCTAATCGGATCGCTTTCAAATAACAGTGTGGCAGACAGTCCTAAAGGGCAGATTTGTAAAAACAAAAACAAATTTTGCCTGCCGTCTGAACAAGGCCTTAGGTTTCATACACTGATCAGCCCTGACATTATGACCACCTGCCTAATATTGATTAATGCACTGTGCGTTCTGACACCTGTTTATTGGAACCCTGGGTTAACCTTTCCCTTAATTTGATCCACAATAGCACTTGTATTGGATGGGACTTCTTGGTCCAGCCTTCGCTCCCCAAGTGCATCAGAGAGCCGTGGCCACCGTGACCCTTCGCAAGTTCAGCGGATTTTCCTTCCTTGGATCACTTTTGGAGCGGCGCGGTGGTGTAGTGGTTAGCACTGTTGCCTTGCACCTCCAGGGTCTGGGTTCGATTCCCCGGCCAGGCTCGATTCCCGTCTCTGTGTGCATGGAGTTTGCATGTTCTCCCCGTGCTTGGTGGGTTTCCTCCGGGTACTCCGGTTTCCTCCCACAGTCCAAAGATATGCAGGTTAGGCTAATTAGCGTTCCCAAATTGCCCGTAGTGTGTGATTGGGTGTGTGTGTGTGTGTATGTGTGTGTGCCCTGCGATGGATTGGCACCCTGTCCAGGGTGTACCCCGCCTAGTGCCCAAAGTCTCCTGGGATAGGCTCCAGGTCCCCCGCGACCCTGAACACAGGATTAAGCGGTATAGAAAATGAATGAATGAATGAATGGATCACTTTTGGTATGTGCTGACCACTGCAGCCTGAGAACATCCAACAAGAGCTGCAGTTTTGGAGTTTCCCTGACCTAGTTGTCTAGCCATCACAATTTGGCTCTTCTCACAGTAGCTACATTTTCAAAATCTCACCACAATGGCAGCTGGAAGTGGGTGGGATATACAGTATAAGGCAGCAAGTGAACCTTTTTTCCTGAAGTTGAAGAGTTGGAAGCAGAAAAAAATGGGCAAGCTTAGGGATTTGCGTGACTTTAACAAGGTCCAGATTGTGATGGCTAGACGAACTACTTTCAGAGTAACTCAAAAACTACAGCTCTTTTGGGATGTTCCCAATCTGCAGTGTTCAGGACATACAGTACCAAAAGTGATCCAAGGAAGGATAGCACTAGTGAAGATCAAATTGATGAAAAGGTTAATGCTGGTTCTGATAGAAAGGTGTTAGACCACTTACTGTAGGTCATTACTGTTTTGGGGACCTACTCAATATTAGGCAGGTGGTCATAATGTTATGGCTGATCGGTGTATTTTCACGGCTATTAAAAGCGTCGTCCACTACATGGCACATCGGATCCAAAACCCTCACTGTCCATCTCGTTTCCATGTGATTTTTTTGCACAGCGAAGGTAATGGAACCGACAAGCAGACAGTCAGAGGCTCAGATACAGTAACCAGTTTTAGATGCAGTATTGTATGGTGCTATACTGCCTCCACTGTTTATGGTCTACATTCTGCATTGCAACATACTGTACACTACTGTATGTGACATTACGGCTTTCTCCCTATCTGAAACTTAAAACAAACTTAAACACACTTAAACATGTGGTCATGTAGCTCATCAAGGAGACTGTCATGCTTTATGTCTACTATGGAACATACCACTACTGTACATGACACACAGACTTGACACATTTACAGCCAGTGAAATTTGTGAAGAATTTGTAAAAATTACTGGAAAATAATGATCCAAAGATATTCATTCGAAGATGTTCTAGGAAGCTGCTTGGCTTAATCGTTCATCAAAGAGGGGATAAAATGGGGACTGTTTGTACATCAAAGCATCCCCATTTACCACTCATTTTTTATCATTCATCTGAGATATGATGTTTGAAAACTGAGATATGATGTTTGTTAGAGAGTGGTTAAGGCATTTGACTATGGTTCGGAAGGTACCAGGTTCAAACCCCACAACCATCAAGTCGCTACTGTTGGGCCCCTGAGCAAGGCCCCTTAACCCTCATCTGCTCTGATGTATTATGAGATAACATAAGCCAAACGCATGAATGAAAATGTTAATTGAATAAGATCACACTACTGCGTGTGGATACGTCTTCGTGGTAACTGAAGCAACACACACCCATGTGTATAAGGCGCACAACCAGTCTTCAAGAGCCACAGCCAAGTTAGTGGACAAGAAAAAAAACATTGTGGTGGGCAGTAAAATAATGTGACTCACTGGTCGATCAATTCTGCTCCAGTATGCAACATCTGCACTCAAGCAGAAATAAAGCCAAACTGGCGTCCGTATTGGAAATTCCGTGTCTTACTCCATCTGCAGAAAGCAAGACTAACATGAACTCTACATCAAATTTATTCATTTATTTATTTATTTTCCAGTTCTTCATATCCCATTTCCTTGGCCCTCTCTTTAGAGTTCAGCTAATTCCCGAAATCCAGAGTTTATTAGACAGCAAAAACTGGAAGCTGTCTGAACATCTGGAAGCCTCACAAGAGTAAAAGAATCCGAAGCTAAATCTGAAGCCTTGCCAAGAGCAGAGGAACTGAAGCGCATTCATGCATAGATTAACACAAGTGTGCTTGCTCTCCACCCCTGAACATGGCCTTCTCTGATTGGTTAGAAAGACGAGATTTGCTCACAAAGCAGCTCTGTGCATTAAGATCAGATCTTAATTGTCTGGATATTTATACAAAAAGATTACATGTTGTTCATTTAATTTCTGAGTGCAATAATAATAGAACGAGTGTGGACCAGGAGAGTCATCATTTATTATTATTATTTATACCTAGTGGAAATACCCATCGTTGAAATAGTTAAAAGGTTAAAGCTAAAAATAATCTGATCACCTTTAATGTATTCAGTGATGTTATTATTTCAGGTTGAAGCCCACGTACATGTCTGTATGTCTGTCTGTCTTTCTGTACAGCAGAACTGTCTGTCTAACTTATTAATACTTAGTTTACACTAAGTTGTACTTCTTTGTTCGTCAGCCAAATGCACTCCCTGTTCGGTAATCAAAGAGTGAATCACAGCTGAGGAATCGAAAAAATTGATTGGATACAGATGAAGTTTTGTCTTAAAACGACTCCAGCGTGTTAAAGTTCACTTATAATAGACGACTTCAAATATGAACTAATCTCAGTATAAATATTCAGTTTAGCTTTTCTAATTAATATCTATTGGTGCAGGTGTTTGTTTACATTGAGCTTATTAGTAGCTTATTTTAAAGTAGATTATTAAATCCGGCACATAACTGTTCATAGCATCACTTTTACTAAACATTTTGATTTCACTTATGGTGCAGGTTAAACTTCAAGTAGACATCTAAGTACTGCAAAAGTTTCATTAAATTCTGTTCAGCCAGTTTTGCGTGATGATGTGACAAAATATGGCTGGACAGACATACAGACAAACAGATGGACAAAACCTTTTCTGAGACTGGTTTTGGGTCCTCCAATAAAAAAAAACGTAAAGATATCATTGAGAACGTGAGACAAAACCTTTCTTTTATTTATATAGGTAGATCAGCACTGTGACATATGTATTTGCAGCTCTCAGAGCTGTTGGGGGAATTTGGGAAAGTGTCAAAACTCAAATAAAATCTAAATAAAAGTAAATATTTCCTTATTACTGAGAATCCAAAAGAATATCCCAAAATTTAGGTTCTTTTTTTCCCCATTTTGGAACTGCAGGTCACTAAGTCTGATTGTGGTTTATAAAAAGATAATTTCATATCGGTCTTGGACTAATGCAAGCAGGATGTTAAATCTGGGTCCAATTAGCCCCTGTCCATTACTGTACCAGTACAGTAAAACCTCCGATTACGAGTAATGCGGTTTGCGAGTGTTCTGCAAGACGAGCAAAGATTTTTTATTAAATTTTTATTTGGAAAACGAGCATTGTCTTGGTTTACGAGCACCGAGTATCATGTATCACACATGCGCTTCTTGGTTGAGCGTCACGTGATCGCAACTGATCCAACGGTTTTTCTCTCTCTTGTGCTGCGGGTAATCATCTCCCCTGGTGGGTCTTAGTGCTCGTCACTTACTGGTACAATCAACATCCGTGTGTGTGTGTTTTTCTTTTTCTTGTGCTGCAGAGTGTGTGTGTTATGTGTGCGCACGCGTGTAATTTGACCCCGTGCCGGTTCACTCTCTCTCTCTCTCTTGCCTTTAGTGTGTGTGTGTGTTATGTGTGTGACGCAGAGAGGGGGTGCTTCACTCACACACAACCGGCACGGTGTCAAACTACGTGTGCGCACACACTCCTCAGTGCAGGAGAGAGAAAAACACACACACAGTGCCTGTGCACATAAATTTAAACACTTATCTGTCGGGATTTAACTTTTTTTTAAGGTAAAGTGCAGGTTAATTTGTTTTATGTTTACTTAATATTTTGTTAATTATTTTTATGTATTTATTTTTTGGGGCTGTGGAACAAATAATTTGAATTTCCATTATTTAAGGGACAATTTGCTTTGATTTACGAGTGATTTGGAATATGAGCCTGTTACCGGAACGAATTATGCTCGTAATCCGAGGTTCCACTGTAAATTTATTGAGTAAATGATGTAAATATCAATCTGTTACCTGTTTTGTATATTTGTTCCAATCAATCATTACAGGTTTTCACATTTTAAGCAAACAAACCACTGTATATGATTTCCTTTTTTTTGGGAATAACAAATCAGCCCAAATAAACATTTTAAAGCTATTTCTCTTCGGTTAAAATATTGAAACAGTAGAGTTCCACCATGACTTCAGACTGATTTATAATTATCTCTCAATCACCACGTATTTTGAGACAGCTGAAGTTATTCTTGGGTTTTCTGAACATTTCTATTTATTCACTCATGGTAACAAATTGCATGTCTCAGCTGTCCATACGTAATAACAGCTTTCCAAACATGACACAGGAAAAGTACTCACAGTATTGATGATTTATATATTGACGGTCAGATTTGAGCATCTAACTAAAACATTTGGAAGACAAATTAAAGACTTTATACATTTTTAAAAAATACATGTTTCCCAGTGACTCTTTTATTATCAAGCTTAGACTTTCTATTAAATTGTCTAAAGATTGCCTCTTTCTAATGTTTACTCACCTTCCTCCAGTGACAGTAGGCCACTGTCCCACGACAAGCGTCTTCTTCACCCTCTACAGTACACTACAGTACTACCGTGGACATGAATGTACAGAGCAATTTGTGATACAATGTAGCACTGCTGGGTCAGAGGACAGGTGCCCAGGAGAGGTGTCCACCGCACCACTTGCACGTTAGACCAACTCGGCTATTTGTTTTGGCCATTAAAGGAGTTCCTGGGAGGCTGGCGTTTCAGGTTTTGAACCAGGCAGTCAGGAAATGGCTCTGAGAAAACATTCTACCTTGATTGTATACAAGCACTAGTGAAACACTAGGATAAGTGTGTGTAGCTGGGGATATATAGAAAAATAAATGAAGTTGTTTAATAGGAGATTATATGGAGAAATAAAGTGAGTCAGCTCAACTTAAATTTTGGCAGTCTTACACCCTCCATGAGATTTAGAGCCAAGATATATAAATCAAAGTCCATTTAGGTATAAAGAATTACTCAGTATCTATTATGGGTAAGAAACATACTTTGGCAAGGAAAAAGAGCCAAATGTTCACACTTTTCAGAATAGTTTATCCATTTATGATTTTCTCCCATCTCCCATCTTGGGGGCTCATAAATAATGGGAATAAACACAATGGTCACCATTGGTCTCCATAGTCCCTAGTTGGACTACAGAAGTTCCAAGGTGGATGGATGGATGGAAAAAAGGAACAAACTAACATAATTAAAAACATAAGGATTATCTTTAATATTTGGGTGAAAATCCTTGGCAGTCAATGCCTGCCTGAAGTCTGGAACCGACTGACATGAACAAATGCTAATTTTCCTCTGTCGAGATGCTTTGCCTGGGCCATTACTGCAGCTGCCGTCAGCTGCTGCTTGTATGGGACGTTTTGCCTTCAGTCTTACCTTTAGTAAGTGAAAAGCATGCTCTATTGGTTGGGAGCAGGTGACTGACTTGGTCAGTGAAGAATATTGCCTTGAGGAACTCTTGCGTAGCTTTTACTGTATGTTTTGGGTCATTATCTGTATCATCTGTATATCTGCAATATGAAGCGGCATCCTACTCTGGCCTTTCTGGTCTACTCATGACCGTTACTTTTGGTCTGCACTTTGCTGTGAAGCACCTGTATTTACTGTATTTACTTCAAAATGTATAGAGTATGTGATAAATAAAGGCTGAACTTAAAGCGTCTCTTGAATTTGCCTACGATACAAATACACCAGAATAAACTTTGCGAGAAAACTTTTGAAACATTCTTTGGACCGATGAAACTAAAATTAAATTGTACCAGAATGTTGGTAGGCGGCGCGGTGGTGTAGTGGTTAGCACTGTCGCCTTGCACCTCCGGGGTCCAGGGTTCGATTCCCCGGCCAGGCTCTCTGTGTGCATGGAGTTTGCATGTTCTCCCCGTGCTTGGTGGGTTTCCTCCGGGTACTCCGGTTTCTTGGAGTTTCCTCCGGGTACTCCAAAGATATGCAGGTTAGGCTAATTGGCGTTCCCAAATTGCCCATAGTGTGTGATTGGGTGTCTGAGAGTGTGTATGTGTGTGCCCTGCGATGGATTGGCACCCTGTCCAGGGTGTACCCCGCCTAGTGCCCGAAGTCTCCTGGGATAGGCTCCAGGTCCCCGCGACCCTGAACACAGGATTAAGCGGTATAGAAAATGAATGAATGAATGAATGAATGTTGGTAAGAGAAAACTTTGGAGAAGGAAAGGAACAGCTCATGATCCAAAGCATACCACATTATCTGTCAAACATGATGGAGACAGTGTTATGGCATAAGTGTGTATGGCTGCCAATGGAACTGGACCATTGGCGTTGATTGATGGCCTGATGAAACTCAAAGTGAAACTCATACATTCTAGATTCGTTAAATGAAATATTTCAAGACGTTTTTTGGTTTGTTTGTTTTAATGTCATAATTACAGCTTACAGCTCATTAAAATAAAAAAAAAACCAGCATCTCAAAATATTAGAATATTTACTAAGATTAATTAAAAAGGGATTTACAAAATAGAAATGTCCAACTTTTAAAAAGTAGTAGGTTCATTTATGTACATAATACTTGGTCTTAATTCATATATTAGTCCTGAGTGAAGCTGAGTTTAAAAATACAAGTCAAAAGCAAAACCAGTATTGATCCACGAACACCACAGCGAGGTGCAAAGAGGGAAAACAGGGTTAAAGAGGAAACGGCTAGAGAAATAATCCACTAACAGCGGTGCATAGAAAAGGGCGAGCTTAAATAGGCAGCAAAGGATGAGAAATATGAGAAGGCAGATGCCAGTGAGCAGAAAAGTACTGGGGAGTTACAGAAAACAAAGAACTTCAGACTGGATTATTGTAAGATTAAAGTCAATTAGTAACTAATGATTTAAAGAAGGCGATGATCCCACCCAAAGTGGCTCAGAGCCCACTGCAGTTGTTCCTGTGAACATTCAGCAACTGGAACGCTCTCAGGAAAAACAAAAAAAGAAACAGCCTGGTTTGATCACTGAAGCCGTTCTGATTATGCAGCAAAATGCACAACTTCAAAGGAGAAAAGGGTGCCGTGGCCACAACAAGGCGAGGAAACCCACCAAGCAGAGGGAGAACATGCAAACTCCATGCACACAGACAGACCCGAGACGGGAATAGAACCTGGACCCCTGAGGTATGAGGCCTCTAAGATAGAAAATATTTAAAATTATTAATTTTAGAAGAAGAAGTGGCAGTGTGACTGTTTGCAAAGATGATTACTGTAGCTTCTGGAAACATCTGTGTGTTGAGACAGATGTTAAATGTCCAGCACTGCATCCAGCACTCGGTAGTCAGCATTCACTGAAAAGCACCAACTGTTTCCTTATCTCACTCTTTTTGAAGCAGAAAGTGTGTATCAGAACAAGATAGTGTTGTTTGTCAGTCCAACCCAAATTCTTAATTTCTTTCTTTCTTTCTTTTCCTCCGCGCTTCCTGACACACTATTGCTAGATTCCCATTTTAGTCATCAATATCCACTGCAGTGTGCCGCAAGTATTTACATGTGTAGACCTTTAGATCACGTGCTGTTAGATCAAATAGCAATACTCTTTACCGTAATACTTTCATTTTAGTCAACACAGTCTATATTCAAACACTAATAACACACACGTAATCCCATATACAGTGGTGTGAAAAACTATTTGCCCCCTTCCTGATTTCTTATTCTTTTGCATGTTTGTCACATTTAATTGTTTCTGCTCATCAAAAACCGTTAACTATTAGTCAAAGATAACATAATTGAACACAAAATGCAGTTTTTAAATGAAGGTTTACGTTATTAAGGGAGAAAAAAAACTCCAAATCTACATGGCCCTGTGTGAAAAAGTGATTGCCCCCCTTGTTAAAAAATAACTTAACTGTGGTTTATCACACCTGAGTTCAATTTCTGTAGTCACCCCCAGGCCTGATTACTGCCACACCTGTTTCAATCAAGAAATCACTTAAATAGGAGCTACCTGACACAGAGAAGTAGACCAAAAGCACCTCAAAAGCTAGGCATCATGCCAAGATCCAAAGAAATTCAGGAACAAATGAGAACAAAAGTAATTGAGATCTATCAGTCTGGTAAAGGTTATAAAGCCATTTCTAAAGCTTTGGGACTCCAGCGAACCACAGTGAGAGCCATTATCCACAAATGGCAAAAACATGGAACAGTGGTGAACCTTCCCAGGAGTGGCCGGCCCACCAAAATTACCCCAAGAGTGCAGAGACAACTCATCCGAGAGGCCACAAAAGACCCCAGGACAACATCTAAAGAACTGCAGGCCTCACTTGCCTCAATTAAGGTCAGTGTTCACGACTCCACCATAAGAAAGAGACTGGGCAAAACCGGCCTGCATGGCAGATTTCCAAGGCGCAAACCACTTTTAAGCAAAAAGAACATTAAGGCTCGTCTCAATTTTGCTAAAAAACATCTCAATGATTGCCAAGACTTTTGGGAAAATACCTTGTGGACCGACGAGACAAAAGTTGAACTTTTTGGAAGGTGCATGTCTCGTTACATCTGGCGTAAAAGTAACACAGCATTTCAGAAAAAGAACATCATACCAACAGTAAAATATGGTGGTGGTAGTGTGATGGTCTGGGGTTGTTTTGCTGCTTCAGGACCTGGAAGGCTTGCTGTGATAGATGGAACCATGAATTCTACTGTCTACCAAAAAATCCTGAAGGAGAATATCCGGCCATCTGTTCGTCAACTCAAGCTGAAGCGATCTTGGGTGCTGCAGCAGGACAATGACCCAAAACACACCAGCAAATCCACCTCTGAATGGCTGAAGAAAAACAAAATGAAGACATTGGAGTGGCCTAGTCAAAGTCCTGACCTGAATCCTATTGAGATGTTGTGGCATGACCTTAAAAAGGCGGTTCATGCTAGAAAACCCTCAAATAAAGCTGAATTACAACAATTCTGCAAAGTTGAGTGGGCCAAAATTCCTCCAGAGCGCTGTAAAAGACTCGTTGCAAGTTATCGCAAACGCTTGATTGCAGTTATTGCTGCTAAGGGTGGCCCAACCAGTTATTAGGTTCAGGGGGCAATTACTTTTTCACACAGGGCCATGTAGGTTTGGATTTTTTTTTCTCCCTAAATAATAAAACCCCTCATTTAAAAACTGCATTTTGTGTTTACTTGTGTTATCTTTGACTAATAGTTAAATGTGTTTGATGATCAGAAACATTTTGTGTGACAAACATGCAAAAGAATAAGAAATCAGGAGGGGGGCAAATAGTTTTTCACACCACTGTAGATATGTTTGCAATTCTGTTGCATTGTTATCTATGAATATCTATGAAAACCATCTCCAGTTTGAACCTGAAATTAAAGACTTTTTAGGTGTATGGTGGTGATTCCTAGGACAAATATATACAATTTTATTAGACTATTTACTTTATGTACAAATTGGATTTCTGAGCCAAACATTCATGTGCAACCAATGTTTAATATATTTTACTTGCTTTGCTTTACATTGGATGTCACTAAATCCAAACTCCTGTATGGTAATGCTGTGAAACTTGGGTATTATTTTACTTTAAGAGCCAATAATTTTTGGGTAATAGGTGCTTATATGTGTCCAAAATGTGCTTGCTAATTTTGCAGCTGAAATATAACTCAGATCATGCAGAGTCTGGCTGAGCTGAGCATTAGCCTGGGAAGAGTCTCTTGGAATATGAGATCACAATAGGGGGAAAAAATGTGAATTGCTTGTTTAAGCCCTGGGCGGTATAAAAATTGGCTTAATGCCTGTAATCAATAGCCTACAAGGCCTAGGCAAAATGTTGTAAGAATCATAACACATCATTATATTAGACTAATACCTAATCATAAATAACCACAATGATATGGAAGGTAGTGAACGTGGGTGATGAGAAAGGTGAATTAGTCTCTCTACTACTGTACCTCCACCTATTCCTCTCTTTCACTCTCACACACATGAAACATTTACACACATTAACATTAGCTTATCTGCTGTTTCCCTCGTGTTAATTTTGAAATTTCTCATCCTTGCCATCCAGGTGTCTCCCTGTGGGTTGGGTCTCTTGCAACACTATATGGTGATGGTCTACCGCAGCTCAAGTTATGTTTGTCATATCCTGCAGCCCCTGTGCAATCTCCTGTGTTAATACCTGCAGGTTCAGGCTCACCATCAACATTTGATGGGTCAGGGTCTGTTGTGCTGCCCGCATTCTCCACCTGTGTAGCATCTAGAGGCAATGAAGAGCAGAGCACAGACTGAGATCATTCATTGTGGCTCTCTTTTATTCTTTTCCCCTCTAAGGTCAAGGAGAATTACAGGCTGTGGTTTGCTACATTTCTTTAACTAATTCTGCTATCTGTTCTTTGTTGGGCTACAATATTTGAAGTGCTAAAGAGTTTGTTAGGAAGAAGAAGTGCAGCAACAGGTGTAAATGGTGCATGAAGTATTTGTCTAATGTGGTTAAATTCATTGGTGAAAGTTATGAGTACAAGACGGTTGTTGTCATTTTCATTTCTTTCTTTTTTTCTTTCTTTCTTCTCTCTCTCATCTGTACACATTCCATCAGGAGTGAGCTACGAACACATACACTTGATAAGGAGGCGTTTAGGATTCAGCTGATTAATAATCAATGGTGCAGACCTGATTGGCTGTTAAATGATGCAGAAAGACCATTAATGAAGTTTCAATTGTGCTGTTCATCACTCGATATTCTTAACCTCTTAATGATGTTTATGTGTAGCTGCCAATGTGTATTTGTGTGTGTGTGTATTTGTGTGTGCATGTTCAGGCCCCATTTTGGACTCGTTGGTGACCGAGGTGAATCCGAGCACGGTTCTGGAGCTGGGTGCGTACTGCGGGTATTCCACAGTGAGGATCGCCCGCCTAAAAACAAATGAAGAAACAGTAGGCATTGCTTTAATGATCTTGTTTATAAAAACGTTTATACCATTTAATTATTTAAAAAATTAAACAAAAAATTTTATATGAGTAACCACACTTTATTATTATTATTATTATTATTATTGTTATTATCCTACTAATATTTTTTTATCCCTTCCATAAAACAGTCGTATTCTGGTTTAAGAATTAATTTTCCGAAAACCTGTCACATTCTGCTGTGTGTTATGGCTACATGGAAAGTTTTGTAATTTTGCACAAACAACTAATGTCACATGGCCCAGCGTATAAGGTAGTAGGATTTGTATTTAGGATTTGTATTTCTGTCATTTATTTATTTCAAAATTTTTTCCAGGTGACTCTAGTAGAAGGATCATCCGGTGACCTAATCCCGCGAATAAAGGAGCGCTTCGGGATCACGACGTTTGACTTTGTCTTCCTCGACCACTGGAAGGACCGGTACCTCCCTGACGTTAGACTGCTCGTGGTGAGAGACATATTAAAAATGTACACCACGGTCTCGGAGGAGCTTCAGACGTTAGAAATTACTTCGATTCTGATTGCAACCAGGATTATATATAATGAAAAAACCTCCTAACATACCAGCAATGCTTGTTAACCTAAAAGTAAAGTGGTTATTAAAGGTTTATTCACTTCACTGCATCTTTACAGGAGTGCGGTTTGCTCAGAAAGGGCTCTGTGCTGCTGGCGGACAATGTGATCTGTCCCGGAACGCCGGAGTACCTGGAGTACGTGAGGAATAGCCCTCGCTATGAGAGCAGATACTATCCTGCCCACCTGGAGTACACCACAATGGAGGACGGACTGGAGAAGTCGATCTTCTTGGGATAAGAAAAAATGAAAAGAAATCCAACATGAAAGATCTCTACACTCGGTTACTGTTCCAGTGTAGGAAAATAAAGAATATTAACTGAAATCAGTGTACAGTGTACTCGAAATACACTGCAGCAATGATTAGATACAGTAGATAGGTGTGTGTTCAGGGAGACTAATTAATCCATGCGAGTGTATTCTGTTATCATTCTTTTTATCATTAGTGTAGTGTTATTTAGAAAAGCTAGTAAATGAGAGAGTGTGAGGTGAGTACAAATCAAAACCTCAATCATTAGTGTATTGTATGATGTCAACAATTTCCAATGTTCAGCTCCAGAAATATTGGCACCCTTGGGTCAACCACTAAAGTGAAAAAAACTATAGCTATGAGGGGCGTTCAAATCAAGCCGGGACTTGTGATGAAATTTCTGGTGATTGAATCTATATAAACACGATTGACTTCAAGCACAGTACAGTGATGAGACATTAGAACATACGTCCGTGAATGATCATCCCGACCGACGTGGCTCACCTACTTGCAGAAGAGACACACCAGTCTGTGGAAACTGTACACACACACCACTACTAGGGCATTTCCACATGTCTGGGGCATTAAAAGAGTTCCTGGAAGGCCGGTGTTTCAGACATAAAGCGATCAGGGCTCCAGCGTACTGATAAACCCTTCGATTTTTATGGTATCTAAGCACTAGTGAAACACTGCGATGAATGCGTTAGTGTAGCAGGGGTTTCTACGTATAGAGAAATAAAGGCAGTTTTGACTCTCATAACTGTTCTGTTATTCAGTACAATCAAAAGTCCCGGGTTGACTTGAACACTCCTTGTATATCTATTTCTCATAAGGTCTCACCTAATGTGTGACTGCATAGTGTTGTGTCAACAATAGGTAAATACAATTCAATGTTTTGATTAAATTTGTTTGAATAAAAGATTATATTCCTTTCATGTTTATTCTTAGAGTTTAGTTACAAAGTTTGTTCTGTGTTTGTAGTGATGGTGTATAAGTGTTTATGTACGTTGTTATACTGAATCAAAAATCATTCCATTTAAGGTGCAGGTGAAGTGCATACATCGAACGTAAAAATGTGTTATCTTTTTTTAACTGTTTGACATGTACACACAATATGAACTGAAATGCAATATGATTTAACCATGTTATGAAATATTGAAACATTTTTGCTATTAACATTTCTAAAGACAATAAACAAATGAGATTGAATGAATGTCCATGTGCTCTGAATATAAAACATTTGTCATTGCTGGGGCAAAAAAAGCACTAGTAAAAGAGTCATGCTTTAATCTTCTTTTCATTTGATTATTACACATAATGCATAAAATGGAACACCACATTAATTTAACGGTGTTTGACCCCCTTTCGCCTTCAGAACTGCCTTAATTCTACGTGGCATTGATTCCACAAGGTGCTGAAAGCATTCTTTAGAAATGTTGGCCCATATTGATACAGTAGAATAGCATCTTGCAGTTGATGGAGATTTGTAGGATGCACATCCAGGGCACGAAGCTCCCGTTCCACCACATCCCAAAGATGCTCTATTGGGTTGAGATCTGGTGACTGTGGGGGCCATTTTAGTACAGTGAACTCATTGTCATGTTCAAGAAACCAATTTGAAATGATTCGAGCTTTGTGACATGGTGCATTATCCTGCTGGAAGTAGCCATCAGAGGATGGGTACATGGTGGTCATAAAGGGATGGACATGGTCAGAAACAATGCTCAGGTAGGCCGTGGCTTTTAAACGATGACCAATTGGCACTAAGGGGCCTAAAGCGTGCCAAGAGAACATCCCCCACACCATTACACCACCACCACCAGCCTGCACAGTGGTAACAAGGCATGATGGATCCATGTTCTCATTCTGTTTACGCCAAATTCTGACTCTCCCATTTCAATGTCTCAACAGAAATCCAGACTCATCAGACCAGGCAAAATTTTTCCAGTCTTCAACTGTCCAATTTTGGTGAGCTTGTGCAAATTGTAGCCTCTTTTTCCTATTTGTAGTGGAGATGAGTGGTGCCCGGTGGGGTCTTCTGCTGTTGTAGCCCATCCGCCTCAAGGTTGTGCGTGTTGTGGCTTCACTAATGCTTTGCTGCATACGTCGGTTGTAACGAGTGGTTATTTCAGTCAAAGTTGCTCTTCTATCAGCTTGAATCAGTCGGCCCATTCTCCTCTGACCTCTAGCATCAACAAGGCATTTTCGCCCACACAGGATTGCCGCAAACTGGATGTTTTTCCCTTTTTACACCATTCTTTGTAAACCCTAGAAATGGTTGTGCGTGAAAATCCCAGTAACTGAGCAGATTGTGAAATACTCAGACCGGCCCGTCTGGCACTAACAACCATGCCACGCTCAAAATTGCTTAAATCACCTTTCTTTCCCATTCTGACATTCAGTTTGGAGTTCAGGAGATTGTCTTGACCAGGACCACACCCGTAAATGCATTGAAGCAACTGCCATGTGATTTGTAAATTAGATAATTACATTAATTAGAAATTGAACAGATGCTCCTAATAATCCTTCAGATGAGTGTAGTTTAATAATAACAAAAATATATTCTGCATCGAAACTCTACTTTAGGATATTTTATACTAAAGATGAGGAGGTAAAAATAATTTCAGTTCTGTATCATGATATTTTTGAGTTGCAATTCATGTATCGCCACAATGATTCTAATATATATAGTTTTTCATTTACATACTGTATGTTTGCATTTGAGGTGCTAAAATGTTGCAGTTCCTCTACAATCCTACAGGTGGAGCAGGTTTATATGGAATTGGGCTATTTATAAAATCATGACACTTGCAGAATCGGCACTTCGGTATCGTGATGATATGGTATCGCGAGGTCCCTGGTGAGTCCCTTCTAGGGCTGCACAATATATCGAAAAATTATCATTATCGCGATAATGGTATACGCAATATCTGTATTGCAAAGAATTGCGATAAATGAAATTGATGAGATTGAAATTGATAAATTGTATGGTTACATGTAAATAAAAAGTAATGTTTGAAAGTAATTCATATTGTGTTGGCAGGTTTATAGTAACAGCAAACCAGAAGTCAGAATATCTGCTGAGGGGTTTAAGTCATTCATAGTGTTTTGAAGTCTAAATATTTGCAACTTCCTTGACATATAGTTTCTTTTTAGCCTGAATTAGATTTAATTACATCAGACGAATATCTATTACCTGTTTATTTTAGATATATTACATATAAATATATTACATATAAATTATTTTAAAAAGGCAATAATAAAAAATGCATTTCTCTAGGCCAGTGGTTCTCAAAGTGTGGGGCCCCACTAGTGGGGAATACAGACATGACAGGTGGGGCGCAATGAACGGGAGGAAATTAGTGGAAAATAACAGGAAAGTACCTATTCTAATTCATGCTTTTCTTTATTGATAATGAAGAGCGTACTCTCAAAACTAAACAACCACACACAAATAAATGGATCATTAATACAAGTAAATTGAATTGAAACCTGCGTGAGCCACTGGGCAGCGCTGCGCGACTCTGACAGAAATAGACCGCGCCGATCATCCAAGTACATTTTACCCCGCTGGGATGCGCACGTGTAAGCCAGGCATGGCAAGGCGGAAATAATATTAAACAGTCCTGACATTTTATATGAATTGAGTTGCGCAGGTTTGTGATTCAAGTGGCGCTGCGCGATCCACCGGGCTGCGGGAATAAACCAGATCATCACTGCGCTATCCAGATAGTCGTGCTGCGCTGTATTTGCGCAGATACAGTGGTGTGAAAAACTATTTGCCCCTTCCTGATTTCTTATTCTTTTGCATGTTTGTCACACTTAAATGTTTCTGCTCATCAAAAACCGTTAACTATTAGTCAAAGATAACATAATTGAACACAAAATGCAGTTTTTAAATGAAGGTTTACGTTATTAAGGGAGAAAAAAAAATCCAAATCTACATGGGCCTGTGTGAAAAAGTGATTGCCCCCCTTGTTAAAAAATAACTTAACTGTGGTTTATCACACCTGAGTTCAATTTCTGTAGTCACCCCCAGGCCTGATTACTGCCACACCTGTTTCAATCAAGAAATCACTTAAATAGGAGCTACCTGACACAGAGAAGTAGACCAAAAGCTCCTCAATTCAATTCAATTCAATTCAGTTTTATTTGTATAGCGCTTTTAACAATTGACATTGTCTCAAAACAGCTTTACACAATCAAAAGAATTATTTAAGTTTGTATGGAATGTGAATGTGTATGAATCAAAATGTTCAGATATTCCCTGGCGAGCAAGCCCGAGGGCGACAGTGGCAAGGAAAAACTCCCTGAGACGGTAATAGGAAGAAACCTTGAGAGGAACCAGACTCGACAGGGAACCCATCCTCATCTGGGTGAAACAGATAGCAGGAAATGATCTGCATTTATACAGTGTTAAGTGTTAGGTTCAGCTATAATAGTTGATGTTAATTGATGTTATAATACTTGATGTAAAATGGAGTCCAGTAGTTATTCGAGACTCAGATAGACTTGTAGAAAGTTCCAGTCCTGAACTATCGAATTGTCAAGTCCTCAGAGAAACAGCTGACCACATCCCCAATCATCCCCAGACACCAGACGCATCCTAAAGAGACACACGGGGCATCCATGCGACGAGACCTCCAACCAGAAACCGGGCACCAGGATGGATCAGACAGGTCCGGAGGGCAGAGGGAGTCTGGATCACTGGCAGCTCAGGAACCACATGTGTAGCTCGACAGAGAGAGAGAGAGAAAGAGTGAAAGGGGGAGACAGGGGGAGAGAGGAAAGAGAAAGAGGGGGAGGAAGAGAAGAGGAGGAGAGATTGCAATTAGGTATGGTCACAGTCACAATGTCTAATGTGAATGTATATTTACTGTAGAGTGCAAGCAGGGACTCCGGCAGGACTAACTATGACAGCATAACTAAAAGGGAGAGCCAGAAGGAAACACAAAGATGAGGGCTCCCTGAGATGTAAAGCAAACAATCACCTCACCGTCAACAAACCTGAGTGATCAAATGAGACTGAGGAAGACAGCATCTAAACATACCAGTTCACCATAATACTCTACGTCCATGAGTCCCCCAGATCTGCTCCTTTACCTTATGGCAAATCTATTTATAAAAATGCTTGGCTAAATAAATAGGTTTTTAGCCTAGACTTAAACACTGAGACTGTGTCTGAGTCCCGAACACTATTTGGAAGACTATTCCATAATTTTGGGGCTTTGTAAGAAAAAGCTCTGCCCCCAGCTGTAGTTTTCATAATACGCGGTACTGATAAGCAGCCTGCATCCTTTGATCGAAGTAGGCGTGGCGGATCGTAAGACACTAGCAGTTCGCTCAGATACTGCGGCGCGAGACCATTTAATGCCTTATATGTCAAGAGTAGTATTTTAAAATCAATGCGAAATTTCACCGGGAGCCAATGCAGTGAAGATAGGATAGGGGTGATGTGCTCATATCTTCTGGTTCTAGTGAGGACTCTCGCTGCTGCATTCTGGACTAGCTGAAGCTTGTTTATGCACCTAACTGAACAACCAGACAGTAAGGCATTACAATAGTCCAACCTAGAAGTGATAAAAGCATGAACTAGTTTTTCTGCATCATTTAGCGACAATATATTTCTTATTTTGGCGATATTTCTAAGGTGAAAGAATGCTATCCTGGTGATATTATCTACATGAGCTTCAAATGAAAGGCTGGAATCTATAATCACGCTGTTGCACAATACTGTTGCACTTGACGGAACAGAAAGGCCATCTAAAGTTACGGTGTGATCTAAGATTTTACTTCTAGCTGTATGCGGTCCTATGACTAGAACTTCTGTCTTATCCGGATTAAGCAGAAGGAAGTTAATTAGCATCCAATTTCTTATGTCCTGAACACATTGCTCAACTTTAGTAAGATGGTTTTTCTCATCAGGTTTTGTTGAGACGTATAGCTGTGTGTCGTCAGCATAACAATGAAAACTAATACCATGCTTACGGATTATGTTGCCCAGAGGAAGCATGTAAAGGGAAAAAAGCAGTGGGCCTAAAACTGAACCCTGCGGAATGCCAAACTCCACTAGAGAACATGCAGAATAATCACCATTTAAGTCTACATACTGATAACGATCGGTCAAATAGGATCTGAGCCAGGAGAGGGTTGTACCCTTAATTCCTACTAAATTTTCTAATCTGTGAAGAAGAATAGCATGAGCAATAGTGTCAAAAGCTGCACTGAGGTCGAGTAATACAAGCATAGTTACACAACCCTGATCAGAGGCCAATAGGAGGTCATTTACTACTTTAACGAGTGCTGTTTCTGTGCTGTGATGAGGCCTAAATCCTGACTGATTCAAGATTCAAGATTCAAGATTCTTTATTTGTCACATGCATAGTTATACAAGTACAACACGCAGTGAAATGTATCCTGAACCGCTCCTACTTTGTGCAAATAACAAGAAACAAAAGAAATAATCTATAAATAGAAATAGAAATTGAAATTTAAAAAACAGTTCATGTATGCCATTTCTATGTAGATATGAGCATAGCTGCTCCGCTACTATCTTTTCCAGAATCTTAGAGATAAAGGGGAGGTTTGATATTGGCCTGTAATTGGACAGCTGACAGGGGTCGAGGTCAGGTTTCTTAATTATTGGTTTAATAACTGCTACTTTAAAAGATTTTGGAACATAACCAATGCTGAGTGAGGAATTAATTATTCTCAACATCGGTTCTGTTATTACTGGTACTATCTGTTTAAGAAAATGTGTCGGTATAGGATCTAATATACAGGTTGATGAATTTGCAGAAGAGATGAGTGAAATTAGTTCATTCTCTTCAAGAGGAGTAAAGTATTCTAGGTTTGAATCTGACATGGCTAGGTTAACATCTGTATCAGTTACATTGTTTGGTTTCAAAGCCTCAATTTTATGCCTGATATTTACAATTTTATTATTAAAAAAGTTCATGAAGTCCTCACTATTGCATGATGTTGTTGTGGAGATTTCTGTAGTGGTCTTATTTCTGGTTAATATGGCTACGGTATTAAATAAAAATCTAGGATTATTTTTATTTTCTTCTATAAGAGTGGAGAGATACGTTGATCTAGCTACACTAAGAGCTTTCCTATAGTTCAGGATGCTCTCTTTCCATGCTATTTGAAATACCAATAATTTAGTTTGACGCCATTTACGCTCTAATTTCCGAGCAGTCTGTTTTAAAGTGCGCGTGTGATCGTTATACCAGGGAGCGAGTTTCTTATCTCTAATAATTTTTCTTTTAGCTGGAGCTACATTATCTAAGGTACAACGAAGTGTCGACTCTAAATATTCAGTCGCCTGATCGAGTTCTGTGGGGTCAGACGGTGGCCTAATCGAAGTTGGTAACTCTGGGAGATTACTGATAAAACTCTGTGTGGTAGTTGATGTGAATGTACGTTTAATACGGTAGCGCGGTGCTGTGCGTACGTTATCACTGTGACACACTTGAATGGAGACAAGATAGTGATCTGAGATAATTTCAGACAGTGGAATTGTGAATACATTTCTTATAATTAATCCGAAGAATATTACTAAATCTAAAGTGTGACCTGCTTTATGAGTGGGTCCTACTACACACTGATTTACGCCTACGGAGTCCAGTATGGATATAAATGCTGTTCTCAGAGGGTCTTCTGGATTCTCAAAATGAATGTTAAAATCTCCAGCAATTAACACTTTGTCTACAGAAATGACCAGGTCTGAGATGAAATCTGCAAATTCACTAAGAAATTCAGAATACGGCCCTGGAGGTCTGTAAATTATAATTAGTGGAATCGACTGAGCTGATTTAATATACTTAAATACACTTATGTTACTATAAAGAATTTCAAATGAGTTAAATTTGTGTCGGTGTTTTTGTACGATAGA
This sequence comes from Channallabes apus, assembly GCA_030522415.1. Classification (NCBI taxonomy): domain Eukaryota; kingdom Metazoa; phylum Chordata; class Actinopteri; order Siluriformes; family Clariidae; genus Channallabes; species Channallabes apus. The sequence goes on along the minus strand of CM060129.1, from coordinate 21,331,193 downwards.
CAGATTATCATTATGAATAACTGCGACGCCTCCTCCTCTACCAGTTAACCGAGGCTGGTGTATGTAGCTGTATCCAGGAGGACTAGCTTCATTTAGAGCTACATACTCGTCCTGTTTAACCCATGTTTCAGTTAAACAGAGTATATCAAACGCCTGATCTGTGATAATTTCATTAACAATAACTGCTTTTGATGCGAGAGATCTAATATTTAACAATCCTAGCTTCAGATCAGAGGTGCCGGCTGCGCATTCAGTATGATCGGAGTTTGTGGACTTTATGTTAATTAGATTATTGAAACAGACTTTCTGGGTCTTTCTACATTTTTGCTTAGATCGGGGAACAGACACAGTCTCAATAAGGTGAACCCTGAGTGACGACTCTATGCAGCTAGCAGACGGTTGGTTTAGCCTGTCTGTCTGCTCCCTGGCCTGGGCTCTGGATTGTCACCGATTAACTAGACCTCTACTGAGACTATGAGCTATACTACAGGAAATGAGAGCAGCACCTTCCCGAGTGGGATGGACACCGTCCCGCCCTAACAGGCCAGCTTTGCCCTCAAAGGTCTTCCAATTATCTATGTAGCCCACATCCTCAAAAGCTAGACATCATGCCAAGATCCAAAGAAATTCAGGAACAAATGAGAACAAAAGTAATTGAGATCTGTCAGTCTGGTAAAGGTTATAAAGCCATTTCTAAAGCTTTGGGACTCCAGCGAACCACAGTGAGAGCCATTATCCACAAATGGCAAAAACATGGAACAGTGGTGAACCTTCCCAGGAGTGGCCGGCCGACCAAAATTACCCCAAGAGCGCAGAGACAACTCATCCGAGAGGCCACAAAAGACCCCAAGACAACATCTAAAGAACTGCAGGCCTCACTCGCCTCAATTAAGGTCAGTGTTCACGACTCCACCATAAGAAAGAGACTGGGCAAAAACGGCCTGCATGGCAGATTTCCAAGGCGCAAACCACTTTTAAGCAAAAAGAACATTAAGGCTCGTCTCAATTTTGCTAAAAAACATCTCAATGATTGCCAAGACTTTTGGGAAAATACCTTGTGGACCGACGAGACAAAAGTTGAACTTTTTGGAAGGTGCGTGTCCCGTTACATCTGGCGTAAAAGTAACACAGCATTTCAGAAAAAGAACATCATACCAACAGTAAAATATGGTGGTGGTAGTGTGATGGTCTGGGGTTGTTTTGCTGCTTCAGGACCTGGAAGGCTTGCTGTGATAGATGGAACCATGAATTCTACTGTCTACCAAAAAATCCTGAAGGAGAATGTCCGGCCATCTGTTCGTCAACTCAAGCTGAAGCGATCTTGGGTGCTGCAGCAGGACAATGACCCAAAACACACCAGCAAATCCACCTCTGAATGGCTGAAGAAAAACAAAATGAAGACTTTGGAGTGGCCTAGTCAAAGTCCTGACCTGAATCCTATTGAGATGTTGTGGCATGACCTTAAAAAGGCGGTTCATGCTAGAAAACCCTCAAATAAAGCTGAATTACAACAATTCTGCAAAGATGAGTGGGCCAAAATTCCTCCAGAGCGCTGTAAAAGACTCGTTGCAAGTTATCGCAAACGCTTGATTGCAGTTATTGCTGCTAAGGGTGACCCAACCAGTTATTAGGTTCAGGGGGCAATTACTTTTTCACACAGGGCCATGTAGGTTTGGATTTTTTTTTCTCCCTAAATAATAAAACCCCTCATTTAAAAACTGCATTTTGTGTTTACTTGTGTTATCTTTGACTAATAGTTAAATGTGTTTGATGATCAGAAACATTTTGTGTGACAAACATGCAAAAGAATAAGAAATCAGGAGGGGGGCAAATAGTTTTTCACACCACTGTATTTGGTTCAATCGGGTGCCGCGGTTTCGTCCCACTTTTGATGTGTTTGGCTTCACATACCCTTCGACAATGGAAGAAGACGCTGCAGCAGCAGTGAGTTTGCTTACATGTGACGAAACCAACAACGAGATTGTAAAGAAAAAAGGTGCATTGTCTATGTTGTGGAATTGGTTTGGGTATAAGAAAAGTGATACGAATGAGACGAACGTGATTTGGAAGGTACACAAGTGCACTGTTTTAACAAGTGGTGGAAACACATCAAACCTTTCTATCATCTGAAATCCAAACATCCAAACGAATATGGCCAAAGTAAAAAAATGCGACAAACCTCAGCAATTCACAGTTTAAATGACATTATGTAAAACAGTTTTTTGTGTTTAAATTTTTATTTATGCATTTTCAGATACAAATTGCTATATTGTGATATATATCATTATCAAGGTAGAAAATTGCTTCTACCGTGATAGAAGATTTTGGTTATATCGCCCACCCCTAATGAAGCCTATCTTGAGCTTGGATTCATGGTGGGGATGGTGGGGGCAGAAGAGTGACCAGTGTGTGTTTTGTGTCTTAAACCGCTGGCAGCAGACCGCATGAGACCCAACAAACTAGGAAGACACTTATGGCGCTTTTCCACTGCATAGTACGGCACGACACGGTTCAGTTCTACTCACTTTTGGGGGGTTTTCCACTGGGAACAGTACCTGGTACCTGGTCCTTTTTTTTAGTACCACATCAGCCGAGGCTCCAAGTGCGCCGAACCGTTACCAAAACGTGACGTGTAAACTCTGCTGGTCACTGATTGGCCGGAGAAAATCGTCATTACTGCGTCACTGAGCTTGCGACACGAGACACAACAGAACCGATATATTTAGAACAGCCAGAGAAGGATCGCACGCACCTTTTTGTATTAACCAAAAATTTTCTTTGGCTGCCATCAGCCTCTTTTGAAACAAACTCCTTCGTCTCGCTGTTAAAAACATCCGCATGCCAAGAATGAAGAACACCATGCCGTCGATATGCTCCATTGTTGTGTGTTTGTGGCGCGTTTACGATGACGTCACGGTAGTAGAGGCCCCGCAACTAAAACGACACGTGAATAATCCCGCCCACTCTAAAGCGTTATTATACTGCAATGGAAGCGCAAATCGAGCCGAACCGAAGTGAGCTGTACTGAACCGTGCTGTGCCATACTATGCAGTGGAAAAGAGGCAATAGAGATAACACACTCCAGTCACGTTAATAATCCACTCGACTTCTTTCAAAGAAAGCTGTCAGAATACAGACAGCAGGAGAATCGCATGGTAACATCTGAATCAGTGGACAGCAAAGCACAAATGGCTTCATTCAAAGTTACATACAGAATTGGCCAGTGCAAAAAAACTACAAACGATTGCTGAGCACCTAATAAACATGGGGTCAATTATGCAAAGATAAGTTACAACGTAAGCCTTTTATAACAATTACACGTGTATTTTATCTATTTTTGAACTTGGTGTTGTTTGATCTTATTGGTTTAGGAATTGATATTTCAATAAACAGTAAACTTGGCCGATTTCGTTATTATTTTGTTGACAAGTGGGGCTTGAAAATTCGCTCAGCCCCTTAAGTGGGGAATGAGAGAAAATGTTTGAGAACCACTGCTTTAGGGAAATGTTATATCGCAGGAAAAATATCGTTATTGAAATATTCAACAACATGTCGCATATCTTCCTAATATCGTGCAGCCCGAGTCCCTTCCCAATTTTATTCCGTTTCTGTTAGTTAAATGCTGAGTCTGATAAACTTGTGGACTCTACCAAGTGATTACTTTTATTCCTCCAAATTACTAATCAGAGAAATGCATCAACACAAACATGAAATATACAGTGTAACCTGATTAAACATTTATTTCATAATGACTTACGATTGAGAATGATTACAGTGAAGAGAAACAAATGTATGAATGTTTGTAAATGTGCTTATGTTAAAAAATAGCATCATCCATTAGAAAACTGGGTTGAACATGAAACAACACTCAAAAAACAGTCAAGTCTTATTCCTTTAGTCGCAGTGTCCTGAACTCTTTTTCAGGAGTCCTCAAAAAGCTATTTTGAAAGCTTTTAATGATTTGCATCACCTTCACAACAAACACATGTGCACGCTCTCTCTCTTATTCAGTCAGACACGTGCACGTGAGCATGCGCCTCAGTCGTGTGAACTCCCCTTGCTGAAGATCTTGGCCAGTAGCGAGACATTGGACTGCGCTTTCTCCTGAATGGCTCTACTCTTCTCCTGAGCTTTCTGGAGGTTCTTCTTGGACAGGCCGGTCTTCTTCATGCGCTCCAGCCTCATCTCCTCCTCGGTGCGCCGCTGCGTGAAGTCCCAACCCTTCTCCTCCACCACCTCGCCTTTCTTGGCCCTCTTTTTCCTCAGTCTGTCCAGGGTCTGGCTCTTCTCCACGCTGGCCAGGTAGAAGTTGGTCTCGCGCTTGGCCTGCGAGATCTCCGTCCTCATGCGCTGCTGGTAGACCGTCTGCTCATACGCCAGCCGCTCGCTCAGATGGCACCACTGGAACCTGTGCAGGTACTGTGGAGAGGCAGAGAGAAACCGGTGAATATAAATAACTTGTTAGTGAAGGGATTCTGATAAAGGGGTGAAGATGATAAGATTCTTTAAACTTTTTTTGTTGTTGTTTTTTTGTGTTTAAACCCCAAGGTACCTGCATGCATGTATTTCGTTAATGTACTTAAGTACATATTTGGGTAGTTTTTTTAAATATTAATTTTACTTTGCTCAAAAGTAACAACATCTGTACTTTTACTCAGCTACATTCGCACATGGTGTTGCATTACCCAACTACAGTGGTTTATTAAATTTTTTTGCTATGAAAAATGCGAGTATAAGCTAGTACAAGCCCTTTACTTTGGATCCTTGAAGGCGAGTATAGCGGTGCCTCGGCATACAGTATGAATTTAATCCGGTCCGGAGGCGAGTTCCTAAAAAAAGATTTCGTATTGCGAAACACATTTTCCCATTGGAAAGAACGTAAGTGCAGATAATCCATTCCAACCACCAAAAAATATTACCAATATTACCAAATATATAATCATATTTTTGCATATAAAAAGAATCAAAACCTTTAGAAAAGACATGGGACTAAATTAAAGAAATTAAACCTCACTTAATCTTAATTTATGATTCCTCTTGGCACCGTCTGCTTTAAATATGAAACTGATAGCGGCTCTATTTTATTCTTGCTTTTACTCAGATACACAAGCAAATTGAGGTCTTCTACTTCTACTTGAGTAACACTTGACATTTGCAAATCTCTATACTGTACATCAAGTACAGGATGTGTGTGTATGTTGCCCAACTCTGGTACAAAAACACTATATTTCCATATTCATCCATGCATTTTCAGCTCGAACACATCACACCTCGCCTTGTCATCATCACAATTTTATCACATTCTTCGTTCATACGGTTTCATGCAGCTCCTCATGTGTGAGATTAAGCAGATAAAATACTGAACACTGAACATGCTTGGTGACTTGACGTACTTTGATGCTCCACAGGTCGCTGCTGAGGTGGCTCCTCTTGCGGTTGGTCATTGGCGTGTTGTGTAAAGACACGGCCACTTTCTTAGCCATGCGCTTGTCCCTGAACTCCACCCAGCCTTCCACATACCTCGAGCCGTTACTGCCAGCTTTCCTCTTCTTTCTCTTAATCGAGTGGTCTAGGATGAGAAACATTTCTGAATTAATGTCTGAATGTTTCTAGATTTAATCAGATGTATTTACATTCACATCAATACATACATACATACATGAATACATAAAAATATAAATCATGTATTTAGAAGCACTTTCCTTCTAGTTTGACGTTATACTGCCATCTTAGTCCGTGACTAACCTTCAGACTGAAGGAAAATCCGCCCGATTTCTCCGTACACCGCCAGCATGTTGCGCACATGTTTGGGTCTTATTCTTGGTGGAATGTGGCCCAAGTACACTATACCCGGGGCACGCTTCTTGCCCTTTGCTTTCTTGATTTCACCATCATCCTCCTGTTCTTCTTCACCCTCCTTCGCCTCCTCTTCAAAATCATCGCCCATCTCCTGATTGTCATCTTCTACCTCCTTCTGATCGAGTTCATCCTCAGACATGTTCAGCTCCTCATCATCAGCTGTCCGGTTTGTGTGTTGATCCAGTTTGCTCGCCATGACTTCCACACCGCCTGTTAGTTTGAGAAAAATCATTTATGTGCATAAAAGGTTACATTACAAAATGAAGATCGATGCAATACATTGCAATTATATACTGTAAATATCTTGTGGCAGAGAAACATACGTTATAGCTTGTTGTGACATGCTTAAAAATATTTGTTAACTACCTAGGATTAGTTTAATCTGGCTAGCTGTTACCTACATCACCCACAGTGCTGTTCAGCGACATGCCCTCAGTACCTAATGAGAAAGACACAATGGTGTTCAAGTGCAGGAAATATATGCAGGAGAGGGTAGATATAGTGGCACAGCTCCATAAACCTCCATGTAACCTACTGGATTCCAACCGCCGTTAAACAACAAAAAAGAAGGAGGAAAAAAAGTAATGATGCAACGGAACTTCAGCCCTCGAGTCTGTCCAGCTCTCTCACCTACTCATCTGAGCACCCCGCTTAAACAGATCAGCTTCCAAAGCTACAACATTGATGAAAATAATACCACAATCCCTGCTTTATACATTACTAACACAGTGGTACAAATGCCCCACTACATGAATTTTCGCTTTAAGAACTGAAATTTTCAAGAATTGAGATTTTAAACTTTAAGCAAACAAATAATTTTTGGCGTACGAGTGAACGAATCAAGACGGAACAAACACCGACTCAGTTGCATGTACGTTTAAACTTGTTTGCATCAGCGGAAAACAAAGCAAAGCAATGTGGAAACCCACATATTCTTCGTGGGTTTTTTGCTTTTTGTGCAAGGTTTAGCAAAGACATATCACCATGGTGACTAAGAATGTTAGCAAGGACTGTAGAAAGAAGAAAATGGAGCCGCTTTCAGTTTGGTTTTTAAAGCAGCCAGCGCCAAAAGGAATCATAAATTAAGATTAAGTTTAATGTCTATTTATTTCATTATTTTTTTACTTCATTTACATTTTTTCCCCTAAAAGTTTTAAATACAAAAATATGATTATATTGAAAATTGGTACTATCTGTAATAATTTCAGGGGGTTAGAACAGATTATGTACATTTACATTATTTCATATGGAGGAATGCGTTTTGCAATACGAAATTTCTCCTTGAGAACTCACATCAGGAACAGATTAAATATGTAAGGTCACTGGCGGTCGTGTAAACATTTCACTGCAAATCGTACTGTGTATGTGACAAATAAAATTTGAATTTGAATTCTTCCAGTGTGTTGGACGGTTGTTTTAAAGGTCACACTTGTCACACTTTTAAAAGGTCTCATTATGGGCTTGTTTTTCTTGTTTAAAGATCAGTAAGATCTCTGTTGATCTAAATCTTCTCTCTCTGACCGACTGCACTTTAGAAATGCTGTAATTAGATTAAAATAATAAAGATACCCAACATAAACACGCTGCTGATGTTAGCACAGGCGCTAATAATATATTTTGGAACTAAAACCTATCGTAAAAACTACGGAATAAATAAAAATTAACGTTATAAATATCTTTATACCTTTCTCCTGGATTATTCAGTGAGCCAGTCCATGAATGTGCCTCAGTTTATACAACCCTGAGAAGTTCGAGAATGTTCCACAGCTCGTACACATGTGTCTCTGCGCGCTCCGATGACGTCATATTCACGCGCCCGTGGCAAGCTAGGCACGTTAAAGTGGCAGAGGCATAAATAAAAACAAATGTAATACTGACGTTAAAAAAGAATATAAAAACATTAATGTGTGTTATAATTTGTGTTTCGTTCAATTTAATTTCATTTAATACTTTTTTATTTATTATGTAGTAAATCATCATACATAAAAAAATGGCAATTGTATATTTAAAATTTATAACACTATAATTGTATATTTTAAATCTTATAACACTATAATACTACTAAATACAATAATAATGCAATGGATACTGAGTATCTATCTATCTATCTATCTATCTATCTATCTATCTATCTATCTATCTATCTATCTATTATTATTATTATTATTATTATTAATGCATTAAAGAAAGTAAAATATAAGTTAAGTATTACACAAATTAAGGCAAAAATATGAAACAAAAAAATTGTAGCAATTGGGTGAAAATTTTTAAATTGTTTGAATTAGCACCTCTCTAGCACTAGAGGACGACACAACCTTGCAAAAATAAAACAATATAAGAAAATCTTTCTGGAAAAAGGAAATATCATATATATATATATATATATATATATATATATATATATATATATATATATATTTTCTTCAATTCCTAGTGCAAATTATATATTTATATATAAATTACATAATGGTATATATATATATATATATATATATATATATATATATATATATATATATATATATATATATACACACACACACACACACACACACATAATTTGCACTAGGAATTGAAAAAAAACATATATATATATATATATATATATATATATATATATATATATATATATATATTTCCTTTTTCCAGAAAGACTTTCACACACACATGTCCTTCTAAAAAAATTAGCATATTGTGATAAAGTTCATTATTTTCTGTAATGTACTGATAAACATTAGACTTTCATATATTTTAGATTCATTACATACAAACTGAAGTAGTTCAAGCCTTTTATTGTTTTAATATTGATGATTGTGGCATACAGCTCATGAAAACCCAAAATCCCTGTATAGGACCTGTATATATATATATTATGAATTATTACAGAGGTTACTAACTTGGACGACCATTATAGGCCAATGATGATCATTGTATTTATTTCCGTTTTCACCAAAGTGGTAGGACTTCCAGTCAACTTTCACATGCACATTCGCACATTGTGTGCTTGAAAAGGTAGTTCCATCACAGTCGTGTCACACTGGAGCAGCACGAGGAGTGTGAGTTGACCACACACTTCATTTACATGTAATGGTAGTATGCAGACGTGACTATCTGCATGTACCCTATAAAAATAAATTCTGTTTGCCCTGCTGCCAGTGGCCCGGTGTTTGCATGGCCAGTGTAGCGGGCGTTTCTCACCATTTATGTCATACTGTGAGGTACTAATATATCTGTTGAAACATTAGAGCAGCGTGAGGACTGGCAGCAAGATAATCACACACTCCATCCGCATGTAACGGTAGCACACAGACCTCAGGATTCGCAAGCGGGCAGAGCCGTGTGTAACATCTAGTGTTTTATAAATGCCACTTCCTATCTCTTTATTAACAATGTATATAACACAGTGAAGTGAATACTAAGACTAAGAGAGAGAAAGAGAGAATGCATGCTGTTTTGCTCTTTATCAACATGGACCTTGTGCTCCTGCGTTATGCGAGTATACTGTAAGTATACGAGGCTGACACGGCTTGGATTAGAGCACTCTGCTCATCCCAGCCTGAGGTCTATCAGGTTAAATATAATCCTGAACACAAAGACCATGCTCAGGGCACCCAGCACTGATAATGGCATGTCTTATCATGGTGCTCTTGTTATTCTGTAAAGCAGGACTGGAGGTTGAGGAAAAAAAGAAGAATGTCACAAAGCCATAAAAAGGATACGTAGTACTGTAGGTGTACAGTATATGGTGAGTATAAAGATTTGTATTTGGTCAATTTTTACTAATTCTTATTTTGAGTCACATTTTTGTAAGTACTTAAAGTATAAGTAATAAAAGTGATAAAACTTAGTAATTAAACTTTATTACTATGTTTAGTACCAATAAAAGGAATGCAACTTACTCACTTCATCTTCTTTACTACATTATTCTAGTAGGGTTGCGGGAGGCCTAGAGCCCATACCAGGAGACTCAGTACACGAGGCGGGGTACACCCGGTACAGGGCGCCAAACCACTGCAGGGCACACACACACTATGGAAATTTGGGAACATCAATCTTTGGGAGGAAACCAAAGTACAAGGAGGAAACCCACCAAGCATAGGAAGAACATGCTAACTCTATGCACACAGACCCGAGGCATGAAACGAACCTGGACCCTGGAGGTGCAAGGCAACGGTGCTAACCTCTGTGCCACCTTGCCGCCTGTAATGCAACTTTTTTGTCAATATCGTACGTGATAAAACTTAGTTGTGAAGCATCGTATTATAAATCTTAATGGCTTTAACTTGTTCTTTAGAGGATGTCTAAATAATAAGAGGATGAAGCTGAAATCAGAAAGTGAGCTGTACATGAGCAACGTCACAAAGTCATCTTCTAAAAATAGTGAGCTACACCTCCATCTAGCTAGTTCTGTATTGTAACTCAAATGTTCATCCATGTACAGTATGTTTTTTATGGAAGTCATTTGATTTGCAAGATCTTCTTCCACCACATTCCACCAGCAATATTTTCTTCTTCACATGCCAGGGTTTTATTCTTCAAAATATAAATAGATTAATCTGTTAAACCACTGTGACTCGAACCAGGACATGGTAACACACTCAATATGTGGTCGAGTTTGGGTTTAGTCCAGGCCCAGTTGTGTTGCATCCTTTGTTTAATGAAATGTAATCGGATGGGGTGTTGTTCTTCTGCAAGATGAGTACGCCTAGACACCAGGTGCTTGAATCAGTTTTTCAGGTTATTGTAGGTCAAACTGAGTTTATATGGGAGAGGAGTAAAAAGGGGGATTTGGAACATAAAGCTTAGCTGTCTATTATCTATTAAAATGAGTTAAGTCTTTGTCACATACTGTATATGTTACTGAACATTTTTTCCTCTACATATCCCAACTTGGGGTCTGGACACTGCAGTACGCAGGGTCCAGACACTGTGCCCCTGGAGCAAACAAGGTAAAGGCTTTTGTTCACAGTAAAAGTCTGGTGGTGTTGAGGCTTGGCCTTCCACTAACATTCTAATCAGCAGTGTTGGGGGATGTTAATTTTTAAAGTAACTAATTATGTTACAAAATTACTGTCTTCAAAAAGTAATCAGTTACATTACTGCGTTACTTTCTGATGAAAGTAACTAGTTCGGGTACCTTTCCACTGAAGAAATGAAAATTCCTTTGTGACACCCAACACTGCTAATCAGTAACCCATATCCTTAAACTTTTGAGCTTTCCATCCATCCATTATCTATACCACTTATGCCAGTTGAACAAGACCACAATGTCTTTGGACTGTAGAGGAAACTGGAGTTGTTCGCCACAGCGGAATATCCAGTCCGCACTACAACTTGGCACAGGTTTTACGCCGGATGCCCTTCCTGACGCAACCCTCCCATTTTATCCGGGCTTGGGACCGGCACTGTATCCAGTGGCTGGGGTTTGGGCACTGGCTGGAATCGAACCCGGGCCTTCCGCATGGCAGGCGAAACACCTACCACTGAGCCACCAGTGCCCTTAGAGGAAACTGGAGTGCCTGGAGGAAATCCACAAAGCATGAGGAAACCATGCAAACTCCATGCACACAGACCCGAAGGCGGAACTCAAACCCTCCCGCCCAAATAAAGGCAAAAACTACAAATTCCCACCAACATGAGGGTAAAGGATGCCTATTCCCACCCACATGAAACTAAAAGCTGTCCAATCCCAGCCACATGAGGGTAAAAACTGCCTATTTCCACCCACATGAGAGTAGAAACTACACATTCCTCGCCCAAATAAGGGTAAAAATGGCAAATTCCCAAACAAATGGAAGTAAAGACTGCCCATTCCCATCCACATAAGAGTAAGAATTACCTATTCCCACCTAAATGAGGGCAAGCATTGCACATTCCCACCTACATGAGAATAAAAGCTACCCATTCCTTCCCGCATGAGGGTAAAAAAACTACTCATTTCCACCCAAATAAAGGTAAGAATTGCCCCTTTCCACCCAAATAAAGGTAAGAATTGCCCATTTCCACCCAAATAAAGGTAAGAATTGCCCCTTTCCACCCAAATAAAGGTAAGAATTGCCCATTTCCACCCAAATAAAGGTAAGAATTGCCCCTTTCCACCCAAATAAAGTTAAGAATTGCCCATTTCCACCCAAATAAAGGTAAGAATTGCCCATTTCCACCCAAATAAAGGTAAGAATTGCCCCTTTCCACCCAAATAAAGGTAAGAATTGCCCCTTTCCACCCAAATAAAGGTAAGAATTGCCCATTTCCACCCAAATAAAGGTAAGAATTGTCCCTTTCCACCCAAATAAAGGTAAGAATTGCCCCTTTCCACCCAAATAAAGTTAAGAATTGCCCCTTTCCACCCAAATAAAGGTAAGAATTGCCCATTTCCACCCAAATAAAGGTAAGAATTGCCCATTACCACCCAAATAAAGGTAAGAATTGCCCATTTCCACCCAAATAAAGGTAAGAATTGCCCATTACCACCCAAATAAAGTTAAGAATTGCCCATTTCCACCCAAATAAAGGTAAGAATTGTCCCTTTCCACCCAAATAAAGGTAAGAATTGCCCCTTTCCACCCAAATAAAGTTAAGAATTGCCCATTACCACCCAAATAAAGTTAAGAATTGCCCCTTTCCACCCAAATAAAGGTAAGAATTGCCCATTTCCACCCAAATAAAGGTAAGAATTGCCCATTTCCACCCAAATAAAGGTAAGAATTGCCCCTTTCCACCCAAATAAAGGTAAGAATTGCCCCTTTCCACCCACATGAAATTAAAAGCTGCCTAGTCCCACCCACATGAGAGTAAAAACTGACCATTCCCACCCACAAGAGGGTAAAAGCTGCCCAGTCCCACCCTTGAGAGTAAAACCCATGGGAAATAATTCGCTCCTCCTGCAAGCATGGGAATAAAAAACACCCACATGAGAGTCATTCTGGATTCTCCTCATTAGGGTCTGCAGATCCCAGTCCTGCTCACACCTCTAACTGACCACCATTAACATACACATCAAATTCAATATCCATAGCGTTAAAAGGTTAGACAAAAAAAAAAAAAAAAAAAAAAAGCATTACAAAATTGTTCTTTGTTCAATGTCAGAGAAGAAAACAATGCAGAGAGGGTAAATCAGCTGAAGTGACACTAAGGCATTAAGACATGCAAGATTTCCTGTATGTAACTGCTGAAGGTGATTTGAGATGCAGGAACAGCGTGACAGACATGAAACGCCTCGGCGAATGTGTTTGCTCCACTCATAGACTGAGTGACAGCGATAGACATGCTTTTGACAGGCCACTGTCCACCAGATCTGTGCACACTCCAACTTTACATATCAGCTGGTACGAATTGGTTCCGACAAGCCGTGAAGGAAACGGGGATGTGAGGGGGAGAGAAAGAGTGTGTGTGTGTGTGTGTGTGACAGAGAGAGAGAGACAAACAGACAGAGAGACAACAGTCACAGCACAGGAACTCCTCATAGCATTTTCCCCCTGAATGTCCTAATTTGATCCAAACAACATTTGTAAAATATTTCAGATTCAGACCACGATCTACAATTAGCTCATCCTAACACACATGTAAATGTATTTATTCCACACACATAACAATGAGCAGTAATTGCACTCCTTCAGGGATATTTCCGCGAGTGTTATTCTGGCTGCTAATGAGTATTAAACAGAATGCTACACATGGGACCATTACACTGAGTACAAATGAACAAACTGAGAAACAAAACATAAGACAATGTAAAAAAAGGCATATCAAGTATATCTGAATGTAGTCAAATCCTTCAAGTGTTTCATATTATGAGATCACAAATAACATTATATATACTTTTTGAGAGTTTTATTATTCATTTCCAGCTTAAAAAGGACCGTCCAATCTGCAAAACAATTTTTATTTATTTATTTTTTACACCAGATGCCCTTCCTGACTCAACCCTTCCATTTTATCTGGGCTTTCTGACCGGCGCTGCATCCAGAGGCCGGGGTTTGACTCCAGGCTTCCACAAGGCAGGCAAGAAACCTGCCACTGAGCTAATTATTTTTAAGTTGCTACAACATAATAAGTTTGCAGTGTGTGCAACAGCTAGTTCTGACCAAACAATCTGATTTGACGAGAGTAATTCCACAAGGGTAATAGACGGTAACAGCACTGGGACTTTTTAAAAAATAATCCCCCCCCCCCCCCCACACACACACAATTTTCTCCCTAATTTAGTCGTGTCCAATTCCTCCCCGTCACTAGGGGGCTCCCACATTAAGGCTACTACTACCACTCAGTCAGGGGGGCGAAGACTCCGAACCACGTGACGCCAGATAACCGCATCTTTTTTTCAAACTGCTCGCTCACGCACCATTAGGGGCGGTGTAACACACTCGGAGGACAGCGCTATCCGCTCCTTCCGCTTGCGTGAGCTCACAGACGCCCCTGATTGGCTGTAGTGTCGTGATTAATGTGGGAGCACTAAATACCTCTCATCCCTCCCCTCTGACAGAGCTCGGCCAATCAGCTCTCTCTAGACCTCCAGCTGCGAGAGGTTACAGCATCACCCGGGAATCAAACCAGCAATCTTGGGATGATAGGTCGAGCTCTTTACCACTTCGCCACTCGGAGGCCCCAGCACTGGGACTTTTAACTATACAGTATGTATCGCTCCGCATCACAAGTGTTCTAATAATTGTTCGTTACACTGACTGTCGGTTGCAGCGTGGGTGAAAATAGGTTTGTACAGTCTGGAGTAGCGAGTCTGGGGAGAGAACAGCTACCTGCCAAAACACTCATTTAAAACCAGCCAGAGAAACACTTCCAGCAAAAGCAAACATTATTAATCATACTCACATCTCTTTAATAATTGCTAATTAATTTCAGTTCTAATCATTCTGTTCACGACTACCGCAAACTACAAAGCTAACTAGCTTCTAACACAAGGATGAATCCCAAATCCCTGTATAAAATCTTGATCAAGGGTACTACTTGGTGCATGGAACAAGGGATTGTACACTCTACATAGCGCCCTAGCTTTCCATTTAACGCTATTTGTGATTCAACCACATAACCTAGCGGTTGTGATGATATCAAGTGATTGTACCTGTTATTCTAGGAATCTACTAGATTGCAGTAGGTTCAGTGTTATGTGTTGAATACAAAAGGGATAAGGTTAGAAGAAGGAGAGCGTGCACGGAGAAGTAAAAGAAATAAATAAAGACAAACATCCTAAGACCGTACTGAGTTATTTTATTAAAGAACATGAACAGAACAGCGGTTAACAAAGCTGATATTCTCAAGTGGAATAAATGGAAATATGAAGTAGTGTCCACCACCTCCATGGTTTATTCTCCTCACCTTTTGGCTACACAGTACTGGTAAGAATTTAAAACTATTCACGCCCCTGTTAATGACACTATCCGGTCGTCAGCTCCACCAGTTGCGTTTAGTTACCTGTAGTTCTGCGAGTCGCAGAAGGAAATTATGTTTGTAATAAATGGAGTTGATGATAAATGGTGTTTGTGGAATTCATCTTCTATACCGCTTTATCCTGTATTTAGGGTCGCGGGGACCTGGAGCCTATCCCAGGAGACTCAGGGCACGAGGCAGGGTACACCCTGGACAGCGTGCCAATCCATCACAGAGCACACACACACACACACACACACACACACACACTCATTCACACACTATGGTCAATTTGGGAACGCCAATTAGCCTAATCTGCATGTCTTTGGACTGTGGGAGGAAACCGGAGTACCCGGAGGAAACCCACCAAGCACGGGGAGAACATGCAAACTCCATGCACACAGAGACGGGAATCGAACCCGGACCCTGGAGGTGCAAGGCGACAGTGCTAACCATTACACCACCGTGCCGCCTTGTTTGTGGAATTGTTGTATAAAAGCAACATTACACTCCAGGCCATGCTGTTGTGCTGAATATCAGTGCTGCTATGAAATTTTCAGCACTCCATCTTGTATGTCATTGCTTTTAACTTTCATAAACAGAGTTAAGAAAGTCCGCCCAATTACATACACATCTAGGGCACAAGCATACACACAGGTACACACACCTAATCCTACATAACAGGTAATTTGAAAACACAAATGAAGCTGCATGTCTATGGAGTTTGTGAGGAACCCAGAGCAAACCGACCAAACATAGCGGAATCATGCCGAACTGTGCTGCCACTATTTGTACTCTAGCTTTCTAAAAACTCGATACATTTAAGATTTTCGTAAAGTCATTATTGCCTTGTTTTAGTGACTAACAGTTAAAAATGTTATATATGGTATTTGTTATGGTCCAATCTTTCATTGCTTTTGTTGCACACTCCTGGGGCAGTGTGCGTACCGCCCCACTTATCTTCCACTGAGATATTATTTCACCTAGGGGTTCAAAAGCAAAGGAATGGTAAATTATAGATAGGACAATGTCTATACATTATAAATTCACATGCACCATTGAGACATTGTTTCTCCTAAAGACTAAAAAGAAAAATAATCATTTAAAAAGTCTCCTTTTTCCAGTGGTTGATTCTTTGTTTTTTTTTTTAAGTCGAACTGTTTTCTGAATCTTTCAACACCACCTGCTGTTTCAGAGAAGGAAATCTAAAGCTGCTCGAAACAAACTGTACTCTGGATGACTCGGTTTTTCAGCATGCAGCTATACAGAGCTATACTCAGCTATAAAATGCAGCCTGTAGCATTAAGTCACACGTCATTGACCTCAACTTCATCTCGTTTGCAGCTACGCAGTTATTAATATTATGTTTCTTCATTAAAATCTATAGTCATGAGCCATTATTATTTGTATGGTAATTCCTGTCAAATAAAAATTCATCATCATCATCATCATCATTACAGATGTTAAACAGCTGTCCCTGACATTATGGATGCACATTTCGGGATCATGTATCCTGTCAGGCATGGACGCGGTTTTGAAGGTTTGCCTTTTAGTGGAGGCCAAATTTCAAACTGTATACAGGTCCTTCTCAAAAAATTAGCATATTGTGATAAAGTTCATTATTACATATACAGCTCATGAAAACCCAAAATCCCCATCTCAAAAAATTAGCATATTTCATCTGACCAATAAAAGAAAAGTGTTTTGAATACAAAAAAAGTCAACCTTCCTGAAAAAGAATTTCATAATTTCATAAACAAAGAAAATCACAAAGGGGGGGGGGGGGGGGAAATACTTTTTCACCGCTCTGTAGATACAGGGAGAGGATGAGAGAGAAGTCATGAGGTAAGGTATGCGACAAAGTACACAGCACCAGGGCCTCCGAGTGGCGCAGTGGTAAAGTGTTCGCCCTATCATCTGGAGATCGCGAGTTTGATTCCCGGGTGATGTTGTAACCTCTTCTAGAGAGAGCTGATTGGTCGAGCTCTCTCAGAGGGGAGGGATGACAGGTACTTAGTGCTCCCACATTAATCACGGCTAGCGGAAGAAGCGGATAGCACTGTTACGGCGGTCGGCTGGCGTCACATGGTTCTGAGGAAACATGTGATAGTCTTCGGCCCTCCTGACTGAGTGGTAGTAGTCCCCCTTAGTAGAGCCCCCTAGTGACTAGGAGGAATTGGATACGACTCAATTAGGGAAAATAATAATACAGTACTGAAACTCGTGCATTTGGATGCAGATGTGCGTTTGTCGGGGCATAACTTCAGCTGTAGGTGTTCATGGTAGTGAAAAAGATGGTTGTGTTGCACATTATTTGTTGGAAATGATTCTCTCGATGGAGAAAAAAGTATTCATAGTTGAGTATTATATCTGCTCATACGAAGCGGTCATGAACAGCGACCGAGTTTAAAAAACAATTCCTTCCCATACCCGTCCCATTCCTCCGATCTTATGTCACTTGTGTGGAATGTTAAAGGAGAGTGTGTTCAACTGTGAAGATCCACCAAGAACTGCACCTGCGTTACGGACGTCTGCAGCAACCTTTGTTCCGTAATATGTTCGAAAATCTGCGTGAACGATATGAACACTGTCTACAGCGATGTGGTGCACGCTCTCTTCGAACACTTACATTACACATTCCCTGGTAAATTAACACACTAATAGTGTGTATGTTAGTTTCTTTCAGCGGAAATAAACTCACAGATGACAACAAAGTAATATTGTTTGTCTTTTTATTTTAGTGCGGGTAGTTTAACTCGGCCTGAGTTCCGTTCCAGAAGGACGTTCGTAAGTTGGGTTTGTACTTAAGTCCGACAAAGTCAGTCTTTTACACCTTTGGCACGAATATACAACGTTATGCATAGCAATCCACTTGACTAAATCTGTCCTCTTTTGCTGTCATGTGGCCAAAAACCTTAACTGCGCTTAAGGAAATACAGTACATCTCACAATAAAATGTGAAATGTAACAGTGTTGTCTCTGTGCCTTTAAATCTAGAGGGGAATCCTGGAATCCTGAATTTCTCTCACAGCTGTTTTCCACTGTATTGGTCTGTGAACTCGGAAGATTTTCCCGGAATTAGGATTATTCATCATCATGACAGCTTTACAGGACAGACATTTTCTATCATCGTGCTCCCAGACTGGTTCATTGAAACCGGTGAGGCCGACTCATTTCTCCCACACCCTCACACACATACAGTAAACCAGATTTTAGACATTTTAGACATTCACTTACACACTTAACATATTGTATATAATTGTAAACAGTGGTATCGGGTGCACTGCAGTAACTATTTTTTGTACAAAACATGTGAGCTACTTCCGTGATTTGTTCAGATTAACAAATTGTTGTAGAACCTCGGTCCGTCATATCTTTGAAAATTAATAAGTCAAATGTTCATAAGTCGGGGAGAACCTATATTGTATATTTTGGTGCATACTGTATATACTGTATGCACACAGAATTGATACATCTAGCAATTTTAGAATGGTTTAAATAAAAAAAAAAAAACAGTAATAATCGCAATAATAATAAGTAATAATTGTCTTTGTGTGTCTGCTTCAGCACCCTGCAGTCATGAAGTCACAATCAAATTTTCAGCATGACAGTCATGCATAATAAAAAACAGACAAACAAAAACCCGGTTAAATGACTTGCATTACCAACTTCTTCATTTGCACTAAAGGGGTTGTGCCTTACTGCAGCAGGTGTGGCGACGCAACACCCAAAAGGAGATACAATGCACTTAAGGAGTAAAGCGCTTTCTTGCAGCCCTCATATGAGCCATGACGGTGTGAACTTCCAGCAGCATCCCTAACGTGAGCCAGAAACACTGAGCCATCTGTCTGAAACACACACACACACGCAAGACAGAAAACACACATACGCCCTTTCTTATGCACAGACAATTGCACAATCCACAGAGGCATAGACACCCAGATAATATACTGTAGATGCCCACACACACACACACACACACACACATACATACATACACATACACACTACACATAAGCAGGACAGTTTTTAACAAGCTACAAATCTTCTTAAAGACAACATATGCACTCTTTAACGCCAAATGGAATGTTAATAGTTGACAGCATTTAATCGTACACACACACACACACACAGCTGCTTGGCTGCTGTGAGTGAACGCTTCGGTTCCCGTGGAGCTCCAAGCATTAAAGATTTATTTGGTGATTTGAAATATTGATTGAGAGAGAAAAGCAGAAGTGGGAATGAGCAGCAGGAGGTTCTCATTGCTCTCACAACAGAACGGTTAATGTGCCTCGTATCGAGCTCTCACTCACACACACACACACACACACACACACACACACTCTGAATCTAAACACTGATCACCAGAGAAAGTAAAGGGAAGACCTGGGCTTGGTTCAATACAAAACAATGGAGTATAATCGAAAGGATAGAATGAGAGGGAAGAAATTACATTAGAGAGCGGTTTTATGTTGCCCTTCTCGCGGCTCCGGGTTCGACCTTCAGCTCGGGTTACCGTCTGAGCCGAGTTTCACGTATTCTCCCTGTGAAGGAGGGTTTCCTCTGGCTTATCGTGTTTCCTTAAACCGGGGGCGGTTTAGAGGAGCAGGATATACTCGTATGTTTCTTGGATAGTAGGAGAAAACTGGAGGATCCGCGGAGCCGTGGGGCAACAGCGCTAACCATCACCGTGCATTTGTCCCTCTTATTATTTGTCCATTACTCAGTGAAGCACGGATTAAGCGCATGCTGTCAGTCGCCTGGCTCGAAAAATCAGAACAGTTTCTCCGAAGGAGATGAATGTCCAGACGCCAAATGAGAGCAAGGGAAGTGTGAAATTATCAATCTGAATCTTGTTAGGCCAAAAGGCATTATGAGTTCTAATCACTGCCAGGTCTGGCGTTTCATAAGAACAGACCGATTGAAGCCCTCAGCTCTCCCAGAGTGAGTGTGTGTGTGAGTGTGTGTGTGTGTGGACATGGTGATATCGCTGAGATGAGATGAGAATCTCGAGGCCCAGAATGCTCAGGTCCAAGCGATGGTCTCGGCTCAACGATGCTCTTACGGGGAAAGAAATGAACATTTCCTACAGACGCAGTCGACTTCCAAGCGTCTGACTAAATACATTTTCACCTCCAACAGCACGACAAGCATTTGCTTGCGAAGCAAATGAAGCATATGATGTTAGTCTAAAAATGTTATGTTTTGTTAGAAACATAGTCTACTACATTTATTTTTATTATTCATGTTTATTGAAGTACTACAGAGCCCCTAAAGGGACATTAGTGTGGAAAAAAAAATCCAAAGAAGAATAAAAAAAAAACAGGATATGCTTGGGAAAAAAAAACATTGGTGGGAGGTGGAAGGAGAAGAAAAGAAAAGAAAAACGGGATCAGAGTCAAGTTTTGCGAGATCTTGCAAACATTTTGCGAGATCTCGCAAAACCTAACTCAGTGTTACCAATTTCGTTCAGCAGGTGGCATTAATGAGAAACTTGATCCATGACTGGGAAGGTTGTGTTACCGATCCAGTCCAGATCTTCCTTGCATTTTTTTTTTCCCTCCAAAAATGATTTTTCCGCTTCAATGGATTTTTCCCCCTCATCCATGTCTCTTTAGGGCTCCGTAAAGCACAGAGCAGCAGACTGCATTTACACTGCAGTACTAGAAATCCCAGATTGTTCGCTCTAAAATATAGAAATATCCTGGTATGTACATATACATAAATGCCTCCTACATGGTAGACTTTGAAGCGTTGGAGTGTGAAAGCCTGAGGAAGTCAAAACAAGCTTTTTTGTTTGCAGCGAAAGCAGAAAGGATACGCGGTGCATCTCGGAGAGACAAGATGCGAGGGAGAAGATAATCCTTTCATGGATGTGCCCCATCGATTAGCAGCTTATTTTCGAAAAGACACAGCTAGTAAAATCATCTATGATTAACATCTGCTGTCGTCGCTGAGGATTAGTGTACACAGAGACTGGTTTCCTTTTTTTTTTTTTTTTTTTTAAAGGAGCAGACTTTGCCAATCTCCAGGCCGCGACTGGATCCATCGTGTCTTGTCCGTCATTGTGCCGGGATTGTCCATATGACCCAAAGCGAACAGATGACAAATCTGTTCCACCGGAGTCTTGATGATGTCATGGTCCAACCTCGCCGCATGGACAGCAATGAACAGACTGACATTTCATCTTGAAACCTTGTTTAAACTCATGTTATTGAGCTTTATTCTGATAAGACAAACGAGATCAGAAATAAAACCACATTTCATTTATCTGTCCCTGTAGGGTATGTCGGTCTGCCCCTCCTTCACTCTATGTAGGTTTATTTGGTCTTCTCTTCTAATTTTAGCAACCAAACCCAAATTGAATGTCTGCATTTTGGATAATTAGAGGCACACAGACAGAAAACTCACATACATACTGTACGTATATAACACAGCCTGTATAGAGTATGTATATCGGTTTAGTGCTTCAAATATCTGTATCTGTAAACCAGATTGTGTATGTGTTGGAGACTAAAGTCGAAGATTTTTCTTTATTAAATAAAAAAATAATGGAAACATCATATTGTGTAAATTCTGACGTGGACATTTCCTCAACCTCAGCTACATCGCTCTAGTTCATTCTCTATACTGCTTGTCTTGGACGGGGTTGCGGGGGGCCTTGAGCCTTTCCCAGGGGACTCGGGGGCACTAGGTAAGGCACATCCTGCACAGGGTGCCCATCTATTGCATGGCATTCAAACCTGCACACACATTCACTATGGGAAAATTTGGGAATGCCAATTAGCTTAATCTGCATGTCTTTGAACTGTGGGAGGAAACCGGAGTACCCGGAGGAAACCCACCAAGCGTGGGGAGAACATGCAAACCCAGACCCGAGGCGGGAATTGAACCCTGGCACTGGAGATGTGAGGCCACGATGCTAAACCATTACGCCACTGTTCCGCCTACTTATTATTATTTTAGTGATATCTCCGAGCAAATTTGGTTGATTCTGTTTCAAGCAAATCCAACATAAAATCCAAAGTATTCATTCGATATAAGCATCAATTCTTATAAAAAAATCCGGCCATGCTTTTTACTGTACTTTTTTTTTTTTTTTTTTATTTTTAAGAACCTCCAGTATGTTTCAGAGAGAAATTCAAAAGAAAGAATTCAACGTTGTCTAGAATTTAATGTCCTGCCCAAAAACTGGACTTAAGCCATCGAGCTGCTGTCTGGACTTTCTCTGTTACTGTAATAATCACCTGGCCACAGTGAGATGGACACTTCAGGCTGTAGTGAGGCTCAATATGTGCTTTCAAATAAATGTACCTGTCTCCAATCCTAATAAGAAACCAACTTTCCTGCCCCTAAGCTCTTCACACTGGTCACACCTTATACATCCATCCATCCATCTAGTGTCTATAGCATTAATACTGTGTAGGGGCGCAGGTGGCGCAGAACCCATCCCAGGAAACCAAGAACGACAAGGTGGGGGACAACTTGGATGAGCACATCAAAGCGCACAAGCACACAAGTACACATACAGTACACGAAAGTTGAATTAGATAAGACGATCAGCCTACAAGATGTCTTTGGAGGAAACCTGAGTACCTGGAGGAAACCTACAGGAACAGTAAGAACATGGAAACTCTATGCACACACACACACCAGAGATGAGATTCAAACTCCCAACCCTGAAGGTGCGAGTCAAAAACGCTAACCTCCACACCATCATGCTGCCGCGCTTGCCATCAATAGCATTAAATATCTGATTAAACAACGACAAATATCTTCAACCACTTTTTCATCTTTCGAAACATCCCGAAACAATGTCGAAATCCTCAATTATTCCCACACTGCGCACACTGCATCCCAAATAACACCCTGCAATACAGTTCTTAAATGCCCCAATACCCTCTGAACTCCATGTATGAAAGCACCAGAACTGCCCTGACAACCATCCCTGCATGGCTTAACACCATCATCATCTTGCGAGTCTCCAACCCCATCAATCAGCCTATTATCTTCCACCCCATCACTAATATGCAACACCATGCCATACCCTGTCCCCAAATACCCCAATACTGTGCCAGGCCCATACCCAACAACATTGCCAAATATTCCCAGATACCACAATGCCATCACCACTGATCACTTAATCCACCAACACCAGTGCCTCAACATTATCATCCTGCCATCCCCAAGTCCTGTGCCACATTTCAGTGCCTTATCGTCTCCTGTAGTCTAGAGTTACATTGACACAATCGATCAAGCCTCCTAGGGATTAGCTACCAAATTCATCTGGAGCCGATAAAGTATTGGAATGGACTTAAGGATGACAACGAAAATTCTCCCAAGGCGGAATGATACGAAGAGCAAAGTGCTAAAAACCAACCAGAAGAAAATCGTCCGTGACACCTTAGTCGTTAAAGCATTAGGCTACAGAGTTCAAATCAAATTGCTGGGTCGTTGAGCAAAACTCTAAAACATACATTTTTTTCTGTTAGTAAAATTGTCATCATGAAGCACTCACTGGGCCCGGAGCCCGTCCCAGGAGACTGAAGGCACGAGGTGGTGTACACCCTGGACAAGATGCCAATCCATCAAAGGCAATTCGGAAACACCAAGTAGCCTAATCTCCAAGCACAGGGAGAACATGCAAACTCCCGGCACAAAGACTCGAAGCAGGACTTGAACCCAGACCCTGGAAGTGCAAGGCGACAGTATAGTACTAACCACTACACCACTGTACTGCCAGGTTGTAAACTGCTTTAATGGAATAATGGTAAAATGACAGTTCAGCATTTAGGCTATAGATAAGGTAGATGATGGAACAAATGTTCAGTATTTCATTCATCCTGTTCACATTGACAACAACACCTTCATCCAGCATTTTGTCATTGCTTTAAATTACATCATGTCACATTGCAATGCATTCTGAAAGAGAGAAAAAAAAGCAGTGATGCTGAAGTCTACAGTCATGTTGATTCAATCAATCGAACCTCTAAGGGGTTATCTAACAAACTTCACTTGAGCTGACAAAGTATTGGAACGGCCTTTAAGGTGGCGACAGGCGTTCCCTTAAGCGAAAATCGACCCGAATGTGATAAAAGCTGTTCTGAAGCACGGCCAGTATTGAGTTAGTCCAGGTATTCTGCTACGAAACTAGAAATCACCGTAAAACACAAAATAATAAGCATTTGGCTTGGATATGCGTTCAAATTATGGGAGATTCTATTCTATTTATTCTTGGTTGAATAAATAATTTGCATGGTTTAATTGAAAAACAATGCAATATTTTACATTACTACTACTAATAATAACAACAACAACAACAACAACAATTTTAACTAAAATTAAGAGCCAAAACAAATAAAGTTAATCAACTTGAATATAATTGAATATAAAATGTATCAATATAACATTAAACCAGTAAATATAAGCAAACCAACCAAACAAATAAAGACATAGATGCCGAATTCATGTAATAACATCAATAAGTTCATCAGTCAATCAATAAAGAAAGAAAAATCCATATGAAAATACATTAATAAATCAATTAACCAACCAAACATTTTTTATAATTAAAATGATGAATTATTCATTCATTCATTCATCTTCTATACCGCTGACCTGGAGCCTATCCCAGGAGACTTCGGGCACTAGGCGGGGTACACCCTGGACAGGGTGCCAATCCATCGCAGGGCACACACACATACACACACTCACACACCCAATCACACACTACGGGCAATTTGGGAACGCCAATTAGCCTAACCTGCATATCTTTGGACTGTGGGAGGAAACCGGAGTACCCGGAGGAAACCCACCAAGCACGGGGAGAACATGCAAACTCCATGCACACAGAGACGGGAATCGAGCCTGGCCGGGGAATCGAACCCAGACCCTGGAGGTGCAAGGCGACAGTGCTATGATGAATTATCCTTATATAAATTATTTAATGAAAGAATCAAACAAATTGCTAAACAAGCAAGAAAACAAACAATTAGCAATAATCAATCATACAAATACAAAATACAAACAAACAAACAAATGAATGCAAAAATACAAAATGACCAACCAATCAAACAAACCAAGCAAACAAATACAGAAATACAAAATTACAATAAATATTGCAATAAATAAAACAGTATAACCAATAAACTGAACAAACATATAAATACTTTAAATACAAAAACCACCAAAGGAAACCCACCAAGCAACATGAGAACATGCAAACTTCATGCACACAGACCCAGAAGCAGGAATCAACCCTGGAGGTGCAGATCCCATAGTGATAACCACTACGCCACCATGCCGCCTACTCCTTAGCTTCAGTCAAATATCCTAGCAAATCTGGTTGATTCTGCTTCCACAACATATCAACAAATCCAAAGTGTACATTTGATCATCAATCAGTGATTATTAAAAATGAGCCTATTTTACTTTACTCCAGTATTTTTGCGAGATATAAGAAAGAAAGTAGTCAGCGATGTCTGGAATGCAAAGTCCTGCCCAAAATCTGAACTTAAGCCATCAAGCTGCTGTCTAGACTTCGTCTGTTTCTGTAATAATCACCTGGCCACTGTGAGATGGACACTTCAGGCTGTAGTGAGGCTCAAGATGTGCTTTCAAATAAATGTGCCCATCTCCAATCCTAATAAGAAACCAACTTTATTTTAAGATAAGCTACTAATAAGCTACTTGCTCAATGTAAACAAACACCTGCACCAATAAATATTAATTAGAAAAGCTAACCTGAGTATTTTTACTGGGATTAATTCATACACAACATAAGAAGTACAATTTAGTGTAAGCAAGGTTAAGATGCTCAACCCTACAAACTGTTATTTCCTTGTATTAATACGTTAGACAGAGAGTTCTGCCGTACAGAAAGACAGACGGACGGACAGACATGTACTGTACGTGGACTTCAACCTGAATAATAACATCACTGATTACATTAAAACTGATTAACTTTTTAACTATCTTTAACCGTTAATGAGAGGTACTGATGCTGGTTGAATAAATAAATTCGCAACTCATTTAATTAATAAACCACCAAATAAACAAATGCATAAGTACATAAGCAGAGAAACAAATGTGCAAATCTATCAACTAACCAACCAGACAACCAGACATAGAGACAGACATAGAGACAGACATGTATAAATAAATGCTAATAAAATCCAGTACTCCAAGCATCCATCTTGCGGTCGAACCTGAGGTTTTCTTCCTTAGCAGGTGGCTCTGTCTCCGACTCTGATGCTGAAACCTTCCCCCTGAGCACATGCAACTTTAATGCTCTCACACCCTGTAAAGTTCATTCCTTTAAAAATATAACCTGTATCGACATCGCCTGGAACGCAGGGTTACAGACCTTTATACGACACGCAGAGCAGATTTACGCCCTTCTAATATCACTTTCTATCACAATAAACACCGCTGCGTGCGTGCTGGGTGATGCTTTTTACTACAGGAATGATTGCAGCACAAATTCTTTCCGCTTTCCTCCACTAAAATGATTTGCGGCTTTTTGAATTTATTGGGTCAGTAGAAGTGACTTTTATTTTTCCATGAACACACAACAAGCCTGGTGAAAGGAACTGGGATGCTCGGATTGGATATGTCAGTGTAATCATGCATAAATAATTCCAGGATTTAGTTTTTTTTTTTCTTTCTTAAAGGAGCGAACAAACTTTACCACGACGTGAGCGTATTAAAATTGTATGTGCTTGGGGAAGAGACCACATCACAACTGGAGCCACTGGCTATATGTGTATATTGCACATTTGAATTCCAGCCGAAGTGTCTCCAGAGGGGTTCGGGTTCGATCCGAGGGTGTGAATCAGGCACGTTGATCTAGCATTGGCTCCAGGCTTTGGTCGTTCCTCTGTGACTGTGAGTTGCTCTAAGGTACCTGAAATCTATAGTAACAGAGTTTGTGTTCTTAACTGAGCGCAACAGACAAATGTTCTCATTATAATGCCACACTTAGCCAGAGGACTGCCGGCACATATGACATTTTTTTTTCTCTCCCAGATCTAGAGAAGAGATTATAGAAGGACCTTACAGCTATTTCTTGTTTCTGAGATCTCGAAAGGTCACACGGATTTTTCTTATGATATTTAAGAGACTTTGCAGATATTCAGGTTCAGTCGAACATAAAACGTACTAATGAATCTCATTTTTCAGAGACAAGATAATTAGTGTTAATTAGTTCCTGTCTGCTTTTTTAAGTATATGTACTTTCCATGATACTTTCTACTATATGGCCAAATGTATTTGGACACTTAACCATCACAATCCAGAAATCACTGGCTGTGTTCCAGGGTTCGAGTTCCTCTAAAAGGTGTTCAGTGCGGTTGAGCTCAGTCAGGGCTATTACTATTACGGTTTGGGATGGGGAGCTAGCATGTTCTCCCTGTGCTTGGTGGGTTTCCTCCGGGTACTCTGGTTTCTTCCCACAGTTCAAAGACATGCAGATTAGGCTAATTGGATTTCCCTAATTGCCATAGTGTTTGTGACTTGGTAACTGTTCAGGGTGTATGCCACCTTGTGCCCAAAGTTATAGTAGATGAGTGAGTGAGAGAGAGAACTTTAAGAAGGTACAGTAATATACAGTATAGATATTGAGGATTTAATTAATTTGTATATCTGCAAATGCAAATTCATTCATTCATTTTCTATACCGCTTAATCCTGTGTTCAGGGTGGCGGGGGACCTGGAGCCTATCCCAGGAGACTTCGGGCACTAGGCGGGGTACACCCTGGACAGGGTGCCAATCCATCGCAGGGCACACACACACACACACACTCACACACCCAATCACACACTACGGGCAATTTAGGAACGCCAATTAGCCTAACCTGCATATCTTTGGACTGTGGGAGGAAACCGGAGTACCCGGAGGAAACCCACCAAGCACGGGGAGAACATGCAAACTCCATGCACACAGAGACGGGAATCGAACCTGGCCGGGGAATCGAACCCAGACGCTGGAGGTGCAAGGTGACAGTGCTAACCACTACACCACCGCGCCGCCGCAAATGCAAATGTAAACAGATAAAAAAAAGTACAAAATGGTCATTCATTCGTCTTCTATACTGCTTTATCCTCTGTACAGGATGGCGGGTGGCCTGGCGCCTATCCCAGGGGACTCAGGAGGCTAATTGCAGACACCAGAGTACCTAGAGGCAACACAAGCACAGGGAGAACATGCAAGCTCTATGCACACAGATCCAAGATGGGAAGCGACCCTCGACCCTGGAGTTGAGGAGCCACTGTGCCGCTCAAAATGTTCTTTCATTAACTGAAAAACTGTTGGACAACCAATGAGTCATAAAAGAAATGCACTGCTTCAACAGATGCTTTAATATCCCATTCCATTCATCCATGTCCCGTGGTGACCACTGTATTTATTCCCATTTTATACGACCATGGAAGGACCTCTGGTCAATATTTACATGCATTCTCACACACTACGGGCAATTTGGTGACGCCAATTAGCCTAATCTCTAGTCTTTGAACTGTGGGTGGAAACCAAAGTACCCATCGGAAACCCACCAAGCTTAGGGAGAATATGCAAACCCAGGACCTGGTGGTGCATAGTGTTAACGACTAAGCTGCCACTTAATAGTCCATTACACCAACACATTGTTGATTATTTTCCTGTAACTGCACAACCCCAAAATGTTTCGTACACTATACAGTATAGACAAAAGTATTTGGCCAAAACTGCAATGACATTTTAATTACAATACATGTACTTTAATATGGAGTTGGTCCCCCTTTTGCAGCTATAACAGCTTCCACTCTTCTTGGAAGGCTGTCCACAATATTACGAAGTCTTTCTGTGGGAGTTCATTCTGTAGAGAGTTTACTGTATGAGGAGGTCGGGCGCCGATGTTGGATGAGAAGAATCTTCGTTCCAGTTCATCTCAAAGGTGCTCGATGGAGTTGAGGTCAGGACTCTGTGCGTTCGGGCCAGTCAAGTATTTGATCAAACCATGTCTTTATAGTCTCAGAAATAGAAACAAAAAATTGGAATAGAAAAGCACCTCAAAATTCTATTTTTATTTGTTTAGTGCTTTTAACAATTGTCATTGTCACAAAGCAGATTTACCCAATCAAAAGAATTATTTAAGTTTGTATGGAATGTGAATGCGTATGGGGTCCAGGGGTAGCTCAGTGGTTAAGGCATTGGACTACGGTTCAGAAGATCCCAGGTTAAAACCCCACTACCACCAAGTTGTCACTGTTGGGCCCTTGAGCAAGGCCCTTAACCCTCATATGCTCAGATGTATAATGAAATAAAGATGTAAGTCGCTCTGGATAAGAGCGTCTGCCAAATGCCTAAATGTAAATGTACTGTAAAGGTCAGATAGTCCCTGATGAGCAAGCCGAGGGCGACAGTGGCAAGGAAAAACTCCCTGAGATGGTAATAGGAAGAAACCTTGAGAGGAACCAGACTCAACAGGGAACCCATCCTCATCTGGGTGAAACAGATAGCAGGAAATGATCTGCATTTATACAGTGTGTTAGGTGGCAGGCAGTTCAGCTATAATAGTTGATATTAATTGATGTTAATATTGAGTCCGGGTAGATATTGGAGGCTCAGGTGGACTAGATTTGTTAACTGTTGACACAAAGTTGGAAATATAGCATCGTGCAAGATGCCTTGGTATACTGTATAACGCTGAAGCATTAAAGTGCCCCTATCATACCATTTTAAAGGTTGCTAATATTGCTTTATGAGTCTCTTAAAACAGGATTACATGTATGCAAGGTCAAAAAACACTTTAGTTTTCTCCAAAAATAGATTTAATTTCACCCCATTTCTAATTGATTCGTAAACGACTCGTGTGAAGCAGTTCGAAGATTCAGTCTGTCTAAACCCCTCCTTTCCGTTAGCCCTCACTGCTGTGATTGGTCAGATGGCGCGGTGCTTTATGATCGGTCTACCGCTACAGCGTGTGTCGGAAAACGAAACGCCCATGACCATAACTGAACGCCGGCTCTGGAGACGCGTCAATACATAGAAAAGATGGCGTCGGTTTTACCGTATCGATTCGAGTCGGAGTCTGATGATGAAACGGTTGAAGTGGCGCATCGACAAGAAACTGTTTCGCTAGTACGACTGGAGTCGGACGTTTCTCAGTGGTAAGTGTCATACAGTATGTTAACAAGAGTGTGGTAACGTTAAACGTAAGATGGACGAACGTGGGCGGATATTATGCAAATATGTTACGGAGTGACGTGGATCCGTAACAGAGAAAGATTCGAACTGCTAACGACTCGTTTAGGCGAATGTGAGCCGACTCTTTAATTTTATTAGACAAAAAACTTCATTTATCGTGCACAGTTTGCAGATAGTTTATGTTCACATACAGCTACAGTACATGAAACATCATATTTGAAAACGCATAATAGGGGCTGTTTACGATTGTACTTCACTGGAGATGAGGTGCCTGATTGGTTGAAACACCAGAATTCAATAATTTAAAAGGTTTGGTCGAACAAAGTACAGTATGTCTGCATTAGTGTAGTTTACAAAACGATAGCGTGTTCTATAGTACTCTTTCTCTCTCTCTCTCTCTCTCTTTGTCTCGCGTGCTTGGCTCATGCACGAGCGCACACGCTCGCGCATTATCGCGCGCCTCAGTTTAAGAGCGCGCAGCCCAGGCGGCACGGGGATTATTCCTCCCTCTCTCTCCCTCTCTCTCTCAGTGCTCGGCTCTCCGTCAGTGTTTTACATCTGATCATCGGAGTTGCAAATGATCCCCAGTGAACTCCTCTCATCATCATCATCATCATCATCAGGAGCGCAGCAGCGGGAATGAATCCCTGTTTAAACTCGTGTGAACGCTGTTACGGCCGGACGGGAGCAGAAGTTTCTCAGTGACTGAATTGCACGCACGAGTTTGGGCAGTTTTGAGCTCGTGCATGGATCCGGGTTTGGGTTCGCAGCGCTCATGGGAATCAAAGGTAAGAACATCAGACCGCGCGCGAGATTACGCGCGCAGCAGATTGCGCGCGCACTGCCACGGAGCCTGTATTTGCGTGTGCATTAAAAAATAAAATAAAATAATAATAATAATAAAATCCCAAAGTATATCATTTCTGCTGTTTGAATAAATGTGACGAAGGGAAAGTTTGATCGAACTGTTCCAGCATCTTGAACCCATATTCAGTTCCATTAAAGTGCATTGCACAGTATAGAATCTACTGTAGCATCATTAGTTTGTGGTATGTACAGTAGATTTACATAAAAACAATTGTGCATATATGCGTACTGTATATGCATGCCACCTTGCACCTCCAGGGTCCAGGGTTCGAGTCCCACCTCGGGGTATTGTGTGCACAGATTCTGCAAGTTGGTGGTTTTCCTCCGGGGTATTCCGGTTTCATCCCACATGTCTTTCATGCAAAGACATGCAGATTAGGCTAATTGGCGTCCCCAGTGTGAGTGTCCTGCGACGGATTGGATTGTACCCTGCCTTCTAGCAGAAAAGAAGTTTGAGGATGGTACAAGACAATGAAGTTGGGAGAAAATGTCATGTCCTCATATGAACTTAAGAGGATCCACAAATCTAGCATCATTGTATGTAGTATGTAGACTACATAAAAATAATTGTGCATATAGTATGTCTGCATGAGGCGGCACGGTGGTGAGTCGTGGGTTCGCTTCATGCATCAGGGTCTGTGTGTGGAGTTTGCATGTTCTCGTCGTGCTTGGTGGGTTTCCTCCGTGTAGTCCGGTTTTCTTCCAAAGACATGCCGATCAAATTAAGTTAATTGGCGTTCCCAAATTGGCCGTAGTGTGTGATTGAACATGTGTGTGTGTGTGCACCCTGCGATGGAT
The DNA here is from genome assembly GCA_030522415.1 of Channallabes apus. Classification (NCBI taxonomy): domain Eukaryota; kingdom Metazoa; phylum Chordata; class Actinopteri; order Siluriformes; family Clariidae; genus Channallabes; species Channallabes apus. The sequence continues at coordinate 21,299,104 of CM060129.1, read as the reverse complement.
TAGGGTCCATGGTGTACCCTAAATGCCTTGAGCTTCTTGGATAGGCTCCTGTCCCTTCCTCGCTGTTGAATGAGCATGTCCCCGTGCGATATTGCAAACAGGTCCAAACTACTGTATACAGTGACATTATTGCAATGAGGTATATTTTGTATCTAGTCTTTTATTTATATCTTGTGCATTTTTTTCCACCTTGGAAGTGTGCATTTGTAGAATAAAGCTTCAAAAATACAATATGTCAGTGCTCCAATGATGTACATTTTAATAATGCTTATAGGTACACTGTATATATTCCCATTTATAGCTGAAATAAAAGTAGGTGCCGTGCAAGCAGAAAAGGAAGGCAGATTGAAACATGAATAAATGGTACTGTAATTCACTGTTCCACAGAAGTGCATCATTTCCTACAGTCTGGTGTGTTCAATTATTTGTATTATTATTTTTATTACTACTATACATTAACCTCCACTGTCATATTGAACTGTGCGATCCTCCAGCGTGTATTTCCAAACTGCAAGCTGTGTCACAGCCAACTTGCGATATACAGTATATTTTGCCCATATGGTGCATGCCTTTTTACATCCTGTGAGTAATTACGCAGAGTAAGATGATATACGGCGAATTTAACACCCACCATGCTGTCGAAATCCATCCAGTTCTAAACAATCACCTGATCTGCCAAATTAACATGCGTGTGACGTGACGTGAATTCTTACACGTGTTAAGGGTTAATCCAACAACCATGCTAATAGTCATGACATGATGTAGAGTGATGTTTTTTTTTTTTTTTTAAATGCAGAGCTTGAAAAAGAAGAAAGAAAGCATAGCACACAGTAACTCGTGAAGGATACTGTAGGTATTTGGTGATGAACAGCTTTCTCTAATCCATATAAGCCACAGGAGTGTGCATGCATGCTTTGCTTTTGCATGATTTCTCCTCTTCCATCCTTCCATCCTTCTTTCCTTCTGCACGGTGAATGTTGATGCTTCTGTTTAGGATAAAACACACTGTGGGGTTTTCTGCATGCACACTGTGTAATTCATAATTCATAGTTCATGCGACTTATTTATTAGCACGCTGTAATATTAATGAGTGCGCGGTTCGACAAGCATTTCGCTCATGTCGAGGTACTTTAGCTTGTCCTATTTACAGATAGGAACTGGTACAGTACGACACAAAATCAGCAACAGCCTGCAACATTTGTATGAATGCACCCAAGACGGTTTAGTGTTGTACAGTAAGTACAGTAGTATGTTGAATCCACACAATATCATGATGATATTGTTACACTGTTCTCACATACCTTGCATTTAGGGCGATTTAGCTCTGAAAATAAGGAATATATATACAGTAAGCATGTCGAGGATGGATAACGGTGACACATTGCAATAATGAGTAAAAAAGAAAAGAAAAGATTATTTAAACAAACTGAATCAATTTCACTTTTTGTATTTTAGTATGCATCATATGATTCAACTTTATTGTCACTACATGTGTATGGTACAAGAGAAGTGAGGATTAAACCAGAGCCTTGGTCGCAGTGCAAAACATTTGCATATCTAAACAGTACACAGAGAAGGAGTTATTTACAATGAGTGCAAATGATTATAAATGATTATCCAGGGATGCAATAAATAAAGATATTGTATACCATGGTTATGATAGTGTGGTTTGAGAAGGTTATACAGTACAGTATGTATATGTGCAGTTTGTTCTGGAGAGTGCAATGAAGCAATGAAGTTATATACATGTTCATACTGTATGTGCATGAGAGATGCAACAGTTATGAACAGTGCAATCCTGAGGATTTATAGTTTATGTAAAGGAGTGAGTTATGAGCATCAATTATGAGTAGTGCAATCCTACTGTATTTACAGTATCTATATAGTAATATGTTTATGAGCAGTGCATAATGTGAGTATTTACCAGATTTTTATTCAATATTAATAGTTTAATTATAATAATAATAATAATAATAAAGTAATTAATTCTATAGTAAAGTAAAGTGTAAATGTTCTGATGTGGGAATATCTTCATGACGCAGTGCTTTGCCGTCTTAGAAAAAACTTAGACACATACTGTATGAGGGCTTAATGTTAATATCTGCTATAACATAAGTAATAACCTGTTATTTGCTTTGTTATTTAATAACCGTTCACTGTAACTATACTCCGATAATACCAGTAATACAAAACGCAGTTCTTTTCATAAGCTCTGCCGTTTCTATTCTAATTCTACTGTCACTTAGAGCTGGTTCATAAAGTCTCGTTCTCGGTTCGGGGACAGAATGATCAGAGCTTAATGAAAGAGACGTTTATAATGGCAGTAAACTCGGAGCAGCGACGGAACGCAGGGGTTTTAATCTTCTTGTCCAAATCAAGCAGAGTGAAAGATGTGAAACATCAACAAGTGAACATTATCCCTGATCAGATGTACAGTGAACGGTTTAATAATGTGGTTTTGTTGAAAGATAGGACGCTCTGTCCCTACGAATCACTTTCTTTTACTCAGTATTCCAGGTTGTATAAAAATATACAGCTTCGCTGTTTTTCTCGAAATGAACAGACTCATACATTTAAAAAAAATATATATATAATATTAACTCATTTTTATTTGACACAACGTCTAGAAAAGCCTTATAATCATGAATACAAATATAAAAAATTAATTAAATAAAGATGTATTTACAGCATTTGGCAGACGCCCTTATCCAGAGCATCTTTTTTATTGATTTTATTAGATTTTTCTCGCTAATTTAGTCGTGTCCAATTTCCCACAGTCACTAGAGGACTCTCACATCAAGGCCACACAGGAAGGGCCGAAGACTATCACGTGTTTCCACAGAACCACATGACGCCGCGTCTTTTCAAACTGCTTGCTCATGCACCATTGGGAGCGGCGTAACACACTCGGAGGACAGCGCTATCCACTCCTTCCGCTTGCGCCAGCACACAGACGCCTGTGATTGGCTGTAGAGCCGTGATTAACATGAGAGCACTAAGTGCCTCCCAACCAACCCTGCTGAGAGAGCTCGGCCAATCAGCTTTCTCTAGGCCCCCGGCTGCGGGAGGCTACAGTACAGCATCACCCGGAAATCAACTCATTACACATCTGAGCAGTTGAAGGTTAAGGGCCTCAAACCATTCTGTCATGTTACAGTACCATAACAGCATAATTCATCATGTTTTATTCCTTACTAAACTTTAGCAGGTGTTTTTGTGCAGTAAGTCACAAAAAGGTAAATGTTTTTTTTTTTGTGCATCTTTGGGATTTCTTTCTTCCTTGCCATTAATTATTAAAACCTGGTATTTCACTGACATATTACTGCATTTCAATTCAGTAATTCTGCTTATGCTTATTCAGTAGTTTCTGCTCATGCTTTCTAAAAAGAGACAGACAACACCATTAGGATAATGTAAAAATGATAATAATCACTCGGCTGTTTAAGTTTCAACACTCGATACTTGATGCAAAAAAAAAAAAAAAAGGCGAAACACAGAGTCTGAATTGATAGGAAGGTCCCCGAGGACTCGTTTCCTGTTAACCGGAATTATAGAACCACAAATAGGCTCCAGGATGGTTTTTACGTGCATTACTTCATGATGTTAAACCAAGCTCTCGCTGCTCAGGTTTCACACTAAATTGCTTTGATTATAAATAGGACAGGACTTAAGTAGAGCAATTTCCCTTTTTTGCATTTGTAAAAGTCTGTCACTAAATGTGTCTAAGAGCATTTAATCCCTAATGACTGAGTGTATACACAAGCGTCCTGTTTAGAAAGCCAAATAGAGCAAACCTGATGCATATGGCCAGAAAGGTGCTCAGAAGACATCCATGACTGGAGTGTGTACAGCCGAGTCTTTCACGTCTCATGCAAAATTCATGGAACTTTAATGAGCGGCAGAGATTACATTACGTAACATTAAAATAAGAATAACGTTATGAAAAATACGTTAAGCTCGGCCTTTTTCTTCTCTCCTAACCATAACACTTTCTCATACTGTACGCATGTCAGCGTGTCTCGATTCAAAGTCTGTTTTCTCAGGAAATGTTCACAGATTTTACCCGTGCACATGTTCCATAAAAGTCCACATACAGTAGCCTTGTGCACAGTTTATGTTCACATGTGTCTCTTTAGGATCTGAATGAGTTTGCTGATCTTTGAGGTTCAGGAAAACCTTTAAAAAAACTGTTCAGGATAAGCTTTCATGGTCTTTAATGTAATAATACACCAGATATCAGTAACAGTAAATAATATACAGGGAGTCCCCGACTTACAAACATTTGAGTTCTATGAACATTTGTACGTAGGTCAGAACAAATCACGGAAGTAGCTCATGTGTATTGTACAAAAAAAGACACTGCAGTGCACCAGATACCAGTATTTACAATTATATACAATATCAGTCTGGTGTGTGTGTGTGTGTGTGTGTGTGTGTGTGTGTGTGTGTGTGTGGGTGCGGGAGAAATGAGTCAGCCTCACCGTTTTCAATGAATCAGTCCGGGAGCACGATGATAGACAATGTCTGTTCTGTAAAGCTGTCCTGATGGTGAATCATTTCTGTGCAAAACAGAAATGATAAAATGATAAAATGATAAAATGGCATCCGGGATTCCCCTCGCGATTTAAAGGCGCAGAGACAACACTATTACTGTACATTTGTATGATGGTTACAGCTTTTGGCCATAATGATTTACATTGTATATTTGTGTCAGACTTACGAACGTGCTCCTGGAACGGACCTTGTTCGTAACTTGGGGACTTCCTGCTTAAGACATTAAATACTTAAGAAAAAATGACAGGCTGGTGTGATGCTGCAGACTGCAAAGTGGTGTTAGGGCTGATTATTTTCTTTATTTATTAAAGGACAAGAAGTTGTACTTTTTTATCCATTTATACTAAGGGCAGATTTGGTCAAGGTCGATGTGAACTATAAAATGTACTATTTAATATTTAAATATATTTATCTAGATAAACAGCAAATAATGGTGCAAATGATCACAAATACTTTAGTTATTGACATAAAGTAATATGCATGTATTACCTGCTATAAATTGCAGCCTTTTTCCGATTAAATAATTGCGCGGGTCCATGTTGCAATTCAGTCCATGTTTGCCAATCAACTTATTTTTCTTAAAAACCACTAATTTTTCAGCTCTTGTCACATTACCAAGAAGTCCACAAAGACGTACCCACGTCCGAAATCTTCGCCGCTGAACCATGAAAAGCGCTAACACTGGAGAAAAAAAAACTCCTTCAAAAATGCTTCCTAAATATCTCCTTACAAAAACAATCTTATATCAACAAACACGTCTACGTTACGTCTTATAGAAGAAACCAGGAAATTCCCCCATTCATGGAAAACATCACTAATGGACTCATTTCTTAATCTGATTACACGGAATGGCTGCCAAAAAAAGTCCATATGTACGTTTTTAGTACAGAAAGATCATGTATTTTGATATTTGGATCAATCAGTATTTTCTGACCAATAAGAATCCAACACTGATTCAATGACATGGTACCAAAATGTTAAATAAACCTTACGTTACATTTCTTACTTAAAAATTAGTTAGAATAATATTCATTCATTCATTCATCTTCTATACCGCTTAATCCTGTGTTCAGAGTCGCGGGGGACCTGGAGCCTATCCCAGGAGACTTCGGGCACTAGGCGGGGTACACCCTGGACAGGGTGCCAATCCATCGCAGGTCACACACACATACACACACACCCAATCACACACTACGGGCAATTTAGGAACGCCAATTAGCCTCACCTGCATATCTTTGGACTGTGGGAGGAAACCGGAGTACCCGGAGGAAACCCACCAAGCACGGGGAGAACATGCACACTCCATGCACACAGAGACGGGAATCGAGCCTGGCCGGGGAATCGAACCCAGACCCTGGAGGTGCAAGGCGACAGTGCTAACCACTACACCACCGTGCCGCCTAGAATAATATTAAATACTAAATATTAAAACGTAATATTAAAATTAAATATTAAAACAAAGTATGTATTAGGTGTACACAAACATATACAAAATGCAATAACATGTGCTGTACAAAATCACCTCATTAGTTAAACAATCGCCTGGGGGCCCCTTAATCCTATGACCATATCAGTTTGTGCTACTCTATTGAAAAATGTTGAAAAGGAGTGCGGCAAATGTAATCAAATGTAACTGTGGAGGGTAGCATATTCCGATGGACAAATATCCCTATCAAATAATGCTCCCAGTATGTAATCAGCATGTAATATGTAATCAATTGCTATCTGTCTGGGACAAAAAACAAAGTCTGTTTTCAAAACAACATAATTTTATATAAAAAGGGAAATCTATCCATTAAATCTAGATGTGTCCTAAAGATTTGTTTGAAGATTCTAACTAAAAACCCAGCGATCTCTACCTCTGTTTGGAAAAAAAAAAGGCAAAACGCACAACGCCTATTCCTCATTGCAACTGTATTTATTCAGGGCCTGGTGTTTTTTAAAATTCCCTTTTCAGGGCTGTCGATGTGAAGCTATTTTAGAAACCGCATGCTGCATTTGACACACTGTGAACCTTTTGTTGATTGTAGAAGGAGGAGGATGGATGAAGCTTCAAAAGCGCTGGCCACATTTCTGAAGCAGCTACTGAGCAGAATGTCATATAATCCTGAATTAATGCATCGTCTTGGAAAAGAACCATCGATTCGTAGTGTGTGAGCCGTGCGCAGATTGTTTTTTTTATACATTTCAGAGTCTATTAACTGTGAGGTCCTCGTGCGCCGTCCTCGAAGGCCTCGTTCCAGATCCGTTTTGTTCTCACAGCTGCTGATTACATCAGGTGTGTTGTGAGCTGCTATAGATCAAATCCTTGACAGGTCACTTTTCTTTATTTTATACTTTCTTATATATAAAGCACTTATGTAAAATTGAAAGTGCTATATATTATTTATATATATAAAAAAAATGTCAAAAGAGTATGAAATTGAACAAAAACAGGTGTGTGAGGATTGAAAGTAAACAATCCATGGAATAAATTCTGAATTGAAGCCATGAACACTGTTGTTAGGGGGAAAAAATAAATAAATAAAATTATATATATATATATATATATATAAAATATGTATTTGTGTATCCAAGTTTGCGTGAGGTTATTTTACATTGTCCGCAGTGTGCTCAATTAGGTTGAGATCTGGTGAGTGCAAAGCTCGTAACATCCTCATCAAACCATGGGGGCGGAGTCATCCTGGAAGAGATCACATGTGTTAGAACCAATAGTTAAGGTCTTCATTCTTAAAAAGACTTCTAAACAATCAAAACCTAATAATAATTGCTTGACTTGGACTTTTATATATTATTTAACATCAAAGATCAATCAAGTGCCTACAGCAAGAAATCTCCACTCTATTCATACTCTTAAAACAAGTGATGGAATGCCTTCATTTGCATATCGAAACATGATTGGCTTACACATCTTATGATGTAATAACACATTCAACATTAAGATTGTTCAAGCTCTTTAGCTCTCCTTATGAAGTTCATTTGTACAATAATTCACAATTCCATAAAAAAACAACATCAACAACAACAACAACAATGACATTACTGTATATTTCTTTATTAACCACTGGGATTAGTGCCTCATAGGTTATATAGTTCTTATTTAAATTACATTTTTATATTGGTCCAATGCTGCTCAATGCACGGCACATTTGTTAAACATGTGCATTAATTATTTTGATAATTTGATTTGTGCATGTGATTTCTGTCATGAAGGGAGTCGAGGAGGCGGCGCGGTGGTGTAGTGGTTAGCACCGTCGCCTTGCACCTCCAGGGTCTGGGTTCGATTCCCCGGCCAGGCTCGATTCCCGTCTCTGTGTGCATGGAGTTTGCATGTTCTCCCCGTGCTTGGTGGGTTTCCTCCGGGTACTCCGGTTTCCTCCCACAGTCCAAAGATATGCAGGTTAGGGTAATTGGCGTTCCCAAATTGACCGTAGTGTGTGAATGAGTGTGTGAATGTGCATATGTGTGTGTGCCCTGAGATGGATTGGCACCCTGTCAAGGGTGTACCCCGCCTAGTGCCCCGAAGTCTCCTGGGATAGGCTCCAGGTCCCCCGCGACCCTGAATAGAGGATAAAGCGGTATAGAAGATGAATGAATGAATGAATGCTAACAGCTAATAGGCTAATGCTAATGCTTGCTAATGTTTATAAAAACAGAACAGAGGTATAACAGGACAACAACAGCAGGGCTGAGAACAGGGAAAATCATAGACTCAAGCTGAAGCTGCGAGTGAACCATGGACTAGAAATAGGGACAATCTCATTATTATCTAAACACTCTCACTCATACACACTTCCATACATTTTCTTTTCATTTTGTGAAGCTGCTTAGAGACAATGACCATTGTGAAAAGCGCTATATAAATAAAATTGAATTGAAATTGAAATTGAATTGAAATAAACCGACTAATCAAACTGAACAAGGTGGAGGAGAATACAGTTAATATCACTTAATATCACTTAATCTGACTAAGACAGGTGAGCTGCGATGGATGCTTGGAAATGGGACCAGATTGGGGTAAAACAGTGGAAACAGGCTTCTGCAAATGTAATGCCTGGCATTTGTTTGTATTCATTTGTACATGGTTGCTGTTTCCTTAATGGCTTCCAGGTGTAGTAAATCACACTGCACCCTTTTGCACTTGCACATAGAATCGTCCTCATTTACATTTTCATTAAGGCCAGCATGCAAAAAAATACAAGAACAAAAAAAAAAACACTCTGGTGAAATGTACAGTTCCCTTTAGACAGTTTTTTCCTTAAGTTTTATTGTGTGTGCACTTGTTCTTACATATACACTCTCACTCACTCATCATCGTCTATACCGCTTTATCCTGTACACAGGAGCCTAGGCCATGAGGTGGGTTACACCCTGGACGGGTGTATATATATATATCCATCCATCTAGAAATCTCTGTAGTCCAACTAGGGGCCGTGGTGATCATTGTATTTGTTCCCATTTTTATGATTGTGGTAGGACCTCCGGTCAACATTCGCATGCACACAATACAGGCAATTTGGGAACACCAATTAGCCTAATCTGCATGTATTTGGACTGTGGGAGGAAACCGGAGAACCTGGAGGAAACTCACCAAGCATGGGGAGAACATGCAAACTCCATGCACACAGACCCAATATGGGAATCAAACCCAAGACCTGGAGGTCCCTCCTTTTGGTATGTCCTGACCATTGTACTGTAGACCATAGTAACATCCTACAAGACCTGCAGTTTTGGAGTTACTCTGACACAGTCCTCTACCCATCACAACTTGGCTTTTGTCAAACTCACTCAAATCCTTACGCTTGCCCATTTTTCCTGCGTCCAACACATCAACTTCAATCAAATAAAAGGTTCAATTGTTTGCTGCCTAATATATCCCGCTCACTTCCAGCCGCCATTGTGACGAGATATTGAAAATGTAGCTACTGTGAGAAGGGCCAAATTGTGATGCCTAGATGACCAGGTCAGAACAACACCAGAACTGCAGCTCTTGTTGGATGTTCCTGGTCTGCAGTGGTCAGGACATACTAAAAGTGATCCAAGGAAGGAAAACCAGTGACCAGGCGACAGGGTTATGGGTGGCCAAGGTTTACTGATGCACATGAAGTGAAGGCTGATCCGTGTAGTCCGATCCAATAGTAGAGCTGTTGTAGATCAAATTAAGGGAAAGGGTAATGATGCTGGTTCCAATGAATATTAGACAGGTGGTTATAACGCAATGGCGGATCAGCGTATACCTATCGATCTATAGATAGACATATAAAAAGTTTCTGCATCAACTGTTTATTCAAGTTCTATTGAGCAGAGAAATACAGTATGTGCTCTCTCTCTCTCTCTCTCTCTCTATATACCGTATATATTTATATACAGCACATACAAAGAACAACTGAAGGCGAGTGAAGAGCAGGAAGCTGACTCAAACTGAGCCATAGACGAGCCTGAGCTGGTAACTAAGTTTCCGCATCGATCGTTTTTCCCTACAGTCCTGAAAAGCTTTAGGTAATTGCATTTATTAATGGAACAGGAGAAAAGTTTTGATGGATGAGTCTGAAATATGTTCAAAAACCTGCCTTTCTGCCATGGCCTTGTTATTGATCGCTGCTACTGTTATTGACTTCTTCCTCCCCTGATGTCATGAATGTAAACACGGGTTCATCACATACTGTATGTGAGTTTATGTGGAATGAAATTCTCTCGGAAACTGTAGCATGATAATGATGATGATGATGATGATGATGACGATGACGATGATGCCGTGCTCGCCGATATTTCCGTTAAATCAAAGTAAAGGTTGAACGGAAGTATATTTTCCGTCTAAGAGCCTGGACAAGAGTCTGTCAGAGGCGTCTGTGGAAAATCCCGCAGTACTTCCGTACTTCTCCTGTGTAATGAATGGATCGCAACCCAGTCAATATGCAGACTGTCATAAGCCTCTCTTTGCATCGTTGAAACCTCACATTATGTTTAGCAGCTCCGAGTGATGTTCCATCAGCAGGAAAATCATATTTGCAAGAGTGAGCACTCGACTCGTGTCTGCCCGCATTACTGTCTGGTTGTGAGCCTCTGCCGATTTGCGGAATTCAATTACGCCTCTGCGAGGGATGAAACCTCTTTCAAAACAATTAGTTTACATTATAATGTGTGACGTTTAAAATCATGCAAATAAGCACAGGCCTGGAAAGTGCACACACACACACACACACACACACACACACATATATACAGTATACACTCTCACTAAGGCTCATGCATACGCATTTGCTCAGATATGACATCACAGGCATGGCAAATGAGAGTAAAGTAGGCGTAATACTCCACATATTTTATATTCGATTTTTCAATTTGATGTGGATCAGCTGTGTGATGAGGAAGTGGGCCAGGCTGAGACCTCGAGCAGAGAAAATGCGATAATACTGTAGTGCCGAGATCTGGTTTTGCTGACAAACGTAATATTCCTTGCTTACTGCAAATGCTATCGGTGCTCAACATGTGCAGAAATACAGGGGCGCTCTGGGTTCCTGCCCGGGAACACGAACTCTGAAATCTCCTCTTTTCACTTCTGAACATCCAGCAGCCAGTGAAAGTCTGCTAGTTATTTTTTTTCCCATGCTCTCTCGCTTAAAAAGAAAAAAAAAAGACCACCACACACTCTAATGCAACCTCTGCACTCTGGATAGTACTGTATATGTTTGTTTTTTTTCCCCCTCCAAAAAAGTAAAAATAAAAAAGAATTATATTTGATAGTTTATCTGGCTGTGCTTCTGTCCATCTGATCATCCCTCTATCCATTTATCCAGCCATTCAGCCATCTATTTGTCAAATCATCCATCCATCTGTTTATTCAATTAGCCTTTTCTGTGAGTCCATCCATCCATCCATCCATCCATCCATACATACATCCATCCATCCATCTGTCTGTTGGTCTCTTCTTCTTTATGCCAGTGCATTCATCTATCCAGTCATGTGTCTTACCATCCTGTTTTTTGTGTCTGTTCATCCGTCAGACTATTTATCTCTGTTCATCTAGCTGTCTACCATGCCTCCATCCAACTCTCCATTTATTTATCCATCTTTTTGTACATCTTATCCATTAAGCTTTCGGCAAATTCATATATCACATACTTCTTTCATCCATCCATCCATCCATCCATCCATCAGTCATGTCATCTGTCCATTTATTGGCCGAATCTCTATTCCTGCTTCTTACTGTATCTATCTAACCACCTCATATCCAGCATCCACCCATCCATCCATCCATCCATCCATCCATCCATACATACTAGTGATAGGAAATTTGAATCATTTTAGTGACTCAGTTCTTTAAATCTTGTTCATCAAAATGAACGAATCTTTTTTCGAGTCATTTAGTTCATTTCGTTCTTTTGATCAGAAATATAATAAAATGTTGCATTTTCAATTAAAAGACCACAACACATCCACATACACAGATTTTGGCTAAAGTTCCAGTAATGAAAATATTACAGTGCAGCTGAGGACAACAGAATGAGCAGCTCACCTCTTATATCTTCCAGTCTGAGTCGTTTGTTCTTTTGAATCTATTGCACCGCATAGCGTCTATGGGAGTCACATGACAAAAGATCGAACGACTCGGAGTAGAAGAATCATTGAGAAAGAATCACTCAATTCTGTTTCCTGTACATAACCTATGGGGGTTTGCGATGATTTGCGCATGCGCACACAGTAGAAAGTGAACGAATCACTCCACGAGATACTCGTCACGTTAAAGATTCATTCAAATAGAACGAATCGTTCATGAATCACCCATCACTAATACATATATACATACACACAAGAGCACACACATACATTCATGCATACCCTACCTACATACAGTACATCCAAACATGTACATACAGTAAATGTGCGCACACATAAACACATACACACACACTACCGTTCAAACGTTTGGGGTCACTTGCAGATTTCTTTGTTTTTGTTTAGTGATTTATTTTCTACATTCTACAACAATACTGATGATTTCAAAACTATAAAATAACACATATGGAATTAGGTAATTACGTAACAACAACAAAAACACCAGTTAGTTGTTATGTTAAGACACAGAGGTCGGCCTTTCTGTAATAGTTCTTGCAAGAACAGTATTGAAATGATGAATAATGAATAATGAAACTGTCTCTCATGAAGGCCGTCCCAGGAGGACGAGACCAAAACGTCCCTCTGCTGCAGACGAGAAGTTCATTTAGAGTTATCAGCCTGAAAAATGACCAATTAACAGCAGCTCAGATTAGAGGCGTTATGAAGTCTTTACAGAGCAGAAGTAGCAGAAACATCTCAATATCAACTGTTCAAAGGAGATTCATGCATTTTTTGGACGCCTTCAGCAAAACTTTACAATGTAGAGAGAAATAAACATCAGGAACCATCATGGAGTTAGAAAGTGATCTAAAACTTTTGAACGGTAGTTTATGTAAATTTGGGACACAAGTTTACATACTGTACATACACAAGCATCCATTAGTCAACATATCCATTCATTTCTGCGTGTATCAACACATCACGGTGTTTCCTGCTGTCATTCCCATTTACACACCTAATAAATATATATATAAGTGTTTATTGCATCTTTACACTTTAAGAGCTTTTGGGCTTTAAGCTCCATAAACTTTCACCTGGTGTCTGTCCATTAAATTCGTAAAAACCTCCAACCTTTATCTCCTTCTCTATCTCAGTTTTTTACTATCTGTGAATTTCTTGGCCTCCGAGCGCCTTCCTCGTTTGTGTTGTCTGCCGCCCCCCCCGTCCTTTATTTCCACCCAGTCGATACAGTGGCTCTCTCCAGACCTCTGTGAAAAGCAGTCGCTCCGCACCTGGCCCTGCCATCGCTCTAAATCAGACGAGTGTGTTTACCTCTGCTCCCCGACGCTCTGCCATCTGCCATCCCATAATGCACTACATTCATTCAGACTAACCTGCTGATAGCGGCCTGGCTGCTGGAGGACACACCTGCAATATGTAGCCTGTAGAATAGCTCCTACCTCACAGGGTCACCTCAATAGCCTCGCAATTTCATGCACTGCTTACTGTGAATGTCCGAGAGTGTGTTATAAAGCTTCCGTCAGGACATTCCAATCAAAAAAATAATATATATATATATATATATATATATATATATATATATATAACTGGTAAGGAAGTGGGTTTATCAGACCCTGGGCTTGAACGCTTGATAAGAATCACAGACATGGCAATAGACTAAGGAACACAACAGTTGGGGTTTTTTTGCGCTTGTGATTAAAAAAAAAGAAAAAAAAAGTCACATCTCATCATTTTTCTTTTATCGTTGGCAGGTTCCTTGGGTCGTGGGTGAATACATGCTGTAAAACTCAAACGTGCCATGGCGTCCCACTCCCCGCCGTCCTCATTATTAGATCTTATACTGCAGCCGAGCTGGACCAGCCGCCACTCACCCATGTGGCAATGCCTCCTGTGGATCTTCTGCGTGTGGGTCAACCCGGCCTCGGCGGCCCACCAGCACTCGCATCCGCATTCGATCAAAATCCCCGGTGACATCACACTCGGCGGCCTCTTCCCCGTGCACTCCAAAGGGCCCTTGGGTCAAGCGTGTGGCGAGATTAAAAAGGAGAAAGGAATCCATCGTATGGAAGCCATGCTGTACGCACTGGACCAAATCAACAGCGACCCTGAGCTGCTCCCGAACATCACCCTGGGGGCGCGGATTCTGGACACGTGCTCGCGGGACACGTACGCGCTGGAGCAGTCCCTCACATTTGTCCAGGCCCTTATTCAGAAAGATACGTCCGATATCCGGTGCTCCAACGGTGAGCAACCAATCATACGCAAGCCGGAGCGAGTGGTGGGGGTGATCGGGGCATCAGCCAGCTCGGTCTCCATCATGGTGGCCAACGTACTGCGGCTCTTTGAGGTGAGTCAAGCATGTGTTCATATGTCCTAGCTACTGTAGCATGTGTTACTTTTGAAACAGGTCGTGGTTGATACAGTATGAGGACGGTATGGTCTCATGAAGACATTGACAGGGAGGTTTTACATTTGGCAGACGCCCTTATACATCTGAGCAGTTGAGGGTTAAGGGCCTTGCTCGAGCACCCAGCAGTGGCAACTTGGTGGTTGAACCTGTGATCTCCCGAACCGTAGTCCAATGCCTTAACCACTGAGCTACCCCTGACCCTGATAGACGTTTTAATACTGAAACATTGTTTTTAAAGCAGGCGGCATGGTGGCTTAGCGGTTAGCGCTGTGCGCTTGCACCTCCAGGGTCTGGGCTCGATTTCTGCCTCATGGTCTGTGTATGTGAGTTTGCATGCTCTCCATGTGCTAGGTGGGCTCCCTCCGGGTACACTGGTTTCCTCGCATAACCCTAAGCCATGCAGATTGGATAAAGCGGTATAGATGATGAGTGAGTGTTTTAAAGCACCTTCATTAGCATTATCCAAGCTGGTTACTCTAGGTGTCATCGGATTTTTTGCTATAACATCGTGCTTCTGCGCAGGGAGGTAGCAGGGGATTCGTGGTGCTTATCTTACTACATCCATATTTCAATCCTCGTGAACAAAACCCGCACTGACCATATCTCATCATTGTCTGTACAGCTTTAACCTACATTAGGAGTCACGAGGGGCCTGGAGCCTATAACAGGAGACTTAGGGCACGAGGGTTAGGGTTAGGGTTAGGGTTACACACACAAACTACAGCAATTTGGGAACGCCGATTAGTGTAATCTGTATGTTTTTGGACTGTGGGACGAAAGCAGACTACCTGGAGAAACCATGGGGAGAACATGCAAAGTCTATGTACACAGAGATGGGCATGGCATGCGCGATAACCATATCGCAAGGAATTGCGATAAATACTTTATTTGCCAAGCATTTGTGTTTCCAAATTTGACCATCAGATGTGCCCTTAATATGTTTATACCCGCTTATATCTTTTATATATATATATATATATATATATATATATATATATATATTATTTATATCTTTATACTTCATTCTGTCGCGAACTAACCCCGGATGATCAGAAGGCTTAGCGATTAGCCGTTAGCCGCGATTAGCCGTTAGCCCTTTATAGACGGTAAACCCAATCGTGGAAGCAAGCGAGTAGGCAGGATAACCACGCGAATTAGTTTAAGGACTCTCACAGAAGGGGAGCAAGGGAAAAACACACATTTAACCCGCGTCCTATAAACACACACTCGAATCAGAAAGTAAACAATCTGAACCGACATGGCGAACTCAGTGACTAAGCTGTATGCGGTTTGTTTACTCCTCTTATACTTCCGGGTTAGCGCCCGCATTACTTCCGGGTTCTAGTGCCGGTCGTGGAACGAGTGTGTGTGTGCGTGCGTGTGTGTGACAAATAGTATTTTTTTGTTTGTTTGTTTGTTTAATAATATTTATTTTTATTAAAAAAAAAAACAGGCAAGCCAAAGAGAATATTTAGTTTAAAAGATGCTCTTGTTTTAAGACACTACTGATGAGTGTATGGTTACATGTAAATAAAAAGTCATGTTTGAAAGTAATTCATATTGTGTTGGCAGGTTTATAGTAACAGCAAACCAGAAGTCAGAATATCTGCTGAGGGGTTTAAGTCATTCATAGTGTTTTGAAGTCTAAATATTTGCAACTTCCTTGACATATAGTTTCTTTTTAGCCTGAATTAGATTTAATGACATCAGATGAATATCTATTACCTGTTTATTTTAGTATGATCATTACATATAAATAAATAATAAAAAAATAGGCAATAATAATAATTTAAAAAATGCATTTCTCTAGGGAAATGTTATATCGCAAGAAATATCGTTATCGCAGTATTCAACAACAATATCGCATATTTTCCTAATATCGTGCAGCACTAACAGGAATCGACAGTGCTAACCACTAAGCCACCCGGACATGATCTAGTAAATTTAATTTGGTACCAAAATGCCGCTTGAACCAGGAATCTGAAAATATGCATAACTTACTGTAAATCCCCCAAAATGCCACCAAATACAATACCAGATTTACTGTATATAATCTGACATGAACAGAGAGAACTCTGACGTCTAATCATCTTAATTTACAATAATAATTGCTGTAGGCCTTATTCTAAACAATATTACTTATAACTGTTGGATTATGTGAATGGCAAATTTGTGTCATAGAAAAAAGGATGGGATGAATCAGACTGTGAGCATCATCATTCCCAGACACATGTTTTTTTTTATATCTCCTTTTAAACTCCCTGAACATGTCTGTGGCTCCAGACTTACATCCCCTGCTCTTGTAACTATATACCTTTTTACTGTACTTACTGGATAATTCGTAGTAGTTACTGGCTAATATACTTTACAATGAATAACTCAATCGGAATAATATAATATGTAATAATAAATATAATAATAAGGGGGTTCAATAGCCTCGGGAATGTTTCCCCCCTCACGGTGTACTGCATGTCAGATGGTTAAATTTATCTGACTCCCTTTTTTTTGTACAAATATATAACTTGCTGATTTTGCTAGACTGTTTTCGGTGCGAGGCACTCCTTTCAATTTTAGCCCAGATTTTGTGTTCAGAAACGAGCTCGCGTTTCACTTCTCCGGGCCGGACGGCTCCACACAGGTGTTACTTTGGAAATCTGCCATTGCAGTGGGATTTTTAAACCTACTTTTGGCTCAAAGCCCTCCTGAGACCCACTCCTAGTGCTAATGCAGTGCCGAAACTGGCATTTTCCCGGCCTTAAAGTCTCGTCCCATTTCTTCTAACCCGGTTTAGTGCATGTACATTATTTACAACTACACGCCGTGCGGAAAATTCATCTTAGGCACATGTAGCAAAAAAAACCTTAAAGCGAAAACGCCTTCAAAACAAGAATAGAATCAAACATTTATACATACTGTATAAGACGGGACTAGAAGTAACAGTTAAGAATAACAAATGGAAAGGTTTGGTGTGTCCACAAAATGAGGTACATTGAGGAAGTTCAATAAGGATTCTATTTTAATCAGAACATTCTTGCTGTATTTTCTTCCAAGTATGAAGGAGAAGCTGCCAAAGTTCCCCTAATCACGCTGGCTGGTTCACGACATTCGGCTTTTGTTTCTAAGAAAATCGATCACTAAATAATCTTTAATCTTTAATAACATTTAAACATTTCTCCATAATGTGTCGGTTTTATTTTAGGGAAATTAATGCATGCAAAACTAAAATTCACTCTTTATCTGCTGACACACGGAGATAAAAATACAGAATCTAAGACAAACCTGTTATTAAAAGTTTTATTCATATACATAAACGATGAGTTCGACTAAAAATCATTTATTCATTCATTTTCTATACCGCTTAATCCTGTGTTCAGGGTCGCGGGGGACCTGGAGCCTATCCCAGGAGACTTCGGGCACTAGGCGGGGTACACCCTGGACAGGGTGCCAATCCATCGCAGGGCACACACACATACACACACTCACACACCCAATCACACACTATGGGTAATTTAGGAACGCCAATTAGCCTAACCTGCATATCTTTGGACTGTGGGAGGAAACCGGAGTACCCGGAGGAAACCCACCAAGCACGGGGAGAACATGCAAACTCCATGCACACAGAGACGGGAATCGAGCCTGGCCGGGGAATCGAACCCAGACCCTGGAGGTGCAAGGCCACAGTGCTAACCACTACACCGCCTTACTTAAAATCTAATTTTTTTAATTATTATAAAAACAATTATTGTTATTTAAAACAAAGGAAATAAATGTTCAGTCTCATGAATATTTAATATTCCAGTATGTGCAAGCATGTGCACTATTTCTAGGTCCCTATGTAAGAAAATATGAGACATAGAACATTAGTACAAAAGGTCAGATTTTCTTTATGTCTCTATCCTCTTCTGCTAGCGTGTGTGTTGAGAAGACACTCTGATGGATTTCAAGACACCGGGTTTTGCACAAACGTGTGACTCAGCCCGAGTGCACGCTCTCATTAAAGCAGAAAGGAGACACACGGAATACTAAGCGAGTTTAAAATGTATGTGAATATTTCAAAGAGTCTACATTTAACATAAATTGTTTTGACTTTTGGAGCTCCACTATATACTGTATACTGTATATATATATATATATATATATATATATATATATATATATACAGCATCCTTGGGCTCTTTGGATTCTAGACCTTATACACGACATACATGGGGGACCCGGATCTGATTGGTCAGAAGGTGTTGATTAAAGATTGATTCAGACTATACAAGCACACAGTAAATAAGAGAAATATTCTTAAAAATGACGAGTGATAACGCTATTGACTTAAAATTGACTAGAGAATTGTTTTGTGCAGCCTGTACTGTTAGTATGCTAATTAGACCCATCCTCTCTTCCATGGTAATGAGATCATGTGACCTGAGACCTCATTATAATTTTCTTCAAAAACAACCCTCATGGTGGACACAGAGCCAACTCGCAACAAAACTTCACTCGTTTCTTCTGTCGCCTTGTCACGTGACCGCGCCCATTTGCATACCCATTAATATTCATTAGCATCTGTGATGTAAGCTGTTTTATTTCATACAGCATGTATTTTCTTTTAAATGCTTCATTAAAAAAAAGTAAAAATTACTACAACTATCTAACCACACATCAGATCTACCAGTTAATCGAATGATGGAACTGACTTGGAACAAAGTACTGTAGATCTAATCAAATAGCCAAAGTTGTAACTGCTTTAATTACACACTTGAGGCTTTTTTTTTTGCTGTTTTATAGTTAATGTGTGATGTGTGCAATGTATGATTTATTTTTCTCTTTTTAAAGAAGTTTAACAGCTTTACCCTCGGAGCGCAGAAACTTTTAATAAAACACTCATTTCCCAATGAGGACGATTATGATGCGAGAACAGGCGGTTAATAAGTTCCAACAAGATTTAGTTTTCCTCTTTAAATGACTTTTTTATTTGCATGGTCTGTGTTTTCTAGCATGGCGAGTAAACTAAGTCAACCATTTAAAAAGGTACCTGTCAGTGTAACGGTATATCATTTGCATAAGTGCGGGTGTGTGTCGTAGATCACAGAAAGTCATTTTTAATTCTCTGACCTCTTGAACCAGCTGCAAATCCCGTACATCAGCTTTGGCATGGGTGCTTAGTTGATTCTGTCATGGTGGTGAGGCTTGGCTCCAGTAGCCCAGGGCGGCGGTTAATTGACGAATATGTAATCAGTCAGGGTAACTAATCACGTCGACTAATCAGCCTCTCTGCTTTTCTCTGCTCCCTGAGGCTCCAGCTATTGGTTTGGGTTTTTTTTTTTTTTTTTTAGCAGGGACGCAAGACTAAGTGGGGAAACACTGGCATTTCTCACAATTCATATCTTTTCCCTCCGGGGCATGAAGGCTCATGGGATAGCACTGTTGCCTCACACACCTCTGGTTCGGGGTCGCCTTCTGGGAATAACACGCCCACGACGTTTCCAAATTACCGTCGTGTACGGTCAAGTGTGTGAGTGTGTACAGCACATCTAGGGCGTACCCTGCAGCCTTGTGCCCAAAGCGCTCTGAGATAGACTCCACACCTGAATAAGCAGTATGGAGAATGAATTAAAGAATGAATGGATTTTTGAACTAAAATGGACCAAAAAAAAAACAAAACAACAGAAAGGATCGCTTCCTTCCTGACGAAGACCTTGTTACAAAACTGAGCGGGAACAGGATTCTTCAAATGTCCGTTTTGGCAACGCAGACTGCCCGAAACGCCGCCTGGCATCACAAAGCACCTCAGTGCATATTGACAAGCGTTTGATCTACATATCAAAAAATAGCCAGCTTTCTCTGGAGAGCGCCAGCTGGCAGAAATGTACCCACGGCCAAGCTGACAGCAGTGTAAAACTACAAAAGACTGCTTGAATATTTTATCGGAAAGGTCATCGCTGTTTCAGAAACAGAGGCATAGTCTTCCCCGGTATAATGAAGCACGCGGGCATGGCGAAACAATGATTCAATATTTCAAACGGGGAATAATTCATTACGCGTGTTCATACCACGACGCTGTCGCGTTTACGATTCGGAGTAGGCAGAAAACAACAGCTGTGTCTGTCGTTCTGCCTGCAAGTCAAAGCATAGTAAATTATACTCATTTACATGCTTTGATATATTATTGCTTCCTTAGTATGCGCTGCAGAAAGTGAGATCTTAGTAATGAAGCAATATTACACAAAGTCATAATGCTGGATATGGCACGGCTGTGATACGGTCGTAGGCGCAAGGACGCCGCCCGAGTGTTGAAGGCATCACTACTGTTCTATATCCAGCAATACTCTCTCTTTTATACAACAGTTCCGCAAACGCCATTATTATCAACAGATTATGATTTAATTTCTGCGACTGGCAGAGCTGCATGGCGACTGACACTTAGTGTCATTAAAATTGTAATGATATTTCCAAATATTCCGGGTTCCTCCAGTTTCTAGGGTGAAATCCCAAATAGCGTTAAATGGAAAACTCATGTACAACCAAGAACACCCTTGATCAGGGGTTGGAATAAGGAAACCTCTTGGTACACAACAAGAAGTGCCCTTTATCAGGGCAATTTAGAATTCAGCCTAGGAATAGAGTGAGGACCTAATTAGCTTTGTGGCTAGAAATGACTTGAATGAAGGCGGCGCGGTGGTGTAGTGGTTAGCACTGTCGCCTTGCACCTCCAGGGTCCGGGTTCGATTCCCCGGCCAGGCTCGATTCCCGTCTCTGTGTGCATGGAGTTTGCATGTTCTCCCCGTGCTTGGTGGGTTTCCTCCGGGTACTCCGGTTTCCTCCCACAGTCCAAAGACATGTAGGTTAAGTTGATTGGCGTTCCCAAATTGCCCGTAGTGTGTGACTGAATGTGTGTGTGTGTGCCCTGCGATGATTTGGCACACAGCCCAGGGTGTACCCCGCCTCGTGCCCTAAGCCTCCTGGGATAGACTCCAGGTCCCCGCGACCCTGAACACAGGATAAAGCGGTATAGACGATGAGCGAGTGAGAGAAAATAAATATCTTTACAAGAAACACAAATTTCCTAATCTCACTTTTTTCACAACATAAAGCTTTTGAAACAAACACCTCCTGTACGTATGTTTGAACAGTGTAGACTATTTCCAGCGTAAGATACTGTATACTGTACTGTATATTCAGTTGCCCTCCAAATGGCTCAGCAGATAAAATAACATTAGAACATGTACAAAAGGTCTCACTTTAACATAAACTCCAGTAGAACAAATGTAAGAACCTTATATCTTTAGCTTCTAGCTTATTTGCTAATTACATACATTATGTTAACATTGCAACATTAAAGAAAATGGCTAAACTAACCGCGACATGTTTCCTCCGGTTAGACTATTTTCTTTTTTTTCCCGCTATGCAACCAGTTTGTGTGTGGTCATGTGACTACAGTACGTGTGATCATTGTTATTGCGGCTGATTGGTCAAGCCGAGTCATGTGATCATGGTAGCTACGTCTGATTGGTGAAACATATTAGTCATCCACTGGCTGTAGCTAGGGTTGTTCCGATTCTGATACTGGTATCGGAAATGCTACCGATACCACAAAAAAATCTGGCATCGGAATCGGCGAGTATTTGAGTCCACGTACCGATCCGATACCATTTTCCTAAACATAACCTACAGTATTTATGCCCGCTAGCTTTGCTAGCTTAGCTTACTTACAGAGTGTCACGGCGTGCACCTGTGATGGGCGTGCGCCCAAATTGATATCGCTCCTCGCTCACTAGTTAAGCGCCCCCCCCCCCCCCCCCCTTTAGGTATGTGAAGGAGCAGGGCTGCAGAATCAGGCAACGGCCCATGAGCTATCGCCGCTAATGATCCCGGCGCTATAAAACACAGCGGGGAGTGTAGCTCGGGGTCTGACTGTTGGGAAGCTGGACTTTTCGACGCGGTGGATTTTATGAGAGACAGTGGCACAAGAGCGGGGCGATGTGATGTGCCCCAGAGACTTTAAAAAGGGGGGCGCCTTTGATCTCCGCGAGAGGAGCGGGTGAACGAGCTGCACGAGCTCCCGCGGCACCTTCACTTCCGCGTAGAGCCCGCCTTCGCATCCCTGCCACCGAAGGGGAAAAGACCGCAGAGAACCTTTAACCCTTTCCTTCCCAATTTTTCTAAATAAATTACCCTTTTCCCTGTAAGATCTCGCCTCGTGTCTGTGTTTCATGGTGTCGCCCGTGCACTTAGGGTCGAACCCGTTACACAGGGCTAGTAGTATTTTACTTAAAAAAAGAAGATATATATATATATATATATATATATATATATACACACACACAGACACACACACACACTGTACAGATACGTACACACCCAGGTATCGGATCAGTACTCGGTATCGGCCGATACCCTGAGCCCAAGTATTGGAATCGGTATCGGGAGGGAAAAAATGGTATCGGAACATCTCTAGCTGTAGCACAGTGAGAGTAGCGTTTCTTCCTAACAAATCTACTCAAGTAAAAGTAAAATGTATGGTGCAGTAGAACTACTCATAGAAGTAAATAAAAAGTTACTCAAGTGAATGTAACTCGTTACTACCTACCACTGATTATTAAGAAGACAAAGTGTTGTTTAGGATGACGTAATGTTTCTTGCTGAAAGTGCTTCCGTGACTGGTTTTGAATGTGGCCTCCGCTCTCTCGTCAGTATGTTAGACCGTACACACCTACTTTCACACATGCTTCAGCCGACAGCCTAATTAACGGCAATTAGAAGACGTGGTATATATCACGCGGCGTGATACATATACACGGTTGTTAAATGTCCCAGTAGTGTTAACGTTCATTACCACCACATGTCGAATGCCTCTCCTCCAGTCAGATTGATCTGTCAGAAGTAGCTGGTGTATGAGTAAAAATATCTTGAATTTAGTCAAATTTATCTACATTTCCTTGATATAAGATTAACTAGTTGAATTTTACTTCTTGCAAGAAATAATTGTTTAACCTTAGCAAATTTATCTCCCAATATAATAAGAAATTCACGCTTACAAATCGGTCTAGATTTAGGCTTAATAATCACAAATGCGGTTGGTTCATTCACTCCCTCATCTCGTGTATAGCGCTTTATTCTGTATTCAGAGTTGCGGGCAGGGGGAGGTGGAGGGGGTATGGCCTGGAGCCTATCTAAGGAGACTTAGGGCACTAGGTAGGGTACACCGTGGATGAGGTGCCAATCCATTGCAGGGCACAGTAGCACCTAGTAGCCTAATCTCCATGTCTTTGGACCGGGGGAGGAAACCCAACAAGCACAGGGAGAACATGAAAACTCTACGCACGGACCCAACGCAGGACTCGAACCCGGGTCCTGGAGGTGCAAGGCGACAGTCCTAACCACTAAGCCGCCCATTTGGTTAGATGTCATGTTATATTAAGGAAATGTAGTTAATTTGAATAGGTTTATGATATTTTGACCTAACTTTTTGCAACATATACTCATTCACAGATAATAGTAATAATATTACCTATACCTGAGTTTCGGCAAATTCAGGTTTATATAGAGAAAAAAAACGCATTGGTCATCCAGTATTGGAAATAAAAGGACATTTCAGAATGTTGTGTGTATTACACTACGGCGTCAGTTATTATCTTCTTACAGCAGCAAGATTAAAGTGGTTTATTTCTTTACATCATGACTGTATACAGGCAGTCTAATACAAGCCAGTGTGTTAGTTTATATTGTAGCTGCTGGTACGAGCTCTATTTTGGCCAGAATAAAATAACGCATTTGAAGAGGAGGTTCTTCTAGCCTCCAGCAAACGGACAAGATTGCCAAGGATTGCCTTTATGTTTGGGCATCGCTGCCAAAAGTATTGCTCACTGATCCATGACCAGCTGCTCTTAACAAAAGGGACACGAGATATGGAGTATTCGCTGGAAAATAAAAGTATCTTCGGGGTAAACAAGTCATTCATCCTAGTTCAATAGCACTCATGGAAAACTCCGGTCTCGCTGGGAGCCATGTTTCGAGGGCTCGGCTCGGCTCGGCTCGCTCGCTGTCTTCTTCTGCTGCGTTGGCTAACAGACAAAGTACAGAATCTCTGTGACAAATTTGTTGATTCGCACCCCAGTAAAAGCTCATATCTCAGCCGCTCCTGCCTGGACTTCCTCTACACTCTAATCCATCCTACACGGGTCTTATATAAGATGCTGAATTAGAAAGAAGAGAGGTTTTAGGAGCGAGAAAGACTGGGGAAACTAATCTGCTTGAATGGAGCATAAAGTCGGCGTCAGTGCCAGATCTTAGTTTCGGGGGTTACTCTTCTACAGACACCTCCGCTTAAGCTATACATCACTTCATCGCTTCTGTAAATGTCTTAAAAAGAGCATCTGTTGTGGCATATAAGCCTGCTCAGCAATGTGAACATAACACCCAATTAGTGGGGTATAAACAGGAATAAGAACCATGGCACTAGTTTGGTGTGTCCAAAATGATCTTTGATCATTATACTAAATTGGAGGCCTTAGCCTGCTTGGTCTTGGTGATATTATTGTGTGTGTGGTGTTTTGTTCGTAGTGTATTTTAAAAAAAAAAGAAAAAAAGAATTTTAGAACAGTGGAACGTTTTGTGGAGCTTTAAACGAGGTTTTAAGAAGTGGAGGAACCTTTTCAAGAACTTGAGAACATTGGACGTGATATCAAAAGTAGAAGACTTTCAGGAACTCTGAGACTTTAAGTGTGGTTGTACCGGAGGAACCTTTTCAGCAACTTATACAGTATGAAGTTTGCCAATGTATACAGCTTTTCAGGAATCTGAGAACTTTGGACCTCATCAATAGCAGAACCTTTTCATGAATTCTGAAACTTTACAGTAAGTGTGTCCTCCTTTTCAGAAACTTTTAATTTGAGGTTTTCATGGACTTCGGTACTTGAGGACAGCCCCCTTTACGTTTATAATTAGTGACCATTTGATGTGTCGTGTGAACAGGGTCCTGGACGATCATGACCTGGGTTCCGATGGTCAGGTGGATGGATTTCTGTCAGGTCTTTCCGTGTGAGCGGGTCTTTGGTCTGATTTTCCACAATACGTCTAATTTTCACTGCAAAAGAGACAGACCCTTAGATACTCCGTACATCTTACCAATTTTTAGGTCCATATTCTTTTTTTTTCTTCAGTTTTTGGTTTCTGTACATAATAAAATAAAGGGCAGCTCTGTGTAATACTAAAAGTAACTCTGCTTTTCTCTTATATTTCACGGAACCTTTAAGGATGCTGATATCAAGTTTGAATAAAACTTTTTTTATAAGTAAAACTTTAATAAACCAACTTGTCTAAGGGGTTTTGTTAAAACTCTATAGTGTGAGCAGGTTCAAGCAGGCAAGTGGCAGTCGGAAGGCTGATAAAATTGTTTAGTGTGAGTTATCACATTGTACGCAATCAATAAAAATCTCACACCTGTTTTTATAAATAATACTGTATTACCAATGGAACTTTTTAACTCACTCACCTTCTATACTGCTTTATCCTGAATACAGGGTTGCGGGGGGCCTGGAGCCTGTCTAAGGAGCCTTAGGGCACGAGGTGGGGTACATCCTGGACACACGTGTTCACACTTATGGGCAATGTGGGAACGCCAATCAGCCTAATCTGCATGTCTTTGGACTGTAGGAGGAAACCCACCAAGCTCAAGAACAACATGCAAACTCCAAGTCGGGAATTGAACCCAGACCCTGGACGTGCAAGGCGACACTGCTAACCACTAAGCCACCAACTTAGTGTTCAGAAGTATTACTGTCAGTGAGACCTTTTTTTATTAGATGTTTTCATCAATAGAACCTTTTTAGGTTCTGAAACATATACAGTGGAACCTCGGATTACGAGCATAATTCGTTCCGGAAGCGGGCTCGTATTCCAAAACACTCGTAAACCAAATTTAATTCTCCCATAGGAAATAATTGGAAACTCAAATTATTTGTTCTACAGCCCCAAAAAATAAATATTTAAAAATAATTAACACAAAACATAAAGTAAAAATAAAACAAATTAACCTGCACTTTACCTTTAAAAAAAACATAAAAATAAATCCAGACAGATAAGTGTTTCCGTTTGTGCACGCAGGCGCTGTGTGTGTGTGTGTGTCTGTGTGTGTGTTCACACACATTAACGGAGAGACCGTTTTTAATATTTTTAAGGAGCTTCCAAGAATGTTGGATGTTATCACCGGTGGAATCTTTTCAGGAGATTTTGCTTTGGTGGAACCTTTTCTGGAACGATTTTATATGTATAAACATTTTCAGTAACTTTTATTCGGTTTTCACTTAATGAAAGCATTTCCACATATAATTGCTGAGAATAAGCTCTTTATGAAAACTGTCCAAACATGTTGTTATCGGGTTTGGGGAACATCATGTTGTGGAATGATGAACGTTTCAGTTTTCCTCAGTGAGCTGATCTAAATAAAGAAGGATGTCCTACTGGTTCAGAGGAAATGCAAATAAGGGAGACAGTGGCAATCGTCCATATGAGAACATCTGTCTTTAGCAAAAGCCTCTAATTAGACATCCAAAATATACAGCCAGAAGCAGAAGAGAGACAAAAGCAAGGAGTCCAGCAGAGCCGAGGACCAGCAGCTTCATTAAACCAGACCCTTTTTACATCGGAGTACAGAGAAGCAGCGAACTGCCGCATGTCATTATTCCGGTTCGAGGCCTGCTCGCTCGAGCGCAGACAAAACCTCGGCAATCGTCTCGTTCTGTTTATCAGGTGTGCGTTTTTCCTGTTTGCCACTTTAATGTGCAAAGCATTTATCGGATGCCTGTTTAACATGACAAAAGGCTCTGATGTGTGCCGGAGTGTTCAGCCTGCACCGCTCAGCTTGGTATAGTACAATATCATAAAACAAATTGTGCGCACTCAGAAGTGACAATATCGGTGTGTTTCACAGCCTTTGATGTTTTAGGGACAGGTGTTCGGGTGTCGCACTGCCTTCGTGTCATTCGGTTATGCCGTTTTCTCAGCTAATGTTTATTTAATGAATTTTCAAAACATGGTAACATTTGGTCATTTTTATCGCCCACTGTTGAATGTAAAAGGGAACTGCCATTACAATAAGACGCTCACGTCCCTTTCAAAACTACACTTACCGGCCACTTCATTAGGTACAGTACATCCGATCGACTGCTCGTTAACGGGAATATCCAAATCATAATGGGGAAGAAAGGGGCCGATTTAATCGAAACGAGGGAATGAGGTTGTTGATGCCAGACGGGCTGGTCTGAGTATTTCTGAATCTGCTGATCTACTGGGATTTTGATACATAACCACTTCTAGGTTTTACAGAGAATGGTGTGAAAAAGAGAAAATATCCAGTCAGGGCAGTTCTCTGGGCGAAACAGAGGTCAGAGGTCAGAGGATAATGGTCAGGCTGGTTCGTGCTGATAGTAGCAGTAACTCAATTAACATCTGATTACAAATGAGGTGTTCTGAAGAGTATCTCTGAACACACAGCACGTTGAACCTTAAAGCTCCAGCAGCAGAAGACCACATGGGCACCACTGCTATCAGTGAAGAACATGAAATTCACATGGGCTCAACAAAATTGGACAAATGAAGATTGGAAAAATGCTGTCTGGTTTGTCTTGTATTACATATTACGGCATTTTGTTAGATGCCCCTATTTAAAGCAACTTACATTTGATCTTATTATACATCTAAGCAGTTGAGGGTTAAGGGGCCAACAGTAGCAACTTGGTGGTGCTGTGGTTTGAACTTGGGACCTTCTGATAGTAGCCTAAACCACTGAACTGCCTCTGCACCTGCATCAACAGTTCCGGCTGCTGGTTGGGGCCGGTGTAATGGTGTAGGGGATAAACTCTTGGCACTCTTTGGGCCCCTTAGCACCAATAGACACCAATAGCATTGTTTTACTGCCACAGCCTACCTGGGTGTTGTTACTGACCATATCCATCCCTTTATGACCATGACCCTTTATGGCAGCATGTCACAAAGCTAAGATCATGTCAAACTGGTTCACTGTACTAAAAGCACCTCCACAGTCACCAGATCTCAATCCAACACACAAATCTACAGCCACTGCGTAATGCCATCATGCCATTATGGACCGAATTGAAATGAAGAATTAAGGCAAAACCAGGTTCAACCCAGTACAGTACTATCAAGACATAACTAATGAAGCGGCTGTTAAGTCTACAGAGACACTACATGGGGTTAGTATTCTTACCAGCTCAGAAGAACAATCATCGTACATACACAGGGATGAAAAAACGCACAGACAAATAGCTGAAATACAGGATATTTCATAATCAAAAGATGAAAACGAACAAGAGACCAAACCAGTGCATAAGACTGAAATAAAAGGCATTGCTGAGAACTACAGCTTAGACTCTTACTTCATTCAAGTCTGGTGTTAGACTTCACAAATAAAAACAGAAGACAACAAGGTGGGAAGTAATCAAGGCGAGATACAGAACAGGTAAACACATTAAGGTAATCAGTCACAGTATAATGTGGATGGGAGAAGGACTGAAACCCAAACAAACCTCATGGTGTGACCTGCACACAAAACTACAGTGAGCAGAATGCCAATTACATTAACTTTTTAATCAAAATTGCTTAAAATGGAAAAAAAAAATCGAAAATTATCTTTTGCTGTCTATGATTACTCGATCCGTCCATCTAGTAACTGTGGAGGCCATTGTATTTATTTCCATTTTAATGACCTCCAGTCAACATTCACACACTACTAATCGTCACGTCTGTGGGATTGGAAACCCACCAAGCACGGGAAGAACATGCAAACTCCATACACACAGACCGAGGTCGGAATCGAACCTTGACCCTGGAGGTGTAAAGCAACAGTGCGAACCACTACATCAATGTGTCGCCCTAAAGTTCCTGCAGATCCAAAAACTCCATGTTTAAAGTAACGCTCTGCTTTTTTCTTTTGTATTATTCTTTAGCTGAGTGTAGGTTTTTTTTTGTTTTTTTTGCATTGAGGTTGATTCGGGGTGAACGTCAGCTGAGCTCTGTCAGGGATTTCGAGATCACACTGAGGTTATCACCTGCGGTGCTAAGCTAACGTCAGCGTGTTCTCCTTGCAGCACTCTCTACCTTGACACAATGACGAGTAATGTGTTTAGTCCTTAAATGCACTGTATATATATATATATATATATATATATACACACATACACACATACACAACAAGCACACTAAATCCTTCTTTCTCGAACAACTTCGCATTCCCCGCCAGGCGAAAACGCCATATATACACACAGATGACAGTTCTGTCGCAGCGTTTTAGCAGCGCTGTATACCCGGGAGTGAGAGAAATCTTTGTGAGAAGATTTGCCGGAAGTCTCACACTCCGGGCCACCAAATTGTTTCTGAATGAGGAGACATTTGCTCTCCCTCCAGGGCCTTAGGGTCCTCAATTTTTCAACGAGCTGTCATATGTCCCACCGCCTCAGTAATATCTATCTCCATCTTTCATCTTTTAGTGGCCAGATGGGGTTAGCTGATGCGTAGCTCATGAGTAAATAAACCCCTTGATTATTTTAAAGCATTAAAGTAATCTATGCAGAATAATAACATGCGTTATACAGTATGTGAGGAACTAATAAAAGTGACCTACAGTAGGAATAACTCGATATCATTACCCTCATAAAAAAATATAGAAAACAGTGCCCATGTCAATGAATATGCATGAATTTGCACTTTAAAATAGCCTCCTGTATATCCATATCCTCCTGCCTCTGCTAGAAGCCAGACGCAGAGGTCTATCTGTTCCTACAGAGGCTTCGCCACTAATATGGAGAGGCAATTTGACAGACATTACAGACGACCGACAACAGAATATTTTCTGCTCTTTAAATGTGTTATTATTTTCAAACCGTTTATGCTACAGTGGGTATAGAACCCCCCCCCCCCACATACACACACACATTTACATTTAGGCATTTGGCAGACGCTCTTATCCAGAGCGACTTACATTTTTTATCTCAGTACACATCTGAGCAGTTGAGGGTCAAGGGCCCAACAGTGGCAACTTGGTGGTTGTGGGGTTTGAACCTGGGATCTTCCGAACCGTAGACCAATGCCTTAACCACTGTGCTACCCCTGGCCCACAACCACCAAGTTACCACTGTTGGGCCCTTGAGCAAGGCCCTTAACCATCAACTGCTTGGATGTATAATAAAAAAAGTCAGTCTGGATAAGAGCGTCTACCAAATGCCGAAATGTAAATGCAATATTTGCCCACTCACGTTGAGTAAAATTTGGTGGTGACCGTTTACAGACTGCAGTCTTCAATGGCGCTTTTCCACTGCATAGTACGGCACGACACGGTTCAGTTCTACTCACTTTTGGGGGGTTTTCCACTGGGAACAGTACCTGGTACCTGGTCCTTTTTTTAGTAACACCTCATCCGAGGTTCCAAGCGCGCCGAACCGTTACCAAAACGTGACGAGTAAACTCTGCTGGTCACTGATTAGCCGGAGAAAATCGTCATTACTGCGTCACCGAGCTTGCTACACGAGACACAACAGAACCGCTATATTTAGAACAGCCAGAGAAGGATCGGACGCACCTTTTTGTATTAACCGTCGGCTTCTTTTGAAACAAACTCCTTCGTCTCGCTGTTAAAAACATCCACATGCCGAGAATGAAGAACACCATGCCGTCGATATGCTCCATTATTGTGTGTTTGTTTGTGGCGCGTTGTGGAAAAGAGGCACAAGTCATTCCACTCATTTTAAACGCTGTTTAAGTCTGGATTCTGACTTGCCCAGGAAAGAAAACTTACTGTTTTCTCCACTAACCACTGGGAGTTCAGTTTTGCTGTGTGCTTTGGGTCATTGTTGTGTTTGAAATTAAACACTTCCTGTTCACAACCTTCTGACAGAAAGCATCAGATTTTCCTCAAGATTTTGACGGCACATCCATTTTCCTTCTATTCTAACAAGTACCTCAGTCACTGCTGCAAAGAAACACACACATAACAGGACGGTCCTATCTTCACGCTTTAATCTAGAAATGGTTATGGTAAGCTGTGCTGGATTTCTACCTGACTTATTGTTTAGTATAAAATTTTTGTCTCATCTGACCACACCACCTTTTTCCATGTGGCCTGAGAATCTCTAAGATTTTCTTTAAATCATTCTGGACATTTTCTTGCAACCCTCCTACAAGCTAGAATTTGTGACACATGCAGACAATGACCACTCTTTGTCATAAATTCCTGCAACTGCTTCAGAGTTGCTGTGGGCCTCTTGGTTGCCTCTTTGACCAGTTTCCCTCTGTCTATTTCATCCAGTTTGGAGCGACGTCCTGATCCAGGGAGGGTCTGTGTTGTGCCAAATACCTTCCAATTCTTAATAATAGACTTGACTAATAAACTGAAATGCTCTAGCTTATAAGTCAATTTAGGAGGAGATCCTTTTCCAAATCAGTGACTATGTTTTTTTTTCTTCTTTGTTTTTCAATGACGTTCAACATTACACTGAGTAAATACAGCTGGATTAAAACAAAAACCGGATCTCTCTTCATTTCATGCTGCAAAGCAACTCAATGCTTTTATTTTAAAGCGATTATTATTTAAGGAGGGTTGATTCTTTTCTATACCCGCTGTATATCTTGCTCAGAAAAGCTTTCTATACTTACTAGTAGCTTTCAAACAGAATGGAACAATGAGTTAATCCTCTTTCTCATCATAGCCACTTGTAGCCTATAAAATATAATTAAACAAACACAAAGGGCTCATTTATTTAGTATATGTGGTGATTAAATATGGAGGCTGACTGTGGTGACCTTTAATGAACATCATTACTGTGCAAAACACTATTATTCACACATATATCAGCTGTGCTCTATGCGTGTCATGTTAATCATCCATAAATAGGCATTTGGATCTGTCATAATTTATTTAAACTAAGAATCTCGATGCCTCAGGAGGCAAGGCGGATTTGCACTAGAATACCTTGGCAAAGGCTAAAACAAAAACAGCAACAACAAAACACAAATTAGAGATTCGAGTCAGAGAAATGCACAGTCAGTGAAAAAAACAAAAAAAAACAAACAAGACAAGTGTGCAACAAGTCTTAGATACCAGCAGTTTAAATATCATTATTAACAAAAGCGGTTTGCAAACAGATGTGGAGCCAGAGTGAGAAGTGCAGCTACTACAGTTCTCATTATTAGACATCGCGGTAAAAAAAAAAAAAAGTCACAGGAATTATCCATTCAACCGCCCTTATCTTTGATTATGGTGCATGATGTGGTGGCCAATTCATATGTGAAAATGATTCATCAAGCAAGAAAAACTGTACATAACCTGCTCATTCAGGTCATCAGCTGACTTCATTTATTGCCAAATAACATTTCGGTGTCTGGACCTTACCAACTGAAGCAAGCCCAGATCATATGCATGATGGGTGCATCACTTCATACACTTCACTTCTTACCATGATGCAAAGTGAGGACCGTGACTAATATGCTTTAATAATGTGTTGGATTCTTCTTAACTTAGACAGTACAGAATGACATATATACAAAATTTAAGGTTAAACCAAGCACATTTCTGCCTTAAAGTTTCAAGAGGAGTCAGCAAAGAAGAGAATATGTACTTGTATTTAGCATCTGTGCCATGATTTGTATTGTTTTTGTTTTATTAATATTTTCTGCTAGAAATATGCCATAAGAACATTTTTGTTCTGAACATTCTTGGAACCAACTTTCATTGCATTCCCATTAAACAATATTGTAGTTATTGTACTGCTGATTGTAAAGTTGGCATGTTATTGAACATGTTGTCTATTGTTGAAAAGTTTGATATAGTGATTTAAGAAAATCTTTAATAAAACCTTGTTGTATAGCCGTGGCCAAAAGTTTTGAGAATGACACAAATATGAATTTTCCACAACATCTGCTAATGCAATGTTTTTAGATCTTTTTATTAGATGTTACTGAAGTATAATTACAAGCATTTCATACTGTAAGTGTAAAAGGCTTTTTCTTAACAATTACAATGTTTTTGATAATTACAATTAAGTTTTTAAGTACATATGTGTCATGCCAACAAAAAAGCATCCTGAGACTATTCATATGTGGAGTTGCTTCTCAGCCGAGGGAGTGGGCTCACTCACAATTTTGTCTAAGAACACAGCCATACTGTAAGACAAAAGGTGATTACTAAGTGGCTCAGAACATGGAAATTTTAAGTCCATCGCGGGGAAACTCGCCAAAACTTAATCTCATTGTGAACTTGGTCAATTCTCATGAGGCGGGTGGACAGACAAAACTCTACAAGTTTAACAACAAGTGAAAAAAGTCCAAGCATTGATTATGCAAGAATGGGCGGCCATCAGTCAGGATGTGGCTCAGAAGTTGATTGACAAGTTGATTCGTTACAGCAGAAAAGAAAAACGGGCAAAAGTAATACAATAGTTGCACTTTCAAACAATTTGCAACAGGTCCAACAAATTGTGAACATATTGCACAGTTTAAAATTGTGCTATTGCACGATTTCTATTGCACACAAAGTTAAGATTGTGTAATTATATTTAATTAATTATAATATATTGGATATTTATAAATTAATTATACTTTAGTACATCATAGTAACATCTGACAAAAAGATCTAAAAACGCCGAAGTAGCAGACTTTGTGAAAATGTATATTTGTGTCATTCTCACATCTTTTGTCCACAGTTAGTGTACAGTATATTCATGCATTTTAAATTATCGTGAATTATTCAGATCCACGTAATCAGGAGTTACAGGTGGGTGTCACAGATGTTGTATATATATTATATCTATATTGTATAGATGTTGTTATATTTTTTTTATATCATTAGTTTAAAAAAAAGCTGTATCTCTTTAATTGAACATCTAATAATTTAACATCTAATTTTATTTATTATGTCACCAGAATTTAAACCATTTTCCCCACATGCCTTATTTTCACAAACAAACACCAAACCAGGTTATTACTGTATACTCAACGAAACCGTCGTAAAACCTGGAGCTTTCGTGACGACTCCCCCGTGACGAGTGTGATACTGTGTTTTTAAGAGGTTTTGCCAGAGGAGACAACAGGCGCCGCGTTACATGAGCGATTTTCAGATCCACCACGAGATCCAGACAAAGCCCTACGCCTCTCTCACAGACGCACAATGACAAGTTTCACACTGCGCAGGGCTTAATGACATCTCCTTTACCAGGAGCTGTTGAACAGAGGCTGAGGAGCGAGATAAACCATCAGGCAGTTGATAGCTGGAGAATTAGAGAAACCCCTCGGGACATTAAGCCTCTCAGTCCCACAGCTAAATTTACTGCTGTACACACAGAAAGAGGGATATCAGAGAGTTAGAGAGAGAGAGAGAGGTGTGTGTGTGTGTGTGTGTGTGCGCAGGTCCATAAGTAGAACATATTGGATAGAGGAGCATTTATGTTTCATGGGAAAGCAGATGGGATTTGTTACACACAAATGCATTTTAAGAATATAACACCTAGTGATATACAATACAAAGATCCATAAATGCAAAAACATAACCTATTATTATAGGGATAACAAATCATAAAATCTTCTGCTAGGTGTTAAAGCTCAGATATTATAAGGTAAAAAGTGGAATAAAGACAATGATCATCATTGGCCTCCACAGCTCCTACTGTAGATGGATGGATGGATGGATGGATAAATTTTTTACACAATAAAAATATTCTTCATATGTAAAAATTTCCAATTGAAATTTCTAATATTTCTTTTCTAATCCAATTCCAAGATTTCCAGTTCGATACAGGAGCAGATAGATTTCTTGTTTTTTTTCCTCCAACATCCAATCCACCATTTCTGCCGGCCCACTCCTGATCCTGTGTTTCTCACTGGTTGAACCTTTACTCCGAACACTAACTGCTTTATCCTGGTCAGGTTGCCGATCGATCCGAAGTCTATACTAAGAACACCTATTGTGAAGCCCGGAATACACTTTAATGGAATGCCAGTGCATCTAAGGTTCCCATGCGCACATACTTTCACACCTACAGTAGGAGCGAGGAAACCAGAGACCCAGAGGCAACCCATAATATGAGGGGCGTTCAGATCAGAGTGATTTTGATTGCGCAGAATAACAGAACTGAGTAAAAAAACTCCCCTTATTTCTCTATATAATCCTCTGCGACACTGATGCACTCATCCTAGTGTCTTACTAGTGCTTGGACACCATCAAGATAGAAAATTTTCTCAGGACGCCGTTGCCATGATTGGATTGGTCTGAAACCCTGGCCTCCCAGGAACTCCTTTAATGGCTCAAACATGTAGAAATGGAAAGAGAACAGGACTGTGACACGCAATAAGTTCCTGTAATGTACAAATGGTCTTTGCGATTGTTTGTGTGTACAGTACCTACAGACAGATGCGCCTCTTCTGAAAGTTGACAACAATCTGTTTTCCCGTCAGACTGCAGCAGGAACGTCATTCGTGGATGAACGGCTTTGCGGCTAAGAGTCTCGTCACAGTACCGTGCTTAAAGTCTACTGTAAATGTCAATGGATTTTCCCCCTTAGTTCACCCGATCATAAGTCTCGGTTTGACTTGAACAGCCCTTGAACAAGCACAAAGAGGATTGAACCTCACTCGAAATATCAGATGTTTTTTCTTTTTCCCATAGGTCACAACAGACAAACAGAATTGGCTTTTCTCAATGTAGGCTAAATATTCTGTAATACAGTAGAATGTACGTTCACGCTTTGGCATCATCACCTTGTCTGACCTCTTTGCATTTCCCCTCGGCAGCTTTCGGATCCTCGTAGTTGTAAATTTCTTTCCAATTTTTTATCTGACATCTCTGTTCTTCCTCGCTCAGATTGCTTGGCTGACCTTTGACCCTGCTTCTTGACTTTCCTTTTATAACTCTGCCTTCTTTAAATAAGGTCCTCAGAGACTGAGATTGTTCATTTTAGTGGTTCTATGCAAATAGTTTTTTGGGTTGTTTGGGTACAGACAGATTCTATTTTTAACTTTTATGGTTCTTTGGTTTGTTAAAAGAAAGAAAGAAATAGAATAGGGAATTAACGAAAGAAGAACAAAGGGGTACAATATCCTTTTTCCTTTGTTCAATGCAGAATTTTTTTGTACGTATTTCCTATTAGGGTACAAATGACCATGCAAGATATGTTGTGTGTTCTGGGAGATCCGGAAGATCTGGAGTGGTTTAACTTTGATGTTTTGCTGCTGGAAGCTTCTTGAACGCCGCCTGAACAGCCACTGTATAGAGCATATGTTAGTTTAAATAATGTACAGATGTTTCATTATCATGCTGTACTGCTTCTTCACTCGAAACTTTCACAGCATGTTAAAGTGGCTGTGCAAATAAATAAGGTCTGTCTCCATGGAAACTTCAGGTTGAGCATCTTTCTTTAATTGTACCTGAGTTCAAAATCTTTTCTTTTTTTTAAGATCACAGATAAATTTATCTTCTTATGGTAGTTACGTGTCATGAATATGAAACAGATTATTGACTGTGTGTCTATATCGTGCATTCGAGTATATGGTAATAGGTACCTTAAATTACTTGGCGGTCCTTACAGTTAATTTGGAAGACAATGTATATCCAAAATTACAGTATTTTACTTAATATTAAGATCTTTAGGAAAGAACGGATAAAATGAACCCTTTTCCCACCAAAGTGAACCAGGTGCTACTGTACTTTGTGTCTGGTGCTTATTCCGGTTCAGAGTGAGTTCTATAGCATCCTACAGAGTCTCATCATTACGTTACTGTATACGTCAGTGTACATCTCTACTTTCCCAGCAATGCTAGCAGCAATCTTAGCAGACATGCTAGTGTTAGGGGCAATGCTAGGGGGAATGCTAGTGCTACCGGCAACAATAATGGTAAACTTTAACATGGCTTTAGCATTCATTCATTCATTCATCTTCTATACCGCTTAATCCAGTGTTCAGGGTCGCGGGGGACCTGGAGCCTATCCCAGGAGACTTTCGGGCACTAGGCGGGGTACACCCTGGACAGGGTGCCAATCCATCGCAGGGCACACACACATACACACACTCACACACCCAATCACACACTACGGGCAATTTGGGAACGCCAATTAGCCTAACCTGCATATCTTTGGACTGTGGGAGGAAACCGGAGTACCCGGAGGAAACCCACCAAGCACGGGGAGAACATGCAAACTCCATGCACACAGAGACGGGAATCGAGTCTGGCCGGGAATCGAACCCAGACCCTGGAGGTGCGAGGCGACAGTGCTAACCACTACACCACCGCTCCGCCTATTCATAAAACAGGATTTCAAAAAGAATGTTTTATTCTGTTCAGTAATTACTTGTTTTGTTTCGGTATGTCAATTCCCTCAACATTGCTAGAGGTGGGATATTTACGGTCTGTCTTGTTCACGTTTTATGAATCCATTGAGCTACTAAAGCGTGTTTGTCAGCACATGTTAAGTCTCTGGTTAGAAGCGCTGTCTAAATAATTATCACAACCGCAGCTCTGAGGTGAAGCTAGCGGTTTGCCATGAGCGTCCTCAACTTCCCGTGAACCTCAGTGTGCCTCGGTGTGTTGATGAAGCTAACAGAGTGGACAGTTTGATCAGCTGGAGGAAATGTGAGCAGAACGGAGAGGGACGGACGGACGTGCGCGCTTGACGGATTGCTTTATTAATGTTCAGAGGGAAAACTTGTCACCTTATAAAAAAAAATAAATCATTGCAGTCCATCCTGTATATACAGTACATGCACACCCACTTAAATACATTTAAATACTGAGAACTACTGTAGGTTCTTAGGGTACAAGATAAACAAGTTTACTGCAAAATTATTGGCGCCTTTCAAACAGGCTAAATGAAATAGCCGAGATAAACCAAAAATAAACACACGCACCAAAAATATTAAAGTATGCAAAGAACTTTAGTGCAAAATTATTGGTTCCCTTTCATAAAATAAATACATTAAGGGGGGGGAAAAAACTATGTATCTTTTTTATTGTTAATTTCCCTGAAGGGTGCCAATAATTTTGGAGTTGACTACATACAAGTACCAGAGGATAAATGAAATGCTGCATTCTCTTATACACATCAAAAACATTAAGTAATACACAAAGCTACTTTAATCTACAAGATGAACTAGTTCACTGCAAAATTATTGGCGCCTTTCAAAAGGAACATTTTTCTTTTAGATCTCGTTTTCCTGAAGGGTGCCAATAGTTTTTTGAGTTGACTGCATGTTCTATATGTTCAGGATTGGCTACAATACTACATCCTCTTATACAGGCAGCTGCACACACGCGCACACACACACACACACACACACACACACACACACACACACACACACACACACACATTGAGCAAAAACCAGCTTTAGGGATTTTACATCGTGTATCTCCTGTTCGCATTCCCACAGCACATACAGTACATCAAGCATTTCCCAAAATCCTGGCGTTGAATAAACACCTAACATTTATATAAATCCAGCTGAATAAAAGTAAACGGAGTGAATTGAGCGCCGGGGATTTGGCGCTGCATGGTGACGCATCATGCCCACATGAACACACTCATTAATAGCACATGGAGCACACTTTCCACTACATATTATGCGTATGAGCAATTTGCAGGTCATCAGTGGAGAGCTATATAATTATAATAATCTCACGGAAAAACCTCCATCCAGTTTGTCAGTATTATCACAGAACCTTATTATTATAGAATTATTACACATCCACCAAAAATCCAACAAGATGATGGTGATTTGTTAATATTGTCTATATTATTATGTAATATTATTTTCTGTGCACAAGTTATTATGTTGTGGAAACAGGTTCTTATCTTACGGGAACAAGTTACTATCTTGTGCGCATGAGTTATTTAGTTCATGTTAATGCTTTGTTGATTTACACAGTATTGTACACACTAAATATTATGCCCAGACGGCGCAATTGGCTTATTGTTTAGTACTGTGGCCTTGCACCTCCAGGGTCTGGGTTCGATTCCCACCTTGTCATTTTCTCGTCGTGCTTGGGGGGTTTCCTCTGGCTAATCCAGTTTCCTCCCACAGTCCAAAGACATGCAGATTAGGCTAATTGACGTTCCCAAATTGTACGTACTGTAGTGTGTGAATGAGTGCTTACAGTAAGCGTGTGCCATCTGATGGATGATGGCTCCAGGCCCCCTGCAACCATGTATACAGGATAAAGCAGTATAGATGATGAGTGATGAGCAGCGAATCCTTTGGGTGCTGTGGGTTGTGGGGTGGAGCTGTCCGAACTTGTTTGTCTGGCGCATCCCATGGTTGCTCAATCTGATTGGGATCTGGGGTATTTGTAGGCTGGCCTTGGTCTCTTAGACTGCTGAGTCCTCAGTGTGGTGGGTTGTGGTGTACTGGAACATGCCGACCAAAAAATAAGTAACTCCTTCTAAACCCCTTCTAAATCTCCATCAATTTAAAATTTGTTTGGTCAGTTGGGTGTTTCCGAACTGTAAAAGCAGTTCTGGCTGCAAGGTTTATATTAATGTGCTCATTCTATTACCTTACCATTTCTTCAGAAATAATCCTCGGTTACAGGGTTTGTGTTTAATATTGATTATTTTTCTGTAAAATCAAACCCTGTTGCGTTCTATTTCTTACATATATTATTGCATTATGAATAAATGCTTATTCTACAGATTAGTGTGTATTCATGGCTTCCTACAGGTTTTGTGGGAATTTTCGGTGCAATTCATGGTATTCTGAGACTCTTACTGCAGTTCTAAGTTCAATCGCTTTACATTGCTGATACAGCAGTACGTCGACATTCATACCTTTAATTCATTCCAGAGGCGAGTTCTTAAAGCGAAATTCCATATTGCAAAACGCATTTTCCCATTGGAAATAATGTAAATGCAGATAATCCGTTCCAGCCACCCAAAAATATTACCAATATTACCAGTTTACAATATCATTATATTTTTGCATATGAAAACAATCAAAACATTTAGAAAAGAAAGTGAATATGAAATAAATAGACATTAGACCTCATTTAACCTTTATTTTGATTCCTCTTGGCATTGGCTGCTTTAAAAATGAAACTGAAAGTGGCTCCGTTTCCTTCTTCTTACTGTTTTTGGTAACATTAACACCCATGGTGCTAATTCTTTCCTAATTCTTGCACAAAATGGCAAAAAAAAAAGGGAACCACAAAAAAAAAAAAAAAAAAATTGCTTCGTTTGGCTTTTTACTGACGCAAACAAAGTTTGATTGGCTATGAGAAGTACGCACAACCGGATGTACGTTCAACTCATATGCCGAAAATGCTTTGCATGCCATATTTTTGTTCTTAAGGCGAAGACGATATGTTGATTTCCTAAAAGCCCTGATACAGTAGATTACAGAATACATTTTATTTGGAATTCCAGGAAAATTCCAAACACTCCTCATCTGCATGAACTGAAACGCAATCAGTTTGAAGTGTTTCAGTTTAAGTGAAAAACCAAACCGAAATTGTGGGAGTTTGGTGATTTTAAGACGTTCTTTCTCGAATTAAAGACCCGCGAGTGTGTTTAGAGCGATTTCTCTCCCTGATCCCAAACACAGCCTACATGCATTACACAGGTTTTATTGATGCCTAGTAAAGCCACCCACGATCTGTTTCAGCTCGATTCAGTCTACAATGTGAGGCTATTTGTGTGTATATGTGCATGTGTCTGTATAGTGTTTACGCCGATCTAATCTCTGCTTTTCAATAATTCAGGGATGTGAATGACGAGCTAAGTCTGTGTAGTTTTTGAAAGGCTGTGAAATGGCTTTGGGTTCCTCTGTGCATCACTTCATTTGACTAAAACCGCTCTAATCCTCAATGGATAATCTGTCAAATGGCTTCCTCTCGTGTCCTTCTCTCCACACACTCCGCCTGTATTCCTCTCCTCACTGACCCACATTTATATAACATCGCAATTTAGACAAAGTCCATTCTAACGTTCAGTTATACAGACATAAAGAAAGTAAGGACCTGCCCATAAATCCCTGGTGTTACATTAGGGCTTAGGCTTATGCGTCTTTGCAACGAATCGATGTATGTATTTTCTGCTCTGATATTTCTCGACTTGACGAAGAGCTGCATCTGAGACCTGCTTTTGGAGATTTATCTGCGCATATTAGCATGCAGAAGCCGAACACGGCTGGATTAAAACCTATCGAAGGAAAATTATCATACTGAATTACATTCTTGGTGATTAACAGAAACCTGCTAATCCAAACGCCTGGCACTTACGGAAAAAGGTTCCATTTAGTCCAGGCATTCAGAGAAGGCTAGAGAAAGAGTTAAGTAAGCAAGTAAGTATTTATGGAAATGAATCACGTCCACCATCCTGAACCAGCTCTAGTGCATAGGCAGGAATATTAACAAATTTTTTTTTTTTTAAGTGTTTAGTTAATGGAGAATTACTTAGTGGTGTAATTAAAGCCATGACCTACAGTAGCTGAACCTGTGTCTGAAAATACAGCTTTAATGGGTGAGGTGCTAATGCATTAAACTCACAACATTTTTTCCAGGTTAAATTACGTGAATTCAACACGTGAATTCGGTGTGAGAAGCGGATTTTGTCATGGAATCGAGAAAAGTTTGAGTAACAGTTCTGGCGCATTTTAGAATTCAACGAGTTTCATTAAGATTAGAATTTAGGCTCTTCTTATTAATGAATCCTACAGTATGAGTGATAATGTTGCACTTACAGTAGTTTAATGTAGTGCAGTCAATCGATTAAAAATTTTAATCTAGTTAATTACAGTCATAGACTGCGATTAATCACCATTTATCACAATTTTAAAATACACAGATTCACTTGTGTTATAAATGTGCAATGTTGGAATAAAGAAATGCACGACAAACTGCTTAGAGGAAATTAGATTATGCACTTTTATAGTATCTCAAACATTAACATTTAAAAAGCGAAGCCGGCACTGCATGCCATGGCTGGGTAGTATGGGGTGTGGCACACCCACCAATCATGGGGTTCAAACCCGGATCCTCAGATCCAAAAACATCACCCAAGAGCCTTAGCTACCTGAGCCACCACTCCCACAGCTTCCTTTGGCTGTTATTGTAGTGAACAGCTGATCACGACATAATAACCACTACACTACTGCAGCGATCACTTTATATTTCACTGCTTTATCCAATGTGCATCTTTGCACCATCCATAATCTATAATGTTGTCATTGCACTACTGTATATTACACCCATATTTATTGTCTACTGTATATACAACGTATACTACTGTATATAACCATTAATATACTGTAGGTACAAATACATATCCTGTTTAGCGTGTTATCTTCTTGACATGTCTTCATACTGTAACTACGCAATGATCGATACTGTATATATATTTATACCTGCTTCAATTTCTGTACATTAGACACTCACACTCTTGTACATACCGTATGATAACATTATTTTACTACATCTGTTATTTATTGTAAATAGACCATGTATGCACTTCTGGTTAGATGATAACTGCATTTTATTGGCTTTGTACATGTACTTGCACAATAGAAATTAAGTTGAATCTAATCTAATCTAATCTAATCCAGGAATGTTTTTCATCTGTAGATTAGTAGCCTAGGCACGGCTCTACAGTTTCATGTAATGTCTACTTATTTTTCCATTTATTTTATTCTAACTTCAAGTTCTTCAGCTCCAGAGCGCGCACACACACACACACGCACACACACGCACACACACACACACACGCACACACACACACAGAGACTCAGAGGACAGATT
This sequence comes from Channallabes apus, assembly GCA_030522415.1. Taxonomy (NCBI): domain Eukaryota; kingdom Metazoa; phylum Chordata; class Actinopteri; order Siluriformes; family Clariidae; genus Channallabes; species Channallabes apus. The sequence goes on along the minus strand of CM060129.1, from coordinate 21,255,786 downwards.
TATCCCGCAGGCAATACGGCTGCTTAACAGTCACACCAGTAAAGAACATTTACATTTTCACTAAATGTTTTAGGAGTGCTACAGGGCTTACTATTTGTCACTACACTATTGCATATGGCACGTACAAGGATCAGTCCCTTAAGGAAAACAAAACAAAACAAAACACATATTTGTAGAAAATATGTATCGTAAATTATTACAGTTGTTATTGTATGAGTCCTGAAATACAGCCGTGCCATCAGACATGAAAAACTCTATAGATTGATCCCTAAGGAAATTCCAGATGTGATAACTCAGTCGTTCAGTTCATTCAGATCATCAGCCGACTTCATTTTAGTGCCTCATACAGTAGGCACTATGCATGGCTTATGTCTGATCAAAAACTGGTTTTCTTATGGACACACAGCCGTTTAGTCCCAATCCTGAGTTCTCAACACATTGTGTGTGTGTGTGTGTGTTTGTGTGTTTGGAAATGCTCTCACTTTTACTATTAAAAATAACTTTTTTCCTGTTGATTTTTTTACCATGCAACTTCACCAAATGTTTAAGTGACCTCCATTCGATATTTTTTTTTCCGACCAGCACCGTTCAGCACCGTCCTTCCAGGATTTGATCATTTTTTGAAGGGTTCTTATTCCAGTAATTTCAAATCTCCTTAGTTGTTTTCTTTGCTTGAAGCAGCACAATATTTGACCATTCTGAAATGGCAAGCTTATACAGTACATACAGTAACACAGCGTTGTCTCCAATCTAAAAAGATCGTCAGGTACAGTATGGATCCTAGTAAAAACAACCTGTCATTTGGATTGCTTAACATCCGCTCGCTCTCTGGTAAAGGACCACTCCTTCATGACGTGCTGTCTGACCGTAAGTTGGATTTTTTCTGTCTAACTGAACCTGGCAGAAACATGGTGACTACTTTCATTTGAAAGAATCTGTTCCTCCGGGTTATACTTTTATTTCTAAATTCCGTGCTACCGGCCGGGGTGGGGGTCTTGCGAAATGGAAAGTATCACAATTGACCATATACAGTATGGCACCTGTATTGCCATAAAGATAAACGGGGCAATTCCGACTATTCTCATTAATATTTATCGCCCCCCCCCCCTAAAAATAATACTATTTTTTTACCTGAACTATCTGAGCTTTTAACTGATCTGTGTGCTATGTCTTCTAATGTAATCATGTTGGCTGATTTTAATATTCATATTGTCAATTTGAGTAATACAAGCACAGGTGACTTTCTATCCTGTTTGGACAGTTTTGGCTTGCAGCAGTTTGTGAACTCTCCTACTCACTCTAAAACTCATATTCTCGACCTCATCTGCTGCTCTGGTTTAGCTCCATATAATTGTACTGTTTCTGACCTTCCTCCATCAGATAGTGCCTTTATCAGTTGAAAGTTTTTAAGTTAAAAACAGGCCACAGTATCACTTTTCGGACTATTAAGAACATTGATGTCTCTAACCTTACTGATGAACTTGCCAGCATCTCCAACAAAGCAGACTTCTCCACTCCTGACGCTCTGATTCCTTATTATAATAGTGGACTAACTGAGATCTTGGATGTTTTTGCTCCTGTTAAAACTCGGACTGTTTCTTTTAGTTTTTCTGCTCCATGGTTTACCCCTGATCTGCGTGTACTTAAATCTAAGGAATGTAGGCTTGAACGACTATATGCTAAATCTGGCCTAATAGCACACAAAGATATGTTGAGTGATCATATGTATCACTATAAGGAAGCTTTGTCTAAAGCAAAATCAGATTATTATTCTAATATAATTGGAGCCAGCGAAGGAAACTCTAGATCTCTTTTTTCTGTAGTCAAGAAGGTTTCATGTCCAGCAGACAGCTTGCCTTTAAGCCTGTGTTCTACAGAACAGTTCAATAATCTTATGACTTTTCTCGAGTCAAAAATGAATAAGATTCATCAGCAATTGCTTACTAGTCATTTAGATCACGATCCCAGCTTCTTAGTCTCACAAATGACTATACACTCTACTTTCAGCAGAGATATGTGATTACATACAAAGATCTAAATCTTCCACCTGTCAGCTAGACCCAATGCCTACTTGCATGTTTACCATCACCGTCTTCATTATTCACAAAAATTCTTCATTCCTCCTTTGCTACCGGGTACTGTATGTACCTTCCTCTATGAAAACCGCTGTCATCACTCCCATTCTCAAGAAATTAGGGACTGATCCATTAAATTTAGAAAATTATAGACCGATTTCTAACTTGCCATTCACTACTAAAATATTGGAAGAGTGTGTCAAAGCTCAAATTCATGAACACCTTTCCAAGAATGCATTATATGAACATTTCCAATCTGGTGTTCGTTCTCATCATAGCTCAGAGACGGCCTTGTTAAAATAACTAATGACTTGTTAGTAGCAGCTGATTCTGGTCTTCTGACAATACTTGACCTACTGGATCTTAGTGCGGCTTTTGACACTATCTCGCACAGGATACTTTTGGACAGGTTAGCAGCTATAGGAATCACGGGTACACCCCTGTCCTGGTTTAGATCTTACCTTACCGGTCGTAGTCAATATGTCCAAACAAAAAATTGTAAATCAAGATCACTTATAGTTACCTCCGGAGTTCCTCAGGGATCTGTTTTGGGGCAACTTTTATTTATGATTTACTTACTTCCTCTTGGTTTTATTTTTAGGAAATATGGTATCAATTTCCATTGCTATGCTGATGACACCCAGTTATATTTATCTTCTAAACTCTTCTCCTTTACCTGTCTTGAATGAATGTTTATCTGAAATTAAAGCTTGGTTCTCAGGTAATTTCCTTAAACTTAATAGTGACAAAACCGAAGTTTTACTAGTAGGTACTAAATCAACTTTAGCTAAATCTGATAGTTATTTAGTTATTGACGATACTGAAAACAGGTCAGGAGTCTGGGTGTCATTCTGTCAACATTTTTATGTTGCAAATAAAGGTAAATGAAGTTACCATATATGGTATATATTAGAATTATATATATACATACACACATATTAGGGCTGCAACAACTAATCGATAAAATCGATAATTATCGATAATGAAATTCGTTGTCAACGAATCGATTAGTTGTCAACGAATTCGTTATCGATTAGTTGGGCTGCTCACGTTACTGAGGAGCGCGACCACAAGATGCACAAACACACTCACAAACACACAGTCGCTCGCACAATGGAGGTTACAGAAGCGTTTGCAGGAAAAAGCGCGCGCCCCAAGTCCTCCATGGTAAAATACACGAGATATTCGAAATAATGTATAAACCGAAGTCTAGACGTCTATTATTCTTCTTATTAAGTTGAATTAATTTAAGAGAATTTAAAATTGAGGTCATTCTTAACAACTGAATATGTCAGTGTATTTTTTAAACTATGGTTTTATATAGTTATAGGTGAAGCAAAACATCAAATTAAAGCGTTTAGGTTTTATCCGATTAATGGATTAATCGAGAAAAAATAAATTATAAATACTCGCCCAACTAATCAATTATCAAAATAATCATTAGTTGTAGCCCTAATAAAATTATATATAGTGCAGTATATTGTTTTATTGCATTATTGTAGAAATCTACAATCTAATGATGTAAGCAGTGACAGATACAGTGAATCTGAATGTGAAAATAAGTGTGTTTATAATCACATTCAACAAACAATGAGCCCAAGAATTTTTTCTTTAATATGTAATAAAAAGATGAACACGTTTCCTTTGTTAGTTTTAGGTCAGATTTTCCCTTACGTCAGAATGAAACACAGTCTGCATCATCCTTGAACTTTTATTATGATTTTCTCTTAAAATTCTGTCAGATCTATGGATTGGTATGCCATGCATGACGTACTGTATTCACAGTTCATGCCAAAATCTTGGGATTAGCTTTGTATCCTCTGCATCACTAAAAAGGATAAAGCACTCACTGTAGATGAATGAATAAAAACAGGTTCAGATTTGCATATACAAAAAAAATCCTTTTTCAATAAATGATTTATTATTATTATTATTATTATTATTATTATTATTATTTTGTTTATGTATTTAAAACACTTTTTGTATGACAAGACTCTTTATTTTAGATTGTTAAATCTGTCTTTTCGAGCTGGACTAAGCTAGAGTGTGAAATGAAACGGCTGATAAACATAATGTCAGTAACCAGCGGGATCCCAGAAAACAAATGATCTTTCAACATGAAATATTACCTCAGCTAAGGAAATGTCTGTACCCAGAATGCAGAACAGTATGCCTTAAAAATAAGCTTTAAAACATCTGTCCCAAATGGGGGAAAAAATTGCAAGAAATGTTACATTTAGTTGGGAAGTTTTTACTTTAATAATTCAATTTCTGTTTAAAAATTGAAGTTATTGATGGAAGAGTCTTAAAAATTATCATTTTAATATTTACTTCAAAATCATATAATTCAACAGTATAATTATTGTGACCATCATTTTAATCGTTAATCCAGATGTGCACTATTGTGCAAAGCCCATGCCTCATTTCTTCATGAATTAAATTTAATGATGTGGATTAAATGAAAGAAATGGGAACAAATGTTTTACTGTGACAGACTGCAAAGTGCCGAAAGTTGCGATTTAAAAATGTATTATTTACGTAAGAACCTCAGCAGCGACCTCGTTTCCCCTCTCGTCTGTTCCAACCACTCAGCATTTAGCATCACCAGTGTAACAATCACTGTTCTGATCTTCTGTCATCATCTGCACCTGTGTCTCACTGATTCAGGCCTTAAGTTAGATGTTTTTTTTTTTATACTTGAATGATTTGTAGATTAAAGCAAAAAAACATTCCTGTGAAACCGGCTAGGTACAGGGACTGGAGTGGAAATGAGAGACAGAAAAGAGACAAACAAAAACATCCTAGCCTGAAGAACTATTCATCAAGAAAGTCTGGTTCTGGTTCTTGATTTGAGAGGGATGCAAGACGTTTGCTCAGTACGGTACTGTATATCCTGTGTGTCTCCTGTTTGCAGATTCCTCAGATCAGCTATGCCTCCACAGCCCCGGAGCTCAGCGACAACAACCGCTACGATTTCTTCTCTCGGGTGGTTCCTCCGGACTCGTACCAGGCCCAGGCCATGGTGGACATCGTCAAGGCGCTCGGCTGGAATTACGTCTCTACGCTAGCCTCCGAGGGCAACTACGGAGAGAGCGGCGTGGACGCGTTTGTTCAGATCTCTCGAGAGGCAGGTACAGTAATGCAGTCCCAATTAACTGCCTTAACACCGCTTCTGTCAAGCGAAATGCTTAATGACACGTCCAAACGCTAAATGGGTCATCATCCTGTCTCACTACACCAGGTGTCAAAGTCACATTCTGCCCAGATCACAGCGAGATTTTTATGAGCCTTTTAAGGGCCATGAACTGAAGCTATTAAGTGTTGAAGAAATAAAACCTGTAAAAATACAAGCAGATGGTTAAAAAAAAAAAGAAAGAAAAGTCATCTGAGTGTAATATTCAGGGTAGATCCACGTTTTGTATGTCTCTGCTGGGAAAGTGTATTTTTTTTTCTTCTTTGCTTTAATGAAACGTTATCACTTTGTACGATGTGTAGCACACTGATCAGATTTTTGCCTTAACCGCGGAAAAGATTAGAAAATTGGAAGAAAGAGATTAAAAAAAAAAACTGTCACAGAATCGTATCTTGTACGCCAAGAATATATGTCCTTTATCTCCCATCCCACGCCTCTCCAACATTTCTTTCTCTAACATATTTCAAAGTCTCTATCCTGGATGATTCATTTGGGGATTTGAACTCAGTCGCTGAGACACACTGATGACCAACTCCTGATGCATTTCTGAGTCATTTTCAGATGGATGTCTGACTTCAAACGGAGCAGATGGGTTTTAATTTACCACGTTGTACTGTACAGTAGCATGTGCATGTTATAGGTCTGCTGTGACCTACAGGCTCGAGGAACCCCTATGGGAACCGTACTGCATAAGAGAAGAATATATATATATGATATTCTAAAACACTGATATATATTATATGATATATTAATAACGATATTACAGCCATGACCAAAAGCTTAGAGAATGACACAAATATTAATTTTCAGTATTTGCAGTGTTGGTCCGTCTTTATTAAGATCTGTCAATCAACTACTGGGGCTGATGGCCGGCGATTCTTGCGTAATCAATGCATGGAGTTTGTCAGAATTCGTACGGCTTCAGTCTGTCCATCTGCCTCTTGAGGATCGATCTCTCAAGTTCTCGATGGGATTTAGGTGTTTTCTGGCCATTAACTCCAAATTTTGATGTTTTGTTCCAAGAGCAACTCATTTATCATCACTTTTGCCTTATGGCGAGGAGCTTCATCATGCTGGAAAAGGCATTGCTTGTCACCAAACAACACAAACTGATGTTTGTTTTGTTCCATTCTTTATTTATGGCTGTGTTCTTAGACAAAATTGAGAGTGAGCCCACTCACAGGAATGGTCTCAGGATGCTTTACTGTTGGCATGACACAGGATTGATGGTAAGTCAGTAGTAAAATCAGGATGTGGCCCAGACGTTGATTGACAGCATGCCAGGACGAATTGAAAAAGAAGGGTCAACACTGACCACCATATTGCCGAGCCCTACAGTACCCTGCTCTTTAAAAATATGGCACCTGCAGTAACCTCTGTAATTATAGAACAGGAACTGAGAGCCACTTATCTAACATACACTTACTTGGAAATTCAATCAGACCTCTGACCGGATTATTTGCCTAGAGGCATTTTAGACTAGAGAAATAAACTAGATAGATTTCCATCCTGCACTCGTCTCACAGAGTGCTGCTTGCAATCGTGATTTTTTACTTTTATTTTTTATTATTAATTCACTCCAGTATTGGCTTTTCAACTCTAGTGGTTTTACTTTCTTTGGGAATTAACACTGTAAATAAGTTATATTTACTGCTATAACCGCTATAAGTAATATTTATGACCTCAGTCTATATTTCTGCTTTACGGAGTCGTACTGTACGGTATGTGACTTAGCAATAGGAAATAGGTTGTAGAAAAGAGATAAAGTTTAGATGTCTATGAATGCTGAGGAAAAAGGATTTAAAAAATAAATGAGTGGGTATTGTAGGAAAAAATGTAAAAATAAATAAATAAATAAATAAAATGATGTCATGCACTCCGATTCGCAGCACTGAATACAAAATGGTTGAACATTTCTTAATGGAATGTTCTGTTCCATCCTTCTAGTCTTGGTTTCAAAGCCATCTTGGGTTGTAGATTTACAATACCGGACAGACGCTGTGCGTCCCATAACATATGGCCGGCCGATCCGCGACGGGTCCCGGGGCCGACACTTGATTCCCCATGACGATGCATGAATTTAGCCCCGCCCCTTTAACAGTCATGCCTGCTGTGCCATATACTGTATTTCTGCCAGGGGGAGACGTGACTGCTTTAGTGTCCGAGTGCCAGCCTTTAATGGTCAAACCTTTTATGCATATAAGGCGACGTTTCATCATTTTTGTATTTAATCAGCACTTGTTACACCATGTTTATGGCTGAAACACAGTCTCGTCAAATCTTAAATTCGTTTTTTTTTTTTTTTTTTTAATCGCACGATTCTATCAAAGGTGCTAAACGGCAAAATACGCGGGTGCACAGCAACCTCAGTACAGTTAGAGTTGGAGAAAATTGGGTGAGAAAATGATGTGATAGCTTATCAGTACAACTTAATGTGAGAGCTTATCTATCATATGATACCAAATGATAAATCTGCCAGAACGCTGTCCTCTTGAGTGTTGTAAAGAACAGCTGGAGACGAATAAACACTGATAACGTTCGACAAACAGCGTTATCTGGCCTCTCGTCTTGTGTTCTGTAAAATCCCTGGGGGAAAATTTAACCAGCAAATCGTAATTACTTGGCTTGGTGGTATTGCCTGTGGCCAGACAAAATGGTGAGTGTATTGATTGTGGATCACATGACTGCAAGAGCTCTAATTACTGTGTTTGTCATTGTTACTGACCTTTCTTAATAGAGCTTTGTTTAAAAAGATAACTATTAAGAAACATTGGAGAGCCATTATAGGTTTATTTAGTGAAAACCTGATAAATAAAACTTTGTTGTTATTATTATTATTATTAGGCGGCACGGTGGCTTAGTGGTTGGCACTGTGGTCTTGCACCTCCACGGGTTCGCTTCCCAGTCTGTGTGCATGGGGTTTGCATGCTCTCCTCGTGCTTGGTGGGTTTCCTCCTGGTGCTCCGGTTTCCTCCCACAGTCCAAAGACATGCTGATTGATGTTCCCAAATTGTCCGTAGTGTGTGAATGAGCATGTGAGTGTGTGAGCATGCCCATGTGGCCTGTGATGGATTGGCATCCTGTCCAGGGCGTACTCCACCTCCTGGGAGTCTCCTGGGATCGGCTCCACACCCCCCCCGCGACCCCCTATACTGGATAAAGTGGTATAGATGATGAATGACTATTATTATTATCATTATTATAATTATTATCATCATGCACATCAAGAAAAGCAATAAATGAAATAGAGAGAAAACAAAGAAAATACAAAAAGAAGAACAAAGCGATAATCAAACCCAAAAAACGGAAGGTGATGAGTTTATTTTCTTATTAAGCATACTTATTCTAATCATATTAATATTAATATAAGCAACATAACAAAGAATAGGATATTATATAGAAAGAACAATATGTGCATATATTCAGGACTTTTTTCATTTAACACAACTCAACCAATCAGATTTTAGAAACGGTTCTTTTCATAATTAACTATATTTATAGCAATTTATATTTGGTTCAGCGTTACCTTATTTGACCTCTGACCCTCACCTCGTCAGCTAATTACACGGCAGTGGACTTGTCTTTAGTGACGCTGCTCTCCAGGCCCGGAATCAGATTTGACCCGCCTTTTTTTCAGCTCAGCTGAACCAAATTAGTCCGTCTATTAATACCACTAACGGCACTGTACTGTACAGCCCGAAAAAACATAGCCAGGACATCTGTATGCATTTATTCCCGTCTCCTCGTAACTTCTCTCTGGTCATTAATATAGATTAGAGCTAGTCCGTATCAGTGAGACACTTTTCAACATCACTGTCCATCTTCTTGTGTGACAGGAGGCCTGTGCATTGCTCAGTCTATGAAGATCCCCCGAGACCCCAAACCCGGAGAGTTTGACAAGATCATTAAGAGATTAATGGAGACCCCGAACGCTCGAGGGATCATCATCTTCGCCAACGAAGACGACATCAAGTAAGTCCATCAATGCTCATGTACTGTCAGCGCTGCTGTCCTCCTAGTTGTGCCGGCTTCCATGGCAACCGTGCCACACCAGGCAGAAAGTTTAACTAGTCATTTTTCCACTATAGTTTGACTCAAATGGGCTTTGTGATTTTTAACTTCATTTATTATCTATGCGTAATGAATATATCCAGTCCAATCAGCCAATCACGTCTCAGCAGTGCTATAACGTTAGTGTTCAGACATCAGATGTGAGTTCGGTAACTTTGACCATGGCATTGTTGTTGGTATCAGACAGACTGGTTTACGTATTGCAGAAACTCACACACAACAGACTCTACATCACTTAATGGTGGACAGTATATGCATCACTCAACAGAGCCAATCAACAGGATAGTTTACCGTGTATAGACAAGTAGGGTTGGGTTTCGTTTGGTTTTTTTTTTCGATACCGGTGCCAAATCGATACTTTTAAAACGGTACCGGTGCCAAAACGGTGCCTGATCCGATACTTAGCCACAAAATTATAGTGGATGACTCAAGAATACATTTTTATTGAACAAAAACTGTAATGCTTAAAATTGAACAATATATTAAAAGTCTAAAGTATATATGAATATATAAGCTTCAAATTTGAGCAATTCTTTTGCAGAAATTTCACCATATTTGCCTTTTCTGTCAAAATACGACTCCTTTCCTGACTTATTGCCCTGCACAGGACACGCATAGCCTTCTTTGCAATGGTACATGGGGTCACTGTTGTAGTGCTACTAGTACAGGCTGGAAAGCCATAATTATACACAGAATCCATGTTACATTAGTATCGTTTGACCATTTGTTAGCAAGAATGCAAGATTGGCGGCACGGTGGTGTAGTGGTTAGCACTGTCGCCTTGCACCTCCAGGGTCCGGGTTCGATTCCCCGGCCAGGCTCGATTCCCGTCTCTGTGTGCATGGAGTTTGCATGTTCTCCCCGTGCTTGGTGGGTTTCCTCCGGGTACTCCGGTTTCCTCCCACAGTCCAAAGATATGCAGGTTAGGCTAATTGACGTTCCTAAATTGCCCGTAGTGTGTGACTGGGTGTGTGAGTGTGTGTATGTGTGTGTGCCCTGCGATGGATTGGCACCCTGTCCAGGGTGTACCCCGCCTAGTGCCCGAAGTCTCCTGGGATAGGCTCCAGGTCCCCCGCGACCCTGAACACAGGATTAAGCGGTATAGAAGATGAATGAATGAATGAATGCAAGATTTGCATTTTGCAATTATCATTACATTAGCGCTACTACTGCTAACCTGCGGAAAGGCTGCTGTCGTCATCATAATCGGTGACTCCTTTTTGCTACGGTTGGTATGACTGGGACTGGGGTCGTCCACACTGATAGCGCCAGCTGCCGTCAGAGCGAGTGTAACGTTAGTTGCTGCATTCACGCGCATCTCGGATGGTCTCTCGTTTCCGGATGATTTGTGCTTTTCATTTTTTTATTTAATCTAATAAAGTATTAATCTACAAAAATATATGAATCTAGAGAACAAATGTTTCAATCGACAGTTCAGGCATTTAAGTGGCACCGAAATGAGGCACCGAAATTCGTGTTCTGTTTCGGTCCGGTACATACCGGTTCTATAGGTACCCAAGGATTTCGGTACTCAACCCTATAGACAAGTACCGAGTGCAGAAAACTAAATCTCCAAAGATGAATAGACTGATAGATCAATGCATGTTTATTCATCCTGCCGGAAGTTTTAAATCAGTTTGTCTCACACGTCCCTAAATCATGGTGATAATAAAAAGCAGTAATATGAGACACCACCATGAGACACAACATGGGTCCTTAGAGCAAACATATCCTGAAACTGAGAGCCTGGTATGACAGAGCAACTAGAGACCTTTACGATGATTATAATTCACTAATAATTGATTAAGTATGTTGTTTATATTCGTTCCAAATACAAGGACTGGACTGTATGAATGCTACAGACATTTTAAACTGCTTGTTTTTTTTATAGACTTACAATGACTGCAAATATAGAAATCCGAATCCTAACACTAACAAATTCGGACCTCGGCTTGAAGAAAACATTTTATTGACCGGACATTATTATTATTATACCCCTGCTCATAGAGTAGAGTTTACACCAAGTGGAATTCAAGCTCACAGGCAGTCTTCAGAAACACTAAAGATCACTCTTTACCTCACCTGCGCGAAACAGGAGAGCGTCTCAGAATACACAACATGTCAAACCCTTGAGGCAGAGGCTTCAGCTGCAGACAATTACATTGGGGTTCCCTTTAGGAATCTGACACTACTAGACCATAGCAGATTGAAAAACTTGTTTTTTTTTTATCTCCTAATCTTCAATTGTCCATTATTGGTGAGGCTGCTCTCTCTTCAGGATCCTGTATCTCGCCTCAGTTGTACAGTACTGTATATGATCCGGTTAACACAGCATGCTCATTCTAGAGGTTTTCACCAGCCTGATCATTATTTTATGCAATTGTTTCAGCTGTTAATACACTGCCATTTATAGCATTAACTCTGACGGCTAAGACGAATGTGCGTTACTGTATGCGCACCCGTTATAGCTGCACGAGGGTGTATTGTGGGTGCTCTCGCTAACAGAAGCTGCGGGATTTGGTTTGAAATTGTTACAAATGTAATTAGAATGGAGTTCCTTTGATGCATTGATAAGCTAATAAAGGGGGCTGGAAAATGAAATAAGGCATCGAGATATGAAGCAGACCAAAGAGCATGATGGGTAAAAACTCAGAAAAGATTAGATATGAAACTCAGACTTCATCATATGATATTGAAAGGGAAAATATTACAGATATTTTAGGCTACACAGTATATGGTGGGTTTTTGTGTATGTGTGTGTGAACATGTTGTGAACTATGAACATATTGTACACAGGTACTGCGACGCTGCCGTTTAGACATTGCTTTCGTTAAAGCCTTGACAGGCGAGATGTAAAGCGTTTACCTTTCGCCACAGTGACGCTGAGGACCGACAGTCTATAGGACAATGATTTCAACACCTCAGTCATGAACTGATCTGAAGGTCAAAACATTTTCAGATTGTAAAGTCTAATTGAAGAGTAGATGTTTAGGTTTTAACCACTGCTGCGGATGAAATATGCATTTAAAAGGTGAAAGTCAATATTACAAGATTTAACACGAATACCACGAAATAAATGTCTTATAAAGCAATAATAAAAAATGGCACATTTTAAGAAGGCCACATTCTTTAACGAGGCCTCCAGAAATAAAAACAGCGGCTTCTTTTAGACCTGCAACCCGCCTCTTATATTAAGTCACACCTCCTTCTTTGCTACAACTTCTAGCCTCCTTTACTACAATTTCCAGAAACAGAGGCCACGCCTCCTTCATTATTTACTCCAATTTCCAGAAAAATAGGCCACGCCTCCTTCTTTACTGCGACTTCCAGAAACAGAGGCCACGCCTCCTTCTTTACCGCAACTTCCAAAAAAAAAAACCATGCCACATTCTTTATTACAACTTTTAAACAACTAAGCCACGCCTCCTTCTTTAAATAACTTCAAGGAAAAAAGCCCACTTCTCCTTCTTTACTACTAATTCCAGAAACTGGTGGCCACACCTCCTTTATTGCAAATTTCAGAAACAAAGAATACACCTCCTTCTTTACTACAACTTCCAGAAAAAGAAGCCACGCCTCCTCCTTTACCACAAAAAACAAACACACGGCCTCCTTTTAACTAAAACTGACAGAAACAGATGCCACGCCATTAACACTGGAAATGAAAGGCACAGAGGCCACGCTTCTTTAACTAGGACTGACAGACACAGAGGCCACTCCTCCTTCACTGGGATTGATAGACACAGAAGCCACGCCTCCTTCACTTGGATTGACAGACACAGAGGCCACTCCTCCTTCACTGGGATTGATAGACACAGAAGCCACGCCTCCTTCACTTGGATTGACAGACACAGAGGCCACGCCTCCTTCACTGGGATTGACAGACACAGAGGCCACACCTCCTTCACTTGGATTGATAGACACAGAAGCCACGCCTCCTTCACTGGGATTGACAGACACAGAGGCCACTCCTCCTTCACTGGGACTGACAGACACAGAGGCCACGCCTCCTTCACTGTGACTTAGAGACACAGAGGCCACGCCTCCTTCACTGTGACTGACAGACACAGAGGCCACTCCTCCTTCCCTGGAATTGACATACACAGAGGCCACGCCTCCTTCACTGGGATTGATAGACACAGAGGCCACGCCTCCTTCACTGGGATTGACAGACACAGAGGCCACGCCTCCTTCACTGGGATTGACAGACACAGAGGCCACTCCTCCTTCACTGGGATTGACAGACACAGAGGCCACGCCTCCTTCACTGTGACTGACAGTGTGAACATTAGTGAGAACATTTCTCAGAATAATAAAACGCAGTGATAAGACGTGATGCCCGCGGTACTGCAGTGTTTCAAATCCGTGTAGCTTTGTTGTAAATATTCAGGTCGCTGCATTGATTTCAACCGGCGAATCTTTAAACCCTTTCATACGCGGCCGCGCGCCTGCCAGCGTTTCCTGATGAAGACCGTAGCCTGTGCGACATGCCGCTGACAGCCTTTCCACCTCGTCAGCACGGACGGACGTGTGTGCTGAAGTTTCACACTCATTAAAGCTTGCACCACTAAACAAGCGCTGTGTGCTGACATGGTGAGAACCGGCGCTCACCCGGCTACTGGAACAGAATTCAAATCAGATATAATTAGGGGCTGATTTTAAGGGAATCACTGTCTTCTCTACTGAGAAGTCAGAAGGCCAGTTCCTGATGTGTTAACAAGCTCTTGTGGTTGTTCTGTGGATCACAGTTTAGTCAGTTGTACTGCTGAATCGATATGGCACTTGTTAATGAGGCAGGACAGGCTGGTCCACTGGAGACGCTCCGTAACAGCCGTCCTCGTTCCATTTTAGTGTAAAAGTACAAACTCTGTACCTGTCTCTAAGACACAAGCTTGTGGATTATTTTTGTTTATATGAAATAATGTTCTGTGATTAATTCATTCTAATAGCCGGGTGACTTCAGGTCCAAGCCTGAGTTATTAAGTTGTATTGGACCCAGGATGGAAGAATTCAATAATTAATTAAAAGAAATGAGTATAGTTTTGCCATTCTTCATTAAGTTTCTAGTTAGATAACTTTATAATTAGACAATTTTATGTAACAATTTACATTTATATTTCCTTATCTGACATTATTTAAAAGGAGCGATCAAATCAACCAGGGACTTTTAATTGTGCAGAATATCGCAGTTATGGGAGTTCCTTTGTTTCTCTACATAATCCCCTTCTACACTAATGCACTTTATCCCAGTGTTTCATTACTGCTTGGATATCATCAAGTTGGTAGGTTTTCTCAGAATCACGGTTCCATAATCATAATAAAAACTGCCTGCATCATGTCTGAAATTCTGGCCTCCCAGGAACTCCATTAATGGCCCAAACTTGTGGAAATAGCTTAGAGTCTCGTTACCATGCTTTGCTTGACTTAATTTGTAATTAATTTGTCATTTAATTTCTCTGTCTCTTCGGTGTAGGCAGGTACTCGATGCGGCTAGACGGTCGAACCTGACCGGCCACTTTCGGTTTGTGGGCTCAGACAGCTGGGGATCGAAGAGTGCCCCCATCCTGGACAATGAAGAAGTGGCGGAAGGAGCCATCACCATCCTGCCCAAAAGAGCCTCTGTGGAAGGTAAATATGCCTCAAAAGTCCTTGAGCGATTATCAACTGATATAATAATAATAACAATTAACTCATTATTATTCATACTAATCGTCCGTGATTACCTTAAACAGCATATGCATTAAAGACTTCTATGGAAGAATAAGGTTAAATAAACATCTGCATAGCGCATGTGGCATGCAAGTGCTCAAGTAATAAGTTGTTACCATAGAAACGATAACATATGAGAACCAGAGAACTAGTGACATATTGCTGTACAACTGGACTTAAACTGTAATGACAATGCAGTATGACAAAATATACACACACACTAGAAAAGTTGCACAGACTGATTATATTGTAGAGTTGTTTTGATTGGTCCGGTATCCAATTATACCTTTTTCTCCCCCGACTGCCTCTGTAAATTTTATTCATAACTCTTTAAAGTTTAAGATTTATTTTTGCCCTGGGTTTACAGCTCTGGTGGTTTTTTGTGCCTTTCGCTCAGGGTTTGATCAGTACTTCACGTCCCGCTATCTGGAGAACAACCGCAGAAACATCTGGTTTGCTGAGTTCTGGGAGGACGACTTTAAGTGCAAGCTGACACGTCCAGGCATCAAGCTCGACCCAGAGAAGAAGAAATGCACAGGTAAAACCTGCCCTTCCAAATCTCTTAATGAATGTTTTTGAGTAGTAACACCTTGCTAATACTAAGTTTGAGCCATTTTTGCCTTAATTCTTCACGGCACATACTGTATTCAACAAGGTGCTGGAAACATTCCTTTAGAGATCTTGGTCCGGCTGCACGTCCAATACGTGAATCTCCCGTTCCACCAAACCCCAAAGGTGACTATTGGATTGAGATCTGGTGACCGTGAAGGCTGTTTGGGTCCAGTGAACTCATTGTCATGTCCAAGAAACCAGGAGCCCAAAGCGTGCAAGGAATTTATCCGTCCCACAGCATTACACCTCCAGCAGCATGAACCGTTAATACACGGCAGGATTTATCCATGCTTTCATGTGGTTTACCCCGGTTTCTGCCCCTACCATCTGAATGTCACAACAGAGATCCCGACGCATCAGAGCAGATAATCTTTTTCCAATCTTTTGTTGTCTAATTTTAGTGAGCCCATACAAATAATCCCCTCAGTTTCCTGGTCTTACCTGACAGGAGTGGCACACGGCGTGGTCTCCAGCTGCTGTAGATCATCTGCTTCCCCTGTAGATCATCTGCTTCATGGTTCGACGTGTTGTGCGTTCAGTCATACCTCTGTTGTAATGAGATGTTATTTGTGTTACTGTTGCCTTTCTATTTTTAAATCGAACCAGTTTGTCCATTCTCTTCTGACCTCACTCAGAGAATTGTCGCTTACTGAATATTTTCTCCTTTTCAGGCTGGGCGTGAAAATCCCAGTAGATCAGCAGTTTCGCATCCCATCTGGCACCAGCAATTATGCCATGTTCAAAGTCAATTAAACGACCTTTCTTCTCCGGTCTGATGCTCGGATTAAATTGTCTATGGCCATGTCTCGATGCTCTAACTGCATGGATTTGCTGCCATGTGGTTGGCCAATTAGATTAGCATTAACAAGTAGTTGAACAGGTGTACCTAAAGAAGTGACGGGTGAGTGTATTAGGTCATGTGTTTTAGTTAAAGCTGCTTAATTGAGTCTGATTTATTAGTCACTGACATGATAATTAACCTTGATCAGTAGATATTGGAAAGCTTGAGTCACTTTGAGCAGAGATGGGTTGCATGATAAGTAAAGTGGAAGTGGTGGCTTTACCGGTTAAGGATCTAGGTCACTAATCAGAAGGTTGGGGGTTCGAATCTCCTCTGTCACTTATTGGTGGCCTATTTCTTAAAGTAGATGAATATTTCTAGTCTTGTCACATTGGACCTTCATGGGTTCAATTCCCGCCTCGGAGTCTGTGTGCATGGAGTTTGCATGTTCTCCCCGTGCTTGGTGGGTTTCTTCTGGGTACTCTGGTTTCCTCCCACAGTCCAAAGACATGCAGATTAGGTTAATTTTGTCCATTTGGAAGCCAATGGTGACCACTGTATTTATTCCTATTTTCACAATCGTGGTAGGACCTCTGGTCAACATTCACACACATAAACATTCACACACTACGGGCAATTTGGGAACACCAATTAGCCTGATCTGTGTGTCTTTGGACCGAGGGAGGAAACCGGAGAACTCGGAAGAAACCCATCAAGCATGTGGAGAACATGCAAACTCCATGCACACAGACTCCGAGGTGGGAATTGAACCATGGTGACAGTATTAAACACTACACCACCGTGTTGCCGATTAGTTTCATTGGCGGCCACAAATTGCCTGTAGTGTATGTGTGTGCAATGCAATTTTATTTTACTTTATAATTTTACATTTCTATTACTCGTGCATTTATACAAGAAATTCATTAATATCTTGTTCATTGGGAAAAATTGGCGCATCCTACTGCAGCTCTTGTGTTGGTATGAATCTGACTGATGTGTGACTTCTATACAACACTCTCATGTTAAAGAGGAAATGTTCTACGAGGTCAAAATTCTTAAAAAGTGTTCATGTAGTTCCGTAGTTTAAATCTTAGAGCATTTGTATATTTATGTGTTTTTAATAAACATATATACAGTAGGACTCATTGTGCAGTATAGTGTGACATATCCTTTTATTTTCAGCACAAAATAGGAAATATTAATTTTAACCAAATACCAAACCATAACTGAGGCAAAGAAATTTTCGCATTCACATACTGTAGGCAAAGAAATAGCACAGATCACATGTGTTAATTATTGTTTTCGGTTGTTTCTATGCCTGAAAAATAATAATATGCTCATTTTGAGAGTTCTACATTTTTGTGACATCATTTCACATATTCCGGATTCCGGTAGTGGTCCAATTTACGCTTTATAAAGGTAATGATTACTTTGGTTGTACCTGACATATCATTACCTTAATAAAGGGTAAAGTTTACCACTTTATAAAGCCTTCCATATACAGTACAGTAGAGCTGCAACAACTAATCGATAAAATCGATAATTATCGATAATGAAATTCGTTGTCAACGAATGCCGTTATCGATTAGTTGAGCTGCTCACGTTATTGAGGCGCGCGACCACAAGATGCACAAACACACACACAGATACACAGCCGCTCGCGCAATGGAGGTTACAGAAGCGTTTGCAGGAAAAAGCGCGCGGCCCAAGTCCTCCAAGGTATGGGAGTAATTTACATTAAACACATCTTATCGGGCGTTTTCTGCCGTTTGTAGTGTCCAGTGAGCGCGGATGAAGTGCCGAGGGTTTTCTACACATAGGAGTCAGTGAGAGAGTTCACACGGGCTTTGGTGACGTGCGTTTATACGGTGTCAAAAAAAAAAAAAAAACGTTGCAATCAGCTTTTTCTTGGCGCTCAAATCCCAACGAACGCAAGGAAAATACTTCTAGTGCGTTTTCTTCACGTTCGTTTTACACTTCGGAGGACCGGATATATCCCATCATCCTACACGCTGTACAGAGGGAAATGCGGGAAAAGGGCAAAATAAACACAGTGAACCCAGTAGCGGCGAGTTTTTTTTTCTCTCCCTACGTCGCCGTATTACGATTTACAAAAAATAAGGTTTAAATGTCAAAATTAAAGATAATTAAACTCTGTGTGGCTATTTTTTAAAGTTTACTTTTATACATAAATAATACCCTGATTTATGGTTTTATATAGTTAAGCAAAACATCAAATTAAAGCGTCTAGCTTTTATCCAATTAATCGATATATATATATTATATGCAGATGGCAAGTTGACAGTGTTTTATATATATATATATATATATATATATATAGTATTTATATATAATTATAAGCAAAACATCAAATTAAAGAAGCGTTTAGCTGTTATCCGATTAATCGAAACAATAATCGGCCAACTAATCGATTATAAAAATAGTTAGTTGCAGACCTACTTCCATATGAGCACATAGTCAGCCAGAAAATGTATACACACTTCAGGAAATGAAAAATAGTATGATGTATAGTATATTAATATAATATGAATTATATTATCATATATATAAATATATAACGTATAGCAATGCATTTAGTTTTTAAATAAAGTATACAAGTCTTTCGATTCCTGAAGTGTGTAGACATTTCGTTTTGGCTGACGTGTGTGTACTGTATACTGTATATTAAACTTCTGTCAACCTTTTAAAACCGTTAATAATCAAGTGGCACAGATCTACAGGTGCTGTATATATCTATATATCTGTATACTGTATATCTGTGCCACTCGAGTATTAACGGTTTTAAAAGGTTGACGTTTACAGAAGTAGGAGGTAAAAAGAATTGAGGATTTTCTATCTCTTACCAGCTCAATAAAAGAACAACATCCAGACAAAGCGCTATGAGGAACTTCAAGGTTCATTAAAGGTTCTTCAGATGGTTTAATCGGAAGGAAAGAAACCATCTGAAGAACTCTTACTGAACCGCACAGATTCACATAGCGCTTTTCTTTTCTGCAGAATTTGCTTTGTTCAAATGTTGTTGTTGTTGTTGTTGTTGAGCCGGTAAACAATAGAGAATCCTCAAAGATATTTTTGACCTGAAAGCAGTTCTTTGATATATCATTTGTTTTCTTTCTCTTTACTTTGTTCTTCGACTTTCTTTTTAGTCATGCATCATCAAAACTCGTGAGACATTTCTTTGCATTTTGGGGCCGATTTCTTTTTAAATTGTCCATAAAACCCCTTAATGAACCAACGGCGTCGGTGAGGCTGGGCGATAATTCGGAGGCGGTGACAGGAAGGCGGAAATAGTTTTGTCTACGAGCGCAGACTCTGACAAGCGTGGCAGTGACGGGCGACTTCAATGGCCTTTAATACTCTCTTTGTCTTCCTGAGGCTGATGTTTATTCATTAATGTCTCACCTTTTTGGCTGTCGCATGAAATTTATATCTCTCTCCCTTCATTCTCTCGCTCTCTCTCTCAGGTAAAGAGCGGATCAGCCGTGACTCGCTGTACGAGCAAGAGGGGAAGGTGCAGTTTGTGATCGACGCCGTTTACGCCATGGCACACGCTTTACACAACATGCACCAGGACCTGTGCCCGGGGGCGATGGGGCTCTGTGCCAAGATGGACCCGGTGGAAGGTCGTTCGCTGCTCAAATACATCCGTGCTGTCAGCTTTAATGGTGAGGTCGGATAAGGATTCCAGACCTCACACACACACACACACACACACACACACACAGGCACAAATCAGATAATAACTCTAAATAGAAGATCTTCAAAGTAATCACTCATTCCAACATTTACACTTATTTTCTGTTTTTCCACTGACAAGCCGTTTTTATTTTCCAGTACCTAGCTTCCAAACTCCTCACACACTTAGTTAGGATAATGAACTGTGAAAATGCACCAAACTCTCATTATTTTTAAATGTTTTGACACGAAATGCGCTCACTGAAATCATTTTTTTTTTGTAAAACATTTCTTCATTAATATTGCACTCGAGCTCGATAATCAGCAAAGCCGTGTGTTTCTTGAGCCCAATCTAGTATTCACTCTCATGCGACTTCAAAACACTTGGATCGAGTCAGCAAGGCATGAGATAACTGAGAAAGAGGATTTTTAGAGGGAAAAAAGGGGAGATTTCACATTCCACACCGTTCACTACAACATCATCTACTCATGGATTTTCAATAATGATCTTTCATCAAGAAAGAAAGAAGAAGACGTGTCAGTGGAGTCGGGAATTTGTGAATTTTATAATTATAGTCTATAAATGATCTGCTAATCATCATCCATGGTAGTGTAGTGTTTATTACAGTGGCCTCGCACCTCCATGGGTTCGATTCCTATCTGGGAGTCTGTGTGCGTGGAGTTTGCATGTTCTCCCCTGCTCGATGGGTTTCCTCTGGGTTCTCCGGTTCCCTCCCATAGTTCAAATCGCATGTGTGTGCCCTGTGAAGGATCGGCACCTGGGATAGGCTCCAGCCCCCCCGTGACCCAGTACACAGGAAAATCGGTATAGAGGATAAATAACTGAATTTCATCAAGAAAGAAATGAGAAAATGAACATGCCATTGGTGTGACTTAGCGATTCTGTAAAGCAGAACTTACATTAATCAATGTCAAAAGGAGGAGCGCTCTTGTGCAGCCCGAGTACTGAAGATATCGCAGCCGTGCTGATATTCAGTACAACAGCACGACCACAAGTGTGATATTGCGTTTATACCCCAGTTCCTTAAACCTCGTTTATCATCAAAAGATTATTATTGTATTATTATTGTATAATGTGTATATTTTTTTTACCCAGTTGTTTTGCTTCCGCGACTAGCAGAACTAGCGTTGAGCTAGTGACCGACAGTTAGTGTACAGTAAGTAACAGGAGTAAAAGTGGTGTTAAATTCTTGCTGGTACTACAGTATGTAGCCGAAAGGTCAGGAGAATAAACCATGTACGTAGGTGGTGGACCGTCCTCAGAAACTCGCGTTTTTCATTTCCGCTTATTCCACTTTAGATTATCAACTAACTTCCTTGAATCCCAAATAGCGTTAAATATAAAGCTAGTGCGCTAGGTATGATGTACAATCCCTTGTTCCACACACTGTAAAAAATAAATAGTACATTTTACGGTATTGGAGGAAACCCACCAAGCACGGGGAGAACATAAAGTACAAACTCCATGCACACAGAGACGGGAATCGAACCCGGACCCTGGTGGTGGAAGGCGACAGCGCTAACCACTACACTACCATGCTTGCTACACAATAACTGTCGTTGTTGTTGGACTATTTGTTTTATTATGCATTCGGATTTTACTGTTAAGAAACTATTAAGAGTACTTTTATACTAATTGATGAACACAAACCTAAATCAAATCATCAAAACCCATCAAAAGTTATTCAAGACTCGGACATCAGCACGGCCTCATGTATTCTTTAATAAAGACAGCAAAACAATATTTAAATTCTCAAAATCAAATATACAAATGTCAGGGTGGACAGTTTTTTTGGGCAGATAATCTAAGTACAGCGGTGGCGGCGGGTAAAGTGGCGCGTGCTAGCGGCTGTCCTCGCCACAGTCATCAAAGGGTGGAATACCATTCACAAATTTGAAGTCCTTGGTTAATGTAAATTAGACGGCTATAAACCGTAGAAAAAACTATTAATATCCGTAAATTATACAGTATAATGAGTGCAGTCGCGTACAAACAATAACGTTGCTCCCGTATTTTTTATGCTAAATTTCTGGCAACCACAGCTGCCAGATTTTTACCATAAAATTTTAAAGTTTATTTTTTACAGAGCAGATATTTTTCTGATTTTTAAACTCTATCAACAAAGGTATACAAATACCTTACCTACAGGTATAAAATACCTTCTCTGAGAGTTTCCTTTTTATAAATACAGTAAATCATACATTTTACTGCAATAAACCATATTTTCATATGTTTTTAACTGTTAAACTCTGTAAAACTAATTACAGTTTTTCACTGTAAATTCTATGGTTATCCCAAGTTTTGTGAAATACGTTTTACTGTTAGAATTACGAACATTTTTTACAGTGCACACCAAGTAGTGCCTTTGATCAGGGTTTAGAGAGGGATTTAGGATTGAGAAAGGGAGTCTTTGGATCCCCAGCTATGGACGTCCGTATCGCCGTCAGGATTTGAACTTTTGAGCCGATGATTAGTTAAAGGCATGTGGATCATAGTGAAAGGAATCGATGATGTCATGTCTTTAGATTGTCTATGTAAAATGAAGTGATACAAGTGTTTGAGAAAATATAAGACAAACACAGTTTTAAACTTCCCGCAGGAAAAATAAACATGCATTGATCCGTCCATTCATCTTGGAAGGTTCACTTTTCATAGTATACTTGTCTTTATTTGGAGTAAGCCATGCTGTGTTGCACTTTTCGTTTGTGTCTGGTGAGGCTTTGGCTGCTTTGTAGATGAATTATGCTAGTTCCTGTGTTTTACTGTATGCGTACTCTGTGTATTTACAGTAAACTATTGCGTTGATTGGCTCTGTTGAGTGGCATGTATAGCCACACCCACCACAAGGAAAAAAGCGGTATATTCGTCCAAAAAAACACTAGACTGTTGTGGTCTAGAGAGAGCTTATCGGCCGAGCTCTCTCACAGGGGAGGGATGAGAGCTATTTCGTGCTCCCACATTAATCACGGCTCTACAGCCAATCAGGGAGCGGATAGCGCTGTCCTCCGAGTGTGTTACGCCGCCCCTAACAGTGCGTGAGCGAGCAGTTCGAAAAGATGCGGTCGGCTGGCGTCACGTCGTTCGGAGGAAACACTTGATAGTCTGCGGCTCTCCCGACTGAGTGGTATTAGTAGCCTTAATGTGGAGCCCCCTAGTGACGGGGAGGAATTGGACACGACTAAATTAGGGAGAAAATCGGGAGGGAAGGGGGGGGGAGATATCATTAAAAGAGCGAGTTCTGACTAATGTACAGACAAAACCTCTCTTTTATTTCTATAGATTGAGTTGAAGTTATTAATATTGTGACCCGAGGCAAGTGTAAGTTTCGGATTCGACATACACATCCGTCTCTACATTCACAGAAGAACATTAATGAATTTCAGTGTTTGGAACTCAACGTCGGCCGTAGGTCAGCGAGTATATTTGTGTGTGTGTGTGTGTGTGTGTGTGTGTATGTGTGTGTTTAGTGCATGCTTTCATATCCAGCACTCTGCCCTGCAGTACCACTTCGTCTGTGTGAGTAGCACATTTGAATGGAGGGTACCTCTGCGCTCCATTACCAGTACATCTCTCTCTCTTTCTTTTACTCTTTCACTTTGCTGTTCTTCTTTTCTCTCCGTCTGACTCGTCACGACCCCCCCCCAGCATTTATAAAACGCTATTTCTCCAGCCACACATGGCCCCGGATTTCTAAACGGACTGTCCATTAAGGTTTTTCCACCCTGGGAGACAGACCGCTCGATCTCTGTCTCTTTTGTGACTGAAAGCCTGAAGCATCCGAACGAGGAGTGTGCAATGTTTCAGAAGAGGGGGGAAAAGCCCACACAAGGAGCTACTATTTTTGTCCAAAGACATCAAATGAGGCTCAAAGAAAAGAGAAGAGAGATGTTCAAGAACTACAGATTATCAAAGGATAATCGCCACGAACGAGCTGAAAAATTTGGCTAGAATTCACAACGCTGCCGGGTTCCTTTCCTGCATTTTTTCTCCTTTCTTTTCTTTTTTCTTTATCGTCGTCAGGCCCAGAATGCAGAGGGATTGCAATGTTTATCAGGTTAAAGTATGCATGAATGGATCTTGGAGGGAGAAGCGAGAGAGCATGGAAAGCTCTGTGAGATTGGAGAGGAATGAAGAGGAGGGAACTCCCTCACACACATACTGTACCGCTTCTAGAGCCACTGTGATCGGATGAGTCTGAGCTGGCGTATCCGGGGAAAGTTAAGGCGGTTCATTATATCGTTCTGGATTATATTGTTCTTTTTTAAAGGTCAAGTTAGGAAAAAAGTAATGTTTGCGCACTTTTGGAAAGTGCTGCACCCAACGGATGATGAGACTGACTCATGTGAAAAATTCGATTCTATAAAATTCAGTGTTGATTAACTTCTGACGCAAGATGGACAGTTTTTGCGGTTTCGCAGTAACATGACAAGGTGCAATTGTTTTTCGTCATATGTTAATTAACTAGAGAATGTCAAGAGAATAAATGTTTGTAGCTACGTACTAAAGCTGAGAAGTGGTAACAGAAAGTAAGTTGTTTATCAGAACAAGAAAAAAAAAAGATAATAAAAGTCTGAAATCTTTATTATTGGAAACTAAATCACTCCGTGGCATCACGCCATCCTGTTCTTAATTATTTTCCTATAATGGATCACCGCTCAAGTGCAACTTATATTCATGTTGTATACTGATGTACAATGTGCGTTCAAGCGAAACTGGTGAATAAAACCGATTGACATTTTGATTTGTTTGCCGCAGTAAAACATTTAAATCGAGCAAACGTTTTAAACAATGCTGTACATCCGTGAATGGCGATTCTGGCTCAGGTGGCACAGAGCCTACTGTTCCCATGAAAAATTCAGCAAGTGGAACGTCTGATCTTTGATAATCGACAGATAACTTGTTCACAATCGTTCACAAATACCGCTTGTACATTACAGGAATTTGGATAGCAGTTATTGCCTTACAGTTCTGACCTCGCTCCAAGACATTTTCACATGTTTGGGCCATTAAGGAGTTCCTGATAGGCCAGGGTTTCAGCCATGAAGAAGGCTCTAGTGTACTGAGAAATCCTCCTACCTTGATGGAATCCAGGCACTAGTGAAACTCTTAAGATAAGTGCATTAGTGCATTCCTTACTCTCATAACTGTGTTCTGTTATTCTGCACAATCAAAAAGTCCCGGTTTGACTTGAACACCCCTTGTACATTTAATATCAACATATCGATCACATCATGTATGGAGTTTGCTTTGGCATCACGAATCAGACTGACAGATCATGTTTTTTTTTTACTATTATTCTATTTCTATGCCGATTATCCTGTGTAGGGTCAATTGGGAGGTCTGGAGTCTATCCCATGGAACTTAGTAGTGATGGGAAGTTTGAATCATTTTAATGACTCGGTTCTTTGAATCTCATTCATCACAATGAAGGAATCGTTTTTTGAGTCATTTAGTCCATTTCATTCTTTCGATAAAATAAAATGCTACATTTTCAATAAACAGACCCCTGGGGTGATTCATGTTCCTGGGTTGATTCATGTGTATAATTGGGTGGATTTGTGCCCTGCTATGGTTTGGCACTCCAACAAGGTGTACTCCGACTTGTTCCCTAGGTACAACACGTCTACATAAACAAATTTTGGCTATAGCTTCATTAATGAAAATATTACAATGCAGCTAAGGACATATAATAATAAACAGAATGAGCAGCTCCCCTCTCATATCTTCTAGTCTGAGTCATTCGTTCTTTTGTAATCTATTGCACTGCACAGCGTCTATGGGTGTCACGTAGGGCTGGGCCGATAAACGATATCATATCGAATCGCGATTTATTTGATTTTAAAAATGATGAAAAGCTCTAGACATTTTTTGCTCGATATGGATTAATCTAAGAGCCAATCACACAGCAGAACAATACGACAACAGCCAATCAGCGTGCAGCTGCGTGCCGTGCAGGTCACAGTTAATTTCCTACCGCACTTTGCGAAGCAAACTTGACACCAGGACGACAAAAAAAAAATGAGTGGAAGCAGCGACGAAAGTGAATCTAACCTCGAGTTATTATCCAAAGATGTTGAAATTGTCGACAAAAAAGGTAGCACGAACTCCGTTATATGAACTCATCACCCACACGACCACACCGAGAGCATGAACATGCGGGCCGATGCTACTCCGTCAACTAGCAGCGCTAGCAGTGGGGCTGTACCAAAGCAGATATCGATCGTGTCGTCTTTCGTGGCCATTACACCTTATGAAAGGTGTCCAAAAGGAGCAAGGATATAACCAGGGCCGTTTCTAACTTTCTAGCGAAAGATATGATGCCCCTAAGCACACGAGGCTGAAGTTAGCTCCTTATTCGCAGCTTCCGATTCGTTTGGCTTCTTATTGCGCAGCGTCTCATTCTGCGGCTGAAGTTTAGCTCCTTATTCACCTCGTTACTAACGGGAGTGTTCACGCTGGCGAATGCTGCGCAGTTTATCAATAAAACGTTATTTTGGTGGTTTAAACCATTCTGGCCAAGCAAATATGAACTATACAACACCTAGCAGGTACCCAACTATATAGTAAAAGTGAAATTGTCCTGGCCCAGATTGATAGCCGCATAATTCATTCCATTTTGTGGCACACCCTTTTGTGGCTTCAGTCATTGTTGGGATTCTCTTTTAAAGCTGGCAGCGTTAACAGCTTATATCGAAATATATATCGTTATCGTTCAATATGGGCCAAAAATTATCGAGATTACTTTTTTGCCATATCGCCCAGCCCTAGTGTCACGTGACAAAAGAACGAACGACTCAGATACTCATTTCTGTTTCCTGTACATAACATACGGAGGTTTTTGCGATGCTTTGCGCATGCGCGCCCAGGAGAAGATGAACGAATCACGCTCCGAGACTACTCATTCTACTGAGTCGCGTTAAAGATTTGTTCAAAATGAACAACGACCCCTCACTAGTACCTAGGGAACAAGTCGGGGTACACCCTGTTGGAGTGCCAAACCATAGCAGGGCACAAATCCACCCAATCATACACTATGGACAATTTGGAAACATGAATCAACCCAGACAAGAAGCAAGATTTAAACCCCCAACTCTGGAGGTGAGAGGTGACTGTACCACCCACTAAACCACCATGCCACATCTGGTACAGGTTAACTTGGTTAAAATACGCTGCCTGGACAAATTAAAATCGCCAGATCAGTCGGCATGTTGCTACATTTTTTCGTGCCAGAATGTTGTCTGGGAAACAGTTTTATTATATTTACATATTCCACTCTATTCAGTTTTAGCATCATGTTTGAAAACATCTTTGTGGAATGAGCTTTCACGTCCAGGCGTAAAAAGGTCTGGCGGGTGAAAATGCCCTCTTGCTTATATTACATTTGCTGATTTGTTTTCATATTTTATCATCAGCTTACTTTTAAATGAAAATGTTGACTTGATAACCAGGAGTTATTCGCTGCTTATTATAAAATGTCAAACAGCAGAGTGAAAATAACACAACTCTACAAATATGAGCTTATTGTTATGAAATGTCAAGCTCTGCAGCAAAAAACTCCCTATATGAGACAATATGAGATAAACATATGATAAAAATATGATTTTCTATTTCATATTCTTGTTTTTATCCAAAATTATACTTTATGTAGTTGTTCAGTATTAAGCCAACATCCCCCTCCACCCCCCCCCCCTTGGATTGTTGTTTCCTAGGGAAAGCCACTTGAACAGTTTTTTTGGTAAAGCACATTACAGTAAATATGAATGAATGATATATTTTCGTTGTATTGTGTGCAGGAAGTGCTGGAACCGGTGTCCTGTTCAATGAGAACGGCGACGCTCCCGGCCGCTACGACATCTTTCAGTATCAGTTCAGCAACACAAGCAGCCCAGGATACAAAGTCATCGGCCAGTGGACCAACCAGCTCCGGTTCAACGTGGGTCCACTTCCTGTTTTATAAAATGATTCCTCATGCTCCCAGAACCACTCTTTCACAATCGGAGTCATGGAGAATGCCCGTACTGTCAGGGTAGAAAAACTCCATAGAGCTGGAATAAGGTCAATCTGGAAGCATCAGCCCTTTTTCCATTAGACCAAAGTCCAATCTTTGTGCTCTCTAGCAAATTCAAGCTTTTTATTATCAGTTTCACTAACAAGTGGTTTTCTTATGGACACACAGCTGTTTTGTCCTAATCCTGTAAGTTCTCATCACATTTTGTGTGTATGGAATTTTTTTTTTACCATGCAACTTGGTTAGCATTGTCACCTTGCACCTCCAGGGTCTGGGTTAGATTCCCGCCTCAGGGTCTGTTTGTGTGAAGTTTGCATGTTCTCTTCATGTTTGGGGGGGGGGGGTTTCCTCCGGGTACTCTGGTTTTCTCCCGCAGTCCAGATTCGACTAATTGGCATTCAGAAATGTCCTGTATTGTTTGTGTAGGATCCTTGTTGGAATGCCCTGCGTTGGATTGTCACCCCATCCAGGGTGTACCCTGTCTCATGCCCTAAGTCTCCTGGGATTGTACAGATGATGAGTATAGAGCTTCACCAAGCCAGTCCGTTACACACACATCCACTGTGGGCAATTTGGGACCACTAGTTAGCCTAATCTGCATGTGTTTGGACTGTGGGAGGAAAAACGGGAGTACTCAGAGGAAACCCACCAAGCACATGGAGAACATGCAAACTCCAAACACAGACCCAAGGGAATCAAACCGTCAAACCGTCAGGAGGGCCGAAGACTATCACGTGTTTCCTCCAAACTTTTCAAACTGCTCGCTCACGTACCGTAACACACTCGGAGAACAGCGCTATCCGCTCCTTCCGAGTGCGCGAGCTCATAGACGCCCCTGATTGGCTGTAGAGCCGGGATTAATGTGGGAGCACCAAGGACCTTTCATCCCGCCCCTCTGGGAGAGCTCAGCCATTCAGCTCTCTCTAGACCTCCGACTGCGAGAGGTTACAGCATCACCCGGGAATCGAACTCGCGATCTCTGGATGATAGGGCGAGCACTTTACCACTGCGCCACTCGGAGGCCAAGAAAGTTACATTTAAAAAATAAATAAATAAAAATAAACGTAATAATCGTATATTTGGTTTGTTGTAATCTTATTAATCTTATTATATATATTTACAGTAGCTAAATTTGACTAGATTCACTTGTTAAGGTATCATGTTGTTTAGTGCAGTGTTTTATTTCTACCAAAGAATAAAAATAGGACGTTATTTTTAAGTTCTTCAGCCTGGACACTTCTTCAGATTTCCAACTTTAAGAGAAAGAGAGTGAAAAGACCGGTTCATGAGGAATAACTATTTATAGCTGCTATAAAGTAAGTGATAAAAGGACTGACTACAATGTTATCAACTCTGATGATAGATGTTTTTTTTCTCATAGCTATATTTTTATACCCCATTTATTGGATTATGGTATAAAGTACCACTTGAACCTTTTACAATTTTAGTTATTCTGTACATTAACAAAAAAATTACTAATATAAAATTATTACATATATATTATGCCTCAGGTGGAGGAGACGCAGTGGGCCGGAGGTGAGAACTACATCCCTCTGTCTGTGTGTAGCTTCCCGTGTCGGCCGGGCGAGAGGAAGAAGATGGTGAAAGGTGTACCGTGCTGCTGGCACTGCGAGCTCTGTGATGGCTACCAGTACCAGGTGGGCGAGTTGGCGTGCGAAATATGTCCGTTCGACATGCGGCCCCTGGCGAACCACACCGCCTGTGTGCCCACACCCATCATCAAGCTGGACTGGCACTCGCCCTGGGCTGTCGTGCCCATGTTCCTGGCCATCCTGGGCATCGCGGCCACTCTGTCTGTAGTCGTCGTCTTCGTGCGCTTCAACGACACGCCCATCGTGCGGGCGTCAGGACGTGAGCTGAGCTACGTGCTGCTGACGGGCATCTTTCTCATCTACCTCATTACGTTCCTGCTGATCGCTGAGCCCAACACGGTGGTGTGCGCCTTCCGCAGGCTGCTGCTCGGCCTTGGGATGTGCATCACCTACTCGGCCATGCTGACCAAAACCAACCGCATCTACCGCATCTTCGAACAGGGCAAGAAATCAGTGACGCCGCCGAGGTTCATCAGCCCGACGTCGCAACTCGTCATTACCTTCATCCTGATCTCTTTCCAGGTGAGACGAAACTGATTCATCAATCATCTGTAGGTTTCATGTTAGAAAATTAAACATGGGTATAAAATTCTGCGAAGGTGTTGGACAATGAACACAAAGGTCACCATTGGGCTCCACAGTCCCTAGTTGGACTACAGAAGGTCCTAGATGGATGGATGGATGGATGGATGGATGTATGGATGGATGGATGGATGGATGGATGTATGGATGGATGGATGTATGGATGGTAGGTTTGGACAGAAGCTTAGATATGTATGTTATTCCCGCTGTGATTATCAGGTCTTTTGTACTTCCATATTTGGATCAGTAAAGTACTAAATGAAGTTCTCCTCTACAGCAGAGGTCAGTTTTGGTCTCACTTTCCTGGGAAGGTCTTCATGAGAGCCAGTTTCATTATGGTGCTTGACACAATACTGTTCTTGCAAGAACTGATCCAGAACAGCTGACCTCCGTGTCTTACAATAACAACTGAGTGTTTTTGGTGTTGCGTAATTACTTAATGCCATATGTGTTATTTTATAGTTTTAAAAATACAGTATTGTTATAGAATATAGAAAACAAATGCAAACTTTCGTCCAAACTTTTGACTGCTACTGTACTGCACACTAGGTAGGTGTGTGTGTGTGTGTGTGTGTGTGTGTGTGTGTGTGTGTGTGTGTGGACAGGTAGAATTGCTTCTGTTTGGCTTTTTTCAATTTAACTTCTCTACAGAATTTCTCTAAGTGATATTATCAGCAATAACTTGATTGAAAAGTTAAAGCACATCATTTTCTTTTAGCGTTTTAAACGTCTCCTGTTTGCTTCATTGACACTGAGTGTCCACTTGAGTTGGCACAGACTGCGCAAGCTGGTATAAATCCCTATAATTCATGTTACATCAAATTCAGTGCTTTAATTTAAAAGATAAGGAACATCTGATCTTTAATGCAAAGAAATAAACATGGTCAATATCACACAACTGATTAAATAGAAATAGCAACCTAGGAATTGTGCAACATCTTCAGTACTGAATATTTGCCCATTTCTTGTTTAAAATCTTAAAATATTCTTTCAATTCTTGAAAATATTTCCGTTTATTTCAAAATATTTGATCGTGCACTGTTGCATTCTGCACCATCTTTGGTAAAGCAAGTAACCGGAGATCATAGGCTTGATGAAATGTTTCTAATCATGCGGTTAAGTGGCCAGGAAGAAATCATATCCTGATGTAAGATATTGGATTAATGTTTATTTTATGAGGCCCTTTTGAAACAGATTTGTTTGTCAGAGCCGATTGATCAAATATACGTTACAGTATACTGTAGAACCGCCATTTCTTTTTTAAACGGTGACACCGAGTGAGAAATTCCTATAGACTTCAAAACGAAGGTTTGGAAACGCCTTCTAATTCTTTCTTTCTTTCTTTCTTTTTTTATTTTTTTATTGTCTCCGCTGTGCGTTATAGAACTATGTATAAAAATAACGGTTGATGATGAGACATGTCTCCTGCTTGAGAGCTCTACAGTATGAAGCATCCATGTAGGCTGTAGTCTGAGGTGCCTAAATGAATGTACCATCTGCAGCAGAGGTAAATCTTGGTCTCCCGTTGCCGTGACGGTCCTCATGAGAGCCGGTTTCATCAGACCGTTTGATGGTTTTTGCGGCTGCACTCGACGATAATGTACATTTAAGGGTGTTGTAATTTTCCAAATAAATTGACCATCATGTCGTAAAAGTGATGATGGATTATTGTTTCTCATTACATAATTACATCATGTTTTGATGTCTTTGATGTCTCTTCACTGTTGTTCTGCAATCTAGAAATAAATGAGAAATTATGGTCAAATTATTCAAATTTCCCCTCAAGTGAAAGATAATGGTAAAAAATGTTATGTTTAGGATAATTAAATACAAAGGTTGTTCAAGTGAAACCAGGACTTACTTATGAAATAAAAACTGATATTAAAGAAATGTACAGAAGGCATTCCAGTACACTACAGTGATGAGACTCGAGTCTCTTGAACGATGAAAAATGTTTTAAAGAAGGACATATGTCCATGAATGACGATCCAAGCTGAGAACTGCAGTCGTTCCCGCGAACATTCACTCCCCCCCCCCCCCGGTTTTCTCCGTAATTTAGTCGTGAACAATTCCACCCCGCCACTAGGGGGCTCCCACATTAAGGCTACTACTACCACTCAGCCGGGAGGGCCGAAGACTATCACGTGTTTCCTCCAAACCACGTGACGCCATCTTTTCAAACTGCTTGCTCACGCACCGTTGGGGGCGGCGTAACACACTCGGAGGAAAGCGCTATTTGCTCCTTCCACGTGCGCGAGCTCACAGATTGGCTGTAGAGCCGTTATTAATGTGGTAGCACAAAGTACCTCTCATCCCTGCCCTCTGAGAGAGCTCGGCCAATCAGCTCTCTCTAGACCCACGGCTGTGAGAGGTTACAGCATCCCCCAGGTATCGAACCAGCGATCTCCGGATGATAGGGCGAGCACTTTACCACTGTGCCACTCGGAGGCCTATAACTTGTCACTTACATGCAAAAGAGACGCATCTGTCTGTGGGAACTGTACAAACAATCATCTACCAACACCAGTTGCACATTACAGAAACATATCTTGATTGTTATTGCCACATCACCCATATACGTAGTCCTGACTACCTTTGCTCCAAGCCATTTCTACATGGAGTTCCTGGGAGGCCAGCGTATTAGACGTGGATAATTGCTCTGGCGTACTGAGACAACTTTCTACCTTGATGGTATCCAAGTGCTAGTGGATCGCTGCGAGACGGGCATTAGTGTAGCAGGCTATAATATAGGAAAAAATAAATATAGGAGTTAATTGGGAGCGTTCTGTTATTCTGCGCAATCAAAAGTCCCGGTTTGACTCGAACGGGCCTTGTAGAAATGAGTACGCTAGAAATTTTCACAAAATAGACATGTTTCTCAAGCTGAGAAATTATTATTTTTTGAGTGTGGTGTTGTACGTTAGCACAATTTACACTGATCGACTGATCGACCTCCAACACTGGTTATTTTATACAATTTAATCTTATATAAATATCCCTAAAACCCCTTTCACATTAGGTAGCACCTGTAACAAAGCATTTTCCCTCTCCTTGGCATTCCGTTAGCAATGAATAACCCACAATCCCAGTATTTGTGCCATGCATACCGCTGTGACCGCATCACTGCACCATGAATTTATTTACCGCTACAATAATGGAATGAGTGTCACAGCGGTGCACCTTACAGCACCTTACAGCTCCGGGGTCTTGGTTTCGATTCTGTGCTCCGGTTATTGAGGTAAGAACAGTAAAACAGCGCTTGCTGAAGATGATTCAATGAATAATGACATTGTGACATGTAATATAAATTGAGGCTATCACAGTAATAGGCTATCTAATCAGGCTGCGAGATTGCTTTCTTCAGTATACTTTTTTTTCCTTCTAATAGGCTTCAAGTGAAGTGGTGTGAACCGCAGTAAAAACATTGTTAAATAACTCTTGGAACATCCATCATTTTTCAGGACTTGTTCCAAACACAAACCGTGGGTTAGCGTGGATTGGAACGGAAGTGTACAGTAGCTGCTGCTTGAAAGTAAAATGAGACGGGAAAACTTTAGTCCTTTAGTCCTCCGATCATAATATAGATATAAATAGATAGATAGTTTTTTTTTAAATTAATCCCAAAGTGTAATTGTATAGTGTATTGGTTTGTTTTGCGACGATGGATCGATAACTAAATGCTTCGAGTAAAACATGGTCTCAGTATCGTGTTGCATTTACTTCAAATTGTGAGTTGCGCGATTCATGTGCTAATAATAAGCCGCCGTTTCCATAGCAACACAAGGACTTGGTATGGTAGACGTTTCATGTAATCAAAGTCTTGTAACAAGCAAACTAAAATCATGTTCTTCTTCAAAGGGCAATATATAATTATTGATGTGATGAAGCTTTCTGTAAGAAGATGTTTATCCAGCATCGTCGTCTTTACAGGAGAGAGAGAGAGAGAGAAAAGAACGGCAGGGAGAAAGAGAGAGAGTGAGAAAAAAAAGCGTCTGGTATTTCAGACGTTTGTCTGGGTTGAATCATCCTGAGCTCACATAATGCTAAGAATGCCTCAGTATGCATTTAATGGCAATTTCCCTGACTGAAGGTGCAGCGAAAAGACGAAGTCTTCAATCTTATCCACGAAGGGCTGGTGTGGCTGCAGGCTTTCCTTCAAAACCAGGCAGGCGCCATCACTGATTCCACTTGTTTAATCAGTTCATCTCCACTCATCTTATTTGGCTGCTTTAAAAGCCTGCAGTCAAACCGGACCTTTGCAGATGGAATGAAGAACTCTTTTATTAGGAAGGAATTACATGGACTCAAATATCCCACCAAAAGTCAGAATAACGGGCCAGTTGGAATAAAAATGCATCAAGTCATCACCTCTACCGGAACACTCTGACCGGATCAGAATGAATTTAAAATCGATTTTGTTTCATGGGGGGGGGGTGTTGGGTTTAAACTTTTGATCGGTTCAATAGATAAATATTTTGTTTGTTTGAATAAATATGGTGGTGTGAAAAAATATTTGCCCCCTTACTGTTTTTTTTTTTGTACATATTTTTGTTCCCTTTTTTATGATTTCTTGATTCAACAGGTCTGGCAGTAATCAGGCCTGGGTGTGAAAAATTACATTTACCTCAGCTTTGCAAAAAAAAAAAAAAAAAAATGTGGAATCATAGTTTAGCAAGGGAGTAATTACTTTTTCACATAGCTTAGAAGAAATAGAAGAATAATCATTTAAAAAGTTTTCTCGGGTTATCTTTGTGTAATGTTAAAATGTGTTTGTCGATCTCGATCGTTTAATTATGACAAATATGCAAACAAAAAAATATATATAGAAAATCAGGAAGGGGCAAATACTTTTACATGACACTGTATATTTTGTCATGCTAGCCCCACATACTGTAGTGTAACTGTTAATAAGATCTTGGTAAGATTCTGTGAATCGTAATGCAGAAAGTATGGGAAGCGTAAACAAACCTCGAAGCTGGAGAAAAATATTCTTGTGTTATACTGTACTGTATATCTCTGGCAGATTACACGCTTCACAGTGATGGTTTAAATTAAATCCTTTAAGCATTTAAACAGACCTTTTATCAGATTAGCATCCATGTGAGCTGATAAGTTAGAATCATTAATCGGAATGATTTCAGCGGGGTCGAAGAAAAATTTATCCATTTTGTAAATGTAACTACTGATAAACAATAGATTTGTCATAGCAACTGTGAAAGTCTGAATAGAAAACAGGCTCAGTAATAGCAATAGTGATCAGCACGGAGCAATACATCACAAACATACAAGATTTACGTCTGTGTGTGTGTGTGTGTGTGTGTGTGTGTGTGTGTGTGCGTGTTTTTATAGTGAACCAGTAACTGGGAACAGGTGTGTGATTTATGAGAGTACTGTAAACTGTTGTTTGGTGGTCGGATTCTGGGTTATGGAGTAAGAAACAAAGCTGATGTGACACATGCCGTACAGAAACATCTGTTGTTCAAGTCAAACCGGGACTTTTTGAAGGCATTAAAAAAAATGTACATTTACAGAAGAAGGTGGCCACTGCAGCGAGTGGAACGACTTGTTGACCGTTTCCCACATGTTTGGGCCATTAAGGGAGTTCCTGGGAGGCCAGCGGTTCAGATGTGAATCAGTTCGATCATGGCTCTTGTGTACTTTTTTACCTTGATGGTAATGTGATCTACAGTATACCTTGCGGTCAGACCTGCATTCAATAGATCAAGAACTTTGTCATTCATGTAACTACACTGCTTTGTTATTAGCTTGACTCTACTTACTATATTACAAGTGTTGTCATCTGACAGACTGCCGTCCAGATGTGCAGCTCAATCATTTCAGGTTTCTAAACCTGAACCAGCTCTGATACTGTAGCAGACGTCTTATGCTAAATTATTTAGCTGGAGGCGGCTCATCTGCCCAGAGGCTCGCCTGGAGGCGTTCGGTCAGGAAAGGCAGGGTTTTCAGAGATTTTCATAGATTTTTTCATTTTATTTGCTCTCTGATTAATGCAGAGAAAACATAACATATTCAAACTCAATGTTAAAAAGCAGAGAAGGATGCATTTATTCTCCAAGTCGTATTTCGAAACTACTTCTGTCATTCCGGCGGGTCAGAGCCGCGCGATGTTGTCGAGAAACTAGCGAAGGTACTGTAGGTGGATGGAGAAATTTGTCAATTTTTATTTGCTGAACTCCTACAGCATGTCAGGATAGCAAAAAATAGCTCGTACACTCTTCAGCTAAATTTCTCAATAACAGCACACAAAATCTGTCTCCTTCGTTTGAGTCAGATTCATATCTATAAAATAAACATGAACCCTAAGGTTATAGATAATCTCTCAGATCATTTAGCTACTTTCTAAAAATAAAATGCTTCAAATTGGCAGAATGATATGCCGATTAATGATAATATTTAAATTATTAAGAAAATACAATGGGTGTTCGAGTCAAAGCGGGACTTTTTGTTTGTGCATTGTTATAGATCACAGTTATGAGAGTTAAAACTCCTGTATATTTCTCTATATAATCCCCTACTACACTAATGCACTAATGCACGAGTTTCACTAGTGCATCAAGGTAGAAAGTTGTCTCAGTATGCCGGAGCCATGATCAGACTGCATGCTTTCATGTCTGAAACGCTGGCCTCCCAGGAACTCCTTTAATGCCCCAAACATGTGGAAATGTCTTGGAACGAGGTCAGGACTGTACAGTGGATGTGGCAGTAACTCCCAGCAGAGTCCCTGTAATGTGCAAGTGTTGTTGGTGAATGATCGTGTGTACAGTTCCTACAGGCAGACACGTCTCTTCTGCAATTTGGCGACAGATTTGGTAATCTGTCAATTTTTAAGGATCGGACTTTGAATCAGCCTTCCTGAGACGGAGGGAGACTAGCCCACACGTCTTCCTCGTTCCTCGTTCCACTTCGAAAAAGTTACAGGGTGCTGATGCACACGTTTACGGGCAGGAATATTCATAAAGCTATTCTGGGTGTGAGCGTAGCATGAATGGGATGTTCATGAGTCAGTGGAAGTGGGACGCGGGGGAGAGGAGCTTATCCGTCCTCCGGTGCCGGATTGATTGACAGCGGGATATTTTTTAACCCTGCCTCTCTGCTCGTGATGGTGGAGGTGTCAGCGAGTCTAAACGATCGCTCTGCCTTTCCGCTGAGCATCATGACAGCAGCATCTGTCTTCACGTCTGCGTCTGCGTTCCCCTTCCATGACCTGAAACTTTCTTCGGGAAGTTTTTTTTTTTTTTTTTTTTTTTTTGCATTAGCGGATGAGATTAAGCTGCAGTGAGTGAGATCCCGCCATGAACAGGTGGGGAGGACGAGCTTGTCTCTGTGTTCTTCCCTCCGTCCAGCTGCTGTATTCAAATGAATGACTGTGATATGCGATAAATACACAAGAGCACTGTTACCTGCAGTCTAATCTGTCCACTTCGGGGTCATTTTAAATGAAACCTTATGGATGGCAAATAGGGCTACTTACGACAATTATCTCGTCGGTTGTTTATATCTAAGGCATCATTATTAGCCAGTTTGATGTCGATACATGATGCATGACGGGACAAGGAATTGCAAAAAGTGTAGTGTTTTTTTTTTTTCCAAAACAGTGTGAGTGTTATTTTGTCTCCCAACAGCTGCCTCCTTATTCCTTCCGTCTCTTTATCCCGTCTCTCCATGTAGGTGCTCGGAGTGTTTATCTGGTTGGGTGTGGTTCCACCCCACACCATTATCGACTACGAGGAGCTGCGTCCACCCAACCCCGAGCTTGCACGCGGGATCCTGAAGTGTGACATGTCTGACCTGTCGCTGATCTGTTGCCTGAGTTATAGCATCTTGCTCATGGTGACGTGCACCGTGTACGCCGTCAAAAGTCGAGGCGTCCCCGAGACCTTCAACGAAGCCAAGCCCATCGGCTTCACCATGTACACCACCTGCATCGTGTGGCTGGCCTTCGTGCCCATCTTCTTCAGCACGGCACAATCTACGGAGAAGGTGAGGGCTGTCGGGTTAGCGACATGAACTCGCTACAGTGGTTTAGTGTGTGTGGAGTTTGTACGTTCTTCCTGTGCTTAGCAGGTTTTCTATGGGTGCTCCGGAAACCTGCCCGGCACTGATTGACTGATGGGCGTGGCTAAACTCACAAGAACAATTCTAGAACTACACTAGAACCCCCCACCCCACCCCCACAACTTTTACTCTGAGAAATTTGTAATGAGCTACTTTTTACTTTTACTTGAGTAGATTTTCATAATGGTAACTTTACTTGTACTTCAGTACAATTTCACTGAAGTAACAGTACTTTTACTTGAGTACAAAATTGTATTACTTTTTCCACCTCTGGATACTACAGTGCCTTGCAAAACTATTCATACCCCACATTATTTCATGTTACTACTGTTGATGGCTGTCGGGCGCTTGAGCAAGGCCTCAAATAAAATGTCAGTCGCTCTGGATAAATGTAAATAATGGACAAATGATTGTATATATTTTTCGGACTATTAAAGCCACTCCTAAGAGGGGGAGAATAAAACCAGGAAGGAATGAAAAGGTCAACTTTACTTATTAAATGAACTCAGTCAGTAAACAGACAATCACGTACATATTCAACAAAGCAGATAAATAAATGAATACATTACTGAATAATAAATAAATGATTATTTAGAGAAGAATTCCCCCAATTCTTCTTATTAAATTAAATTAAATGATAGTTATTAAATTAACGAAACACATGTTTTTCCAAACTGCCATCCCTTTGGGCAGGAGGCGGGTACACCCACGAAAGGGTGCCAATCCATTCAATGGCATAAACACACACACACACACACACACCATGGGCAATTTGGAAACGCCACTTAGCCTACAGTAAGCTGCATGTGTTTGGACTGTGGAAGGAAACCGGAGCACCAGGTGGAAACCCACCAAGCACATGGTGAACATGCAAACTCCATACACACAGACACAAGGCGGGAACCGAACCCTCGTCCCTGGAGGTACACCACTGCGCCACCTGGATTATATTCATTTTGCTTTATTGTACAGGCTGAGCATGGAGGTCTTCCTTTATTATGGACAAACATATCTTAACTATGATAGATAGAAACATAAATGTTGACCATTTAATAGATGTATAATTACGTGGCTTGCAAAAAACAATATGAATGTTTTTGTTTGTTTTTTGTATAGGTTGAATAGGTTTTGAACAATATACAGTCCTGTGCAAAAAGTCTTTTTCTTTTTATTAAATTAAATGATGTAGATTAACTTAAAGAAATGGGAACGCATGTTTTACTGCGACAGGCTGCAAAGTACCTAAAGATACAATAAAAAAAACTGGTTGTTTATGTAAGAACCTCAGCAGCGACCTCATTTCCCCTCTCGTCTGTTCCAACCACTCAGCATTCAGCATCAGCAGTATAATTATCACTGACCTGATCATCTGTCGTCATCATCTGCACCTGTTTCTCACTGGTTCAAGTCTAATTTAGATGATTTTTTTATGCTTGAATGATTCATACTGTAGGTCACTGTGTGACTTAACAAACTAAAACCATTCTTCTGAAACTGCTCGTGTACAGGGACTGGACTGCAAATGAGAGACAAAGCCATAAAAGTCCTCCATTAAACCTGAAGACTGCAGGTGCACAGGACTGGATATTTAACAT
This sequence comes from Channallabes apus, assembly GCA_030522415.1. Lineage (NCBI taxonomy): Eukaryota > Metazoa > Chordata > Actinopteri > Siluriformes > Clariidae > Channallabes > Channallabes apus. Next base: position 21,215,753 of record CM060129.1, on the reverse strand, counting down.
CAGGCAAAGAAAAAAGAAATGAAGACATTTTTATAAACGAATGTGAAGCGAGGATGTTTGTAATGAAAGTTTTACAGGAAAGTTGGAAACCGTGGTATCAGATTCCCTTTCATTCCTGCATTTTCATGTATCTTTTAAATGGCTGACAGCTTTCAAGTATTGAAATATCAACTCTTTAAAACAAAAAATTAAATCACAAAGACCAATCCCAGCAGGACTCGTGGGTGCGTACAGTACTGCGGTTGCGATGAAGAGAAAAGGACTTCGGTCCTCGGTGGTACGGTACCTGGCGGAGGGGACGCGGCGCGAACCGGCGAACGCTGGAGTTCTTCGTTCCCCTGGCGACTTCTCTTAGCGTTATTAGGATGGGTGAAGGCATTGTCTCTCCGGCTCCCCCGCGCTCGTCTTATCTGCCTCCCACCACAATTAAACCCCTCGCTGCTATGAAGCAGGGCTTTTGTCTCCATGTCATGGTGTGTCTTCAGGAGATAAAGACAGGAGGGGTGGTGAGGGTGAGGGGGAACAGAAGACGTCTTTTTTTCCCTGTATGTCTCGTCTCTTCCAGTGTTTGCGCGTTGCCATGTGAAAGCTGGCATCAAAAGGGAAACTGCTTGAGACGCGACTCTGGCGTGTTATCGCGGGCCTGGCAGGTTGCTGCTTGCTTTGGCACATTCATATTCAAAAGACTTCATTCTGCATATTTTTCGCTACATAAGGACTTAACTAGTGGCTAAACTGTTGGGCCTTTTTGTTGACGAGCTGGAGCTGAGCTGGCGGGAAGATACAGTAGGGTTGTGGTGAAACGCTGGCTGTTCCTTGGAAGTAGTAATTTCCTGCTGTGTGGATAAACGCGCTGCACGATCACTCGTGTTTTCTGCACATTCAGGATGACATACGGAAACGGAGGAAGAAGGATAACTAAGGGTTTATGGGAACGTAGCGGTTGTGGTACTAATCATAGGGGAGATGGAGTGTGTAATGAGTGTAATGAGATTTCTCTCGGCACAGTCTGTCTCAATCTACCTGATTACATGAGCAGTTCGAGCAAATTCGGAGGGGATGAATTTATATAAGCGGGCTAAATAATTATATAAAAATTTAATTTGAATGAAGTCTTAGGAAAAGGCTCTATCTATCTATCTGTTTATCTGTCTGTCTGGTTATCCATCTATTTATTTCCTCATCAAATTCTTTACTCATTTAATTTAATTTAATAAGGCAAAATGACGGCACGATGATGTAGTGGTTAGCACTGTCGCCTTGCACCTCCGAGGTCCGGGTTCGATTCCTGGCCAGACTTAATTTCCGTCTCTGTGTGCATGGGGTCTGCATGTTCTCCCTATGCTTGGTGGGTTTCCTCCGGGTACACAGTGTAGGCTGATTGGTGTTCCCAAATCGCCTGTAGTGTGTGTATACTGTATGTGTGTGTCCTGCGCTGGATTGGCACCCTGTCCAGGTTGTGCCCCGCCTCGTACCCTAAGCCTCCTGGGATAGGCTCCAGGTCCCTGCGACTCTGAATACAGGATAAAGCGGTATAGGCGATGAGTGAGAGAGAAATGTGGGGGGGGGGTCAAGACTTTTGCACACAATACTGTGTATTGTACAAAATCTATTTAAATTCCGTAAATATATTTAATTCTACAAATATATATATTAATTAGTCAACAGTCATGTTTTTTCCTATGTTTGTCCATAATGAGGGACGACCTCCATGCTCAGCCCGTACAATAAAACAAAATGAATATAATCCAAAAAGCGTCTCACCTCTTGTATTTGTTTAAACTCCTGGTTAATGTTCACCCGTGGATTGCGGTCGTGCCTTTTCCAGATGTACATCCAGACGACCACGCTGACCGTCTCCATGAGCCTGAGTGCCTCGGTGTCCCTGGGCATGCTCTACATCCCCAAAGTCTACATCATCATCTTTCACCCGGAGCAGAATGTGCAGAAACGCAAGCGCAGCTTCAAGGCCGTGGTCCAGGCGGCCACCATGTCCACGCGTCTGTCGCACACCAACAGCGAAAAGCACAACGGCGAGACTAAGATGGAGCCGGACAGGACGCAGTAGCAGGTAAATCAAATACCACATTAAACAAAATGTTCAATTTTCCCAGTCTACATCCTAGATGTCCAGTCTCAGACTGACCACGCCCACGCCTAGCTTGGAGATCACTTGTTTTTAGTTTTTTTTTTTGTTCCATATTATCTATGGAATACAGTGACTTGGTCAGCACCTTCATCCTCATTGTTATATTCCCATATGTTGGTGCATTTGTAGCCAGCTGTTAGACTAACTAGCACATTGCACCAGATGAGTTCCAAGTATAATGATCCTATTGTATTTTGAACCCTGGTTTTTACAGCGTCAAGGGTTCGATTCCCACCTTTTTCATGTGCTTGGAGTTTTTTCTTCTGGAGCTCCTCAGGTTATACCAGGGGTCTTTTAGTTAAAGTTGTGTATAAATGTTTTTCGTAAGCCAAAAAAAAAAAAATCTGCAAAAGAATTTTTCCCCCCTGATTTAGTCGTTTTAGTCCAATTCCTCCCACTTCCACTAGGGGGCTCCCACATTAAGGCTACTACAACCACTCAGTCAGGAGGGCCGAAGACGATCACGTGTTTCCTCCGCTCCTTCCGACTGCGTGAGCTCACAGACGCCCCTGATTGGTTGTAGAGCCGCGATTAATGTGGGAGATCTAAGTATCTCTCAGAGCGATCATCTCATCGCTCGGCCAATCAGCTCTCTCTAGACTTCCGGCTGCGAGAGGTTACAGCATCACCTGGGAATCGAACCAGTGAGCGAGCACTTTACCACTGCGCCACTCGGAGGCCCCTCAAAGATTTAATAACACTTATTTTCCTCGTATTTATCTAATCATAGTAATGAAGGTGACACGGTGGCTTAGTGGTTAGTACTGTCACCTTGCACCTCCAGAGTCCGGGTTCGATTCCCGCCTTGGTGTCCGTGTGCACGGAGTTACTGCAGTTACTGTACGAGATTCGGTGTTACATATATAATCATGGGCATGTGTGTGAGTTCATGTATGCAAAAGAGGGCGGGTAGCGCTTTCCTCAGAGTGTGCTACACAGTTTGAAAAGATTTGTTTGTGTGTCGTGGAGGATGTACGCTAGACTTCGCTGTTGCATGTCAAGTGGCTGGGGGGTGGGGGGGGGTCGGGTTTAGGGGGAATCGGCCAAGGCTGAATTACTGCGTTGAAATCAGGCACATAAATGCAGACAAACTCTTTGTCCTTTTGAAAGGCGCCATTTCTTTTTGTTCTATTTAACTGACTAGTCTTAATTGTCCTAATTTATGAATTTCTTTCACGAAACGCTCATGAGTTCAGTGACTCATCATCGGTTATAAGATTTGAAGCCTATTTATCAAGGCTCACATTATCAAGTCTCCTTAAATGTAAAATTAAACCGAGGTGTTTTTTTTTTCTTTTTTCTTGAACTAATTGGATTTTCCATGTTTCTCGTCTAAAATGCTTTTTGTATTCAGTTTGATAATTGAGGAAGAAGAAATATTCTCCTAAACGCTGCACGCCGACAGTGACCCCCGACCCCTGATGTTATTCTGACTTTCGCTTCTTGGTTTAAACTGAAGAAAACATTCTGCACTTACAGTATGTACAATACAGACGGGGTTATAAAGGTTCAACCTGAAGGAAGGAGGAACGGCGGTCATCGCGGCCTCCCGAGGCAGGGGCGCACGCGTCCGCACTCACGTCTCTATGATTTCTCCGTGCATTTAGTTGATCTATCTTTAGGGCTAATTAGTGGTGGTTTAAAGGTGGCTGTTCGTGTCATTGCTCTGAATTGGTGTCATGCAGAGGTTCGGAATTAAAAGAGCAGGATGTGAAAAAGCAATTACCGTAATAAAAAAAAAACCACATGCACATAAAAGGAAGCTTATAATGATGATGTTTAAAAACCATTTACTTGAAGTTTTTTAATAAAGTGATGAAATGGATTTGAAATGTTCTATACTGCACCTTTTACACACAGTCGTATTTGTCAGATTAAGTTTATTTTATAAGTTTAGTATTTAAGGTGTCGGGACTCGTCAGGTCTGTTTCCTCCAGGCAGGATGGTCATGACTTGCAGTCGTCTCCTCCATTCTTTTCTTACCCTGTCTCAATTTTCTGTTCTTCTAAAAAAAAAAAACTAAAGCTTGTTAGGGTAATTTTCCACTTGCCCTCTATCGCTCCAGCACACACTCGCTCTCGGATGTATTAGCAGTAGAAGCTGCCTGTCCCAGTGCTTTCTTATTACTGACATACTGAAAAAATACAGCAAGCACCAAAATGCATACAATATTTAGTAATGCTGATAAGTGACTCTGACTCGAATAATCCTGCTCAGGAGGAGGATGTCTGCGTATGAAGGTAAGCAAAAGGGGGTGAAATTATGATTGAAAAAAGAAGGTAAGGCAACACAGATAAGAAAGAAAGAAAGAAAGATTGTAAAAAGGAAGGAGGATGACATGGGTCGAGTGAAAGAACGAAAGAAAGAATGAGAGGGGACAGAGACCGAGCGAAAAACAAATATAGAGGCTAATGAATAATTAAAGTAAAAATAAGGAAATAAAATAAATAAAAAGAGGGAAAAAAAAACTATTTATAAAAGAAAATAAATAGGGAGATAGATATACAAAAATAAATGAAATGAGAAAGAATGCATAAAAGAAAGTCCCAACAGACAGAGACAAACAAACTAATGTATAATTATAGATAAATAAATGTATAATGAAAAACAATTAATAAATAATCAGAAAAGATTAAGAAAAAAAAACATTTTAAAAAATAAAGAAGAAAGAGAAGGACAGAAAGGAAACCAAAAAAAAAAATTATTTATTTGTAAACAGATTAAAATGAAGAAGCAAAGGAGGAAAGAAAATTGCAGGGTGAAAAAGGAAAAGAAACGGTAAAAAGAAAAGAAGAGAAAAGAAATGAAATGATGGACGAAGGGGAGGACATTAGAAACCAGATAAAGAAGAGCAGTAAAGAAAAACAAAAATTATACCAAAAATATTATCATACACAACCAAAAGTCCTGGTTTGACTTGAACGCTTTTTGTAAAAATGTATCAAATAAAAACAGACCAAATTAAGCCTGAAAAAAGAATAGATATTATTGAAAAAATAAGAAAACAAGTATTTCAATGCCTGTAAGTTGATAAGTCCTGTACTGTATATATCCTGTATTTGGAATCTTTCTGTGTAAGAGCAGGTTTGTCTCTGGTAGACGCTGTGACTCGGCTCTGGATCGCGAACAAACGTTCCTCAAACCACTTGTAGATGTGAAAGGAATTCTCAAAGCATCAGGAAGACCTTCCGCTTTTCTACAGCACTTTTATGTATTGTGTGCCGTTCCTCTGGTGTTGGTTTTGAACTCTGGTTTTCCGCACTTGACTCACCGATAAATAAAAGCAGCATTGTGTGTGAGATGAATCAGAGCCAATCGATATTACTTGTCATGGAAAGCAGTGTTGAAAAAGCTCATGATGTTGAGGCTGATCAACCAGCTCAAGAAATTCCGAGATGATGAACCGAGCCGTTTACATGGCATCAGTCAAATGCGATGGAATTCTCCAAACAGATGAATAAAATTTCACCCAATGGGGAGAGAGAAAGAGCGAGAGAGAGAGCGTTAGAGAGAGAGAGCGAGTACCCATCTATTCAGAGATGTCCAAGCGGGCAGCTCTTTCTTCATTGCTCTTTTTTAGCTTTAGGCTTTCTTTTCTTTTCTTTTTTCTATTTCTTTTGTCTTTTACAAAAGAAAGACATTTTCTGTTATTAAGAACATAGTAGTGACTTACACTTTCATACAGAATCTCCAGGCCATACCATATGTGGGTCACTTTATTACTTTATTACTACTTAGTGCTAGGTTGGAAAATTTGTTCTTTTCAGATTGGAGTTTTTTTCTTTTTTTTTGGAATGCCTATAAGAGTTGGAGAGACTATGGTGTTCTGAACCCTTCTCCATACAGAACCTTCTAATCTTCTATACCACTTTATCCTGTATACACAGTTGTGGGAGATCTCAGGAGACTTGGGGCAAGAGGTGAAGTACAACCTGGAACAGTATCGTCAAGTTCATTTGCAAAATCCATTAAGCTCTCATGAAGACCTTCGCAGGAAAGCAAGACCAAAACTGACCTCTGCTGCAGAGGAGAAGATCATTTAGAGTCACCAGCACCTCAGATCAGTGCCGTAATGGAGACTTTACAGAGCATCAGTAGCAGACACATCTCAAGATCAACTGTTCAAAGGAGATTATTGCAGATTTTGATTTATAGTGTAAAGAGAAATAAAAAGAAATCAGGAAACACCATGTGTTTTGACTTGTGTAGTGTATATATCCACACACTTTATACTTCATTAGCTGTGTGAAATACAGAATTATGAAACAAACTTAGCTGCGAAGTTAGCTAAATATATAATGCCATGGGGTGTCTAAACTTTTGATTGGAACTGCACATAACAGTAGAGTTCGGGTCTCTGAAGGATAGAAAAAAAAAAAAAAATAGTAAAATTTGCAACCTGTAGCCCATTTCCTGCACACGCCTGTACACGGTGGCTCTGGATGTTTCTACTCCAGACTCAGTCCACTGCTTCCGCAGGTCCCCCAAGGTCTGGAATCGGTCCTTCTCCACAATCTTCCTCAGGGCCCGGTCACCTCTTCTCGTTGTGCAGCGTTTTCTGCCACACTTTTTCCTTCCAACAGAGGTGCCTTGATACAGCACTCTGGGAACAGCCTATTCGTTCAGAAATGTCTTTCTGTGTCTTACCCTCTTGCTTGAGGGTGTCAATGATGGCCTTCTGGACAGCAGTCAGGTCGGCAGTCTTACCCATGATTGCGGTTTTGAGTAATGAACCAGGCTGGGAGTTTTTAAAAGCCTCAGGAATCTTTTGCAGGTGTTTAGAGTTAATTAGTTGATTCAGATGATTAGGTTAATAGCTCGTTTAGAGAACCTTTTCATGATATGCTAATTTTTTGAGATAGGGATTTTGGGTTTTCATGAGCTGTATGCCACAATCATCAATATTAAAACAATAAAAGGCTTGAACTACTTCAGTTGTGTGTAATGAATCTAAAATATATGAAAGTCTAATGTTTATCAGTACATTACAGAAAATAATGAACTTTATCACAATATGCTAATTTTTTTAGAAGGACCTGTATATATATATATATTAGGGCCGGGACTTTAACGCGTTAATTTAGATTTATTAATTACACAAAAATAATGCGTAAATTTTTTTTATGCATTTTAATCGCACATATTTTTGCACCGCGAAACGTTTCTCACTGGATGAGTTTCGGTGGACCGATTATACTGGAGCACCAACTAGCGTTCAGACAAAAACAAACCACAGTGAACATGGACAAAGAAGTTGATGAGACCGCTTTGGTTGGCCCTGTGTGTTATGTTTGCATCAATATGCACAACTAACATCAATAATATTACTTGATTTTTGTGCGAGACAACCAGAGGAACAGAAATGGAAGCATGGAGAAAATGGTATTCTTCTTTTACTGCATTCAGTGCACACGACACATATAGTATACAGTGCGGTATTGTCAGTGAATTAACATCAAACTCAAATATATATTACACTGTGGATGGGAAATTTTGTTATAAAAAACGAATGGATGGAAGCGTCGATAAGTGGTTGTGTGCAAGCTATGCAACAAGGAATTCGCATATCACTGCAGCACATCAAGCCTCAAGTATCACCTAGGGTGATATAAAATAAGGTCAAATATGCAATTAAAATGCGATTAATTTCGATTAATTAATTGCAAAGCCTCTAATTAATTAGATGATTTTTTTAATCGAGTCCCGGCCCTAATACTGTATATATATTAGGGCCGGGACTCGATTAAAAAAAATTATCTAATTAATTAGAGGCTTTGTAATTAATTAATCGAAATTAATCGCATTAAAAAAAAAAAAAAAAAAAAAAAAAATAATAATATATATATATATATATATACAGTGGTGTGAAAAACTATTTGCCCCCTTCCTGATTTCTTATTCTTTTGCATGTTTGTCACACTTAAATGTTTCTGCTCATCAAACACCGTTAACTATTAGTCAAAGATAACATAATTGAACACAAAATGCAGTTTTTAAATGAAGGTTTACGTTATTAAGGGAGAAAAAAAACTCCAAATCTACATGGCACTGTGTGAAAAAGTGATTGCCCCCCTTGTTAAAAAATAACTTAAGTGTGGTTTATCACACCTGAGTTCAATTTCTGTAGTCACCCCCAGGCCTGATTACTGCCACACCTGTTTCAATCAAGAAATCACTTAAATAGGAGCTACCTGACACAGAGAAGTAGACCAAAAGCACCTCAAAAGCTAGACATCATGCCAAGATCCAAAGAAATTCAGGAACAAATGAGAACAAAAGTAATTGAGATCTATCAGTCGGGTAAAGGTTATATAGCCATTTCTAAAGCTTTGGGACTCCAGCGAACCACAGTGAGAGCCATTATCCACAAATGGCAAAAACATGCAACAGTGGTGAACCTTCCCAGGAGTGGCCGGCCGACCAAACTTACCCCAAGAGCGCAGAGACAACTCATCCGAGAGGCCACAAAAGACCCCAGGACAACATCTAAAGAACTGCAGGCCTCACTTGCCTCAATTAAGGTCAGTGTTCACGACTCCACCATAAGAAAGAGACTGGGCAAAAACGGCCTGCATGGCAGATTTCCAAGGCGCAAACCACTTTTAAGCAAAAAGAACATTAAGGCTCGTCTCAATTTTGCTAAAAAACATCTCAATGATTGCCAAGACTTTTGGGAAAATACCTTGTGGACCGAAGAGACAAAAGTTGAACTTTTTGGAAGGTGCGTGTCCCGTTACATCTGGCGTAAAAGTAACACAGCATTTCAGAAAAAGAAGATCATACCAACAGTAAAATATGGTGGTGGTAGTGTGATGGTCTGGGGTTGTTTTGCTGCTTCAGGACCTGGAAGGCTTGCTGTGATAGATGGAACCATGAATTCTACTGTCTACCAAAAAATCCTGAAGGAGAATGTCCGGCCATCTGTTCGTCAACTCAAGCTGAAGCGATCTTGGGTGCTGCAGCAGGACAATGACCCAAAACACACCAGCAAATCCACCTCTGAATGGCTGAAGAAAAACAAAATGAAGACTTTGGAGTGGCCTAGTCAAAGTCCTGACCTGAATCCTATTGAGATGTTGTGGCATGACCTTAAAAAGGCGGTTCATGCTAGAAAACCCTCAAATAAAGCTGAATTACAACAATTCTGCAAAGATGAGTGGGCCAAAATTCCTCCAGAGCGCTGTAAAAGACTCGTTGCAAGTTATCGCAAACGCTTGATTGCAGTTATTGCTGCTAAGGGTGGCCCAACCAGTTATTAGGTTCAGGGGGCAATTACTTTTTCACACAGGGCCATGTAGGTTTGGATTTTTTTTCTCCCTAAATAATAAAACCCCTCATTTAAAAACTGCATTTTGTGTTTACTTGTGTTATCTTTGACTAATAGTTAAATGTGTTTGATGATCAGAAACATTTTGTGTGACAAACATGCAAAAGAATAAGAAATCAGGAGGGGGGCAAATAGTTTTTCACACCACTGTATATATATATATATATATATATATATATATATATATATATATATATATATATAATAATTATATATTAATTAATTTAATTAGGTTTTTTTTTTTTTTTAGGACCCAAGCACTTTGCCATCAGCCCTAATTGAGCTGAACATCTTTCACACATAATAGTGTGATGCCATTTTTCCAGCATCTGGGGCTTTTTGGAGGTCTTAATATAAAATCCCCCCTTTTCTAATATGATGTCATAATGATATTTGACATGTGCCCACTGTGCCCTTTCTGGTGTGCCCGGGTAGCGATGGTGCAGGGTGCTTGGGCCCGCTCATTGTTGTTTGCAACTATATTTGTTTTTTTGTTTTCTGTGTTAATCATCTATTCACAATCCAGATCACTCACACACACACACACACACACACACACAAAATCACCCATGTGATTCGTCAAGAACCAACAGAAAACACATGGATGGTGTTCTACTCTCTTTGGTTGGTCTAAGAATAAGCTGCATATTATTAATGCTCGAATTTAACTGTAAAATTCTATATTTGTTTTTCCTCCTTGCCTGCTTTACTTTGCAATGTCAACACTTTTTATATAGGACAAGACTTTTTGAAGTAGGCCAAATCAAAGCATTCAAGCTGTTTAAGTTATGCGAGCAAGTTCCACCAAATGACCAATTCCAATAATGTTTCACACTGTTTGTTCTATGCGCCACTGAATGAGACACACTGACGCATCCTGTGTGTCTTTTTATGTGTGTGTGTGTGATGGCAGGGGGTCCGGAGCGACACATTCGGCTAATCCGGACCGAAGGAAAAGTGGAGGACAGGAAGCAGGACTCTACTTAGTCGACTTCCAGTTGAGGACTGCTCTAAGCGGGGCTCGGAGGCACGGACGTCGGAACGACACAAACGCACGTTTTCTATCCGAAGCTTTATCACGGCGATCTTTCAGGCGTCTTCATGCTTACAGACGAACGAGGAAAATATAAAGTCCATAACGCCGTGATCATGCGGTCGATGTAGCAGTGTAGCAGCATGTGGGATGTGTACTGAAGTGTTTGTGTGTTTGTGTGTTCATGCACTTAGGTTGTGTAAATCCAGAGACTGCAGCATCGGACCGAAAGCGAAACGAAATGATTTACCATCGGGGTGGGCTGAGGGGGGAGAGGAGGGGGGGGGGGACAAAAAAATATATACCCGACATTGTATTTTTTCCTTCAGATTTGTTTAATATAGAGACGTGACGGTATACGGTGTTGTTAATGTTATACACTAAACGTCTGATGTAAGGCTATGCTACAGTATCCTGTAAACCATGATGTCACCAAAAACAATGTGCTATGAGATTTTTAATACAGATGCATAGAACACTTTTTAAAGGATAAGAACAAACACATAAGGGGATTTTAAAAAATTATATATATATATATATATACACCAGAACATTTCATTTTATGAAACAAGCTTAGGGCAATCTAATTTTACACTAAAATGTTTCTAGATGTTTAACCACTAACCAAAAGATTTAATACTTGCACAGTTATATAGCATTTTATGTCTGTTTTTTTGGAATTGTGGCATCGAAAATGTGGACGAAAAAAAAAAACCTAATATCGATTTATAGAGTTATACAATGAATTTGTCTTGTTCTTCCTATTATTATTATGATTATGATTATTATTCATTATTATTTGTATTTTGGGCAGTATTATTTATTATCAGATGTGTATGAAAGGTAAATGTGTGTACAGCTGCTATGTTTTTTGCTCTGTAAATACAAGAACTTTAGAGAATGAAGTAAAAAAAAAAAAAAAAAGGAATGAAATCTTTAACCGACAGTGTTTGCATGGGGTTTTTACAAGAATGCTGAATTATATGTTCTGAAACCATGCGACACTTTTTTTTTTCTTCTGTGAGGTGAAAAAGCTCGAGATACCGTCTATAATTCAGAAATGAATGATTACACCGTTATAGACTTTGACTCAGCCCCCAGCATTATTCAGTAACCTGACAGCTCGGTTCAGCCGGCTCGCGAAGCAGCAGCAATATTCCACTCTGACGTCTCGTTTCATTCGACCACAGTCACAGATTCCCGTCATTTAGAATCGAACCTACAATAAAAAAAATATATATATATATATATATATATATATATATATATATATATATATATATATATATATATATATATACAGTATACGGTACACCGGGGCAGTCAAAAGTTTGGACACACCTTTTAATTCAGTGTTAGATCGAATTAGACAACAGATTAGAGCAGATTAGATAGAAAGGCTTTACAGAGCATAAGTACAGTAGCAGATACTTCTCAATAGCAACTGTTCAAACTTTTGAAACTTTTGTAGAAAGAAAGAAAAATCAGAGACGACCATACAATTAGAAGGGGTATACAAACTTTTGACTTTTTGTAGTGTACACACACATACTTTATACTTCATTAGCGGTGTGGCAAAGAATTATGAAACACATTTGTACTTTGTTAGCTGAATAAATAATGCCATACATGAACTAGTGAGGAAAAGTCTTTCATTTTTAACAAACTTGGCATGATGATGCTAATTAACGCTTAAAGTATAAAATACATCATTAATGCTCTGGTCTAGTGTGTGTGTATATTTTATTTTATTTTTTTTATTTATTTATTTTGGTCTTTCGGCTGCATATACACATTATATATATATATATATATATATATATATATATATACACACTAGACTGTGTACCCTATGATATATTGGCACCCTGTCCAAGGTATACCCCACCTCACGCCCTAAGTCTCCTGGGATACGCTCCAGCACTCAGACTCCTCTGTATTATATTTTATCATAATACAGAGGAGTCTCTAAGAGAAATATTTTTCTAAAGACGCAGCACTCAATGCCTCCTGAGTCTGCGTAGATCAAGTCAAAATCGAATTAGTTCTTTAGCTTGTTACTATGAAAAAATCCATACTGCTCCTAAAAACATTCAAACGCACGGCCTTGAGATGTCGACCAATAAAAATCGTGGACAGACACATAAACACCCATAAACAAATACCATAATCTTTTTTTGCATTAGTATTTATTCCTTTCCATATTTGCATTTTTGTTCTATACATTACTACTTGGGGTGCCTGGATTTTGTTCTTCCACACTTAAAGATTATTCCACCACCATCATCATCATCATCATCATGTGAACACTGCCAGAGTGAATCCAACACTGTACATTTAATTAAACACCACTGGAACATACATTAAGGATGTCATTATATCGGGAACGCCTGCCATCGGGAACGCCTGCCATCGGGAACGCCTGCCATCGGGAACGCCTGCCATCGGGAACACTTGGGGTTTTGTTTTCCTGAGCGTATTTTCTAAAAAGCTAAAGCCCTAAAGGATCAGAGGATGCTGACAGATTGCGCGCCATCGGTGGTACAGTCTGATTCCCCGCACGCCAGGAAAACACTTTAATAATGTAACAACTGTTTTCTCATTTCAGTTTATTCCGACTTAATAGTCAACCAGAAGTAAACACGAACCCGTCATGTCTGACTGCTTTGCTGAGTTCCTTACCAGCCCGGCCAATCGGATCGCGTGAATAATTGACCTGTCACGACTGGGCTCAGCCTAGAAGTCAGTGTGTGTGAGAAGATCATACATTTTGAATGTACCATTATGTTCTAACGTTGTACGCGGAATGTATTAGCTCACACTGCTTCAACATAAATATTAATGAAAATTTCACCACAGCGCTGCTGAATTCTTAAGTCTGGTTGGTCAAAAGGTGTTTATTACTTTTCCATACCAGCAACTCTGACTGAAAGGCAAAGGCACATGTTTTTTAATAAATGCACACATTAACAATACACTCAGGTTTCTTAGTAACACCTTTTCCAGGGACGAATGTGGCAGATGGGGGTTTTCACTCTCACTTATTGTCTATAACGCTTTATCCTGTATACAGGGTCGTGGGGGGTCTGGAGCCTATCCCAGGAGACGAGGTACACCATGGACGGGGTGCCAACCCATCGCAGGGTACTCACTCAATACAGGCAATTTGGGAATGCCAATTAGGCTAATCTGCATGTCTTTGGCCAATGGGAGGAAATCCAAGGACCCAGAGGAAACCCACCAAGCATGGGCAGAACATGCAAACTCCACACACAACTGTAACTTCTCGCAGCCGGAGGTCTAGAGAGAGCTGATTGGCCGAGCTCTCTCAGAGGGGAGGGATGAGAGGTACTTACTGCTCCCACATCAATCATGGCTCTACAGCCAATCAGGGGCATCTGTGAACTACGCAAGCGGAAGGAGCGGATAGCGCTGTCCTCCGAGTGTGTTACGCCGCCCCCAGCGGTGCGTGAGCGAGCAGTTCGAAAGGTTGCGGTCGGCTGGTGTCACGTGGTTCGGAGGAAACATGTGGTAGTATTTGCCTTAATGTGGGAGCCCCCTAGTGACGGGGAGGAATTGGACACGACTAAATTAGGGAGAAAATCATGGGGGAACCCCCCCCAAAAAAAAAAAAAAAAACAAACAAGAAAATAATCTGTTTTCCTCCCACAATCGAACGACAGGGATGGTGTTCATTGTACAAGCATCTGGAGTCAGTGTTATGATCTGAGGTTGCTTCGGTCGCTCAGGTCTAGGATCAGCAATTGTCATGCTCCACGCCCTGTCTGCCGTCCTTTTCCCACGCTGTCATTTCCCCACGTGCTCATGTTTTTGTCTAGCCGTCACGTGCGCTCTCACGCCCCCGTTTCCGCCCCGTCTGCTCAGCTGTTTCTCATTCCATGACTGATTACTCCAGCGATTTAAGCATGCGCGGCGCGCTGCTTAAATCGCTGGATTATCTTGTGTTTTCATGCCCCGATCTTCTCGCGTTTATTTTCCCTTGATCTCACGTTGCCAAGTTCGCTTTGTTTCTCGTTTTTCGCTTTCGGTTTCTCGTCTCGGATTTGTTTGCCTCGCCCTTTGATCTCCCGGTTTTTGAATTTACGCTTCCTCTTTTGACCACGGCTTCCGCTTTACGATTTGGCTTAGACGCTACGCTGACTGATCACCCGGCATTGACTTCCGCATTCCGACCACGCTCTCGCCTGACATTTCGGCACGTCATCTGCACTTGGATTCACCTCGTTCCGTTCCGCTTCGTGACAGAATAATCCAGCCATCGATATGAATCCAGCAGATGTCGACTGCATGAATGTAGCACTGGAGCATCAGGGTGCTCCTCTTGAAGCTCACCACCAGGGGCTGCTCAACACCAAGCAAACCCTTGCTGACGTCACAACCCAGCTCCAAGGACTCCAGCTCTCTCCAACGCGACATGAGGACTCCATCATGCAACGCGAACCACGCCTCCCTGCCCCCCCGACCTATGAGGGTGATCCTGGTACATGTCGCTCGTTTCTCTCTCAGTGTACGCTGATATTCGAGCTCCAACCCTCCACATTCTCCACCGAACGCTCCAAGGTGGCATATGTGATAACGCTGCTCTCAGGACGAGCTCAAGAATGGAGCACTTCTCTTTGGGACTCTCGCGACCCCTGCTGCTCCAACTACGAGGACTTCGCTGAGGAGATGAAGAGGGTGTTTGATCGCTCATGTCATGGAAGGGAAGCTGGTCACAAACTGTTAAAGCTCCAACAAGGCTCGCGTTCGGCCTATGATTACGCCATAGAATTCCAGACCCTAGCTCTCTCCAGTGGGTGGAATAATCGTGCGTTGAGTGATGTGTTCTTTGAAGGACTGACAGAAGCACTTCAGGATGAGCTAATCTCTCGTGAACTACCGTCATCACTCTAAGATCTCATGGATTTGGCCGGCCGAGTGGATTCACGTCTCCGCCTTCGGAAAGGGGCCAGGATTGCACCACCTAGAGCCTTCCAGCGACCCCACCCTCAGGATGAAACCATACAACTGGGCAGAACCCGCATTTCACCAGAGGAGCGACGACGTCGTCGAGTGGAGGGAGCCTGCTTCTACTGTGGAGAATTGAACCATCTACTTAAGAACTGTGCAGTAAGGAGAAGGAGTCCTCAGGTTCAGCTGGGAGCACTGGAGGGCACTTCTCCAAAGAAACCTCCAGACCAACGCCGACTGCTTCCCATCTTCCTCATCCACGAACAACGAACCCACCTGGTGCAGGCACTGATCGACTCCGGTTCAGACCGTAACCTAATCAATGCCGCCTCAGCCAAGGCCCTGGGAATCCCTGCTCTGCCTTTAGAGACTCACCTCAAGGTTCAGGCCCTCGATGGGAGTCCACTTCCTTCTATCACCCACAGGACCCCTCTTCTCGGTCTAAGGGTCTCAGGTAACCATTCTGAGCAGACCTCGCTATCCATCATGGAGGGATCTCATGCCACGGTCATTTTGGGCCTCCCCTGGCTGATCCGACATAACCCACAGATTGACTGGGCCGGAAACTCGATCTCAGCATGGAGCCCATCATGTTCCACGACCTGCCTACGCGCTGCCCTCACGTCATGCCCCGATCCCGCCCAGGCGGATGAATCACTGGAACTCACCCATGTTCCACCTGAGTATCACGACCTCAAGGCTGTGTTCAGCAAATCGCGCGCCATTTCTCTTCCCCCCCATCGGCCATACGACTGCGCTATTGATCTGCTCCCAGGCACCTCTCCCCCCAAGGGCCGTCTTTACTCATTGTCACCCAAGGAACGCCAAGCCATGGACCATTACATCACCGAATCCCTCGCGGCGGGGATCATTCGTCCTTCTTCCTCTCCAGCGGGGGCCGGGTTCTTCTTCGTGGGCAAGAAAGACGGTTCCCTTCGTCCCTGCATAGATTACAGGGGTTTGAATGAGATCACTGTGAAGAACCGGTACCCCCTCCCACTAATGGCCACCGCCTTTGAGCTTCTCCAAGGAGCCAGGATTTTCACCAAGCTCGACTTACGCAATGCTTACCACCTTGTCCGCATCCGAGAGGGTGACGAGTGGAAAACGGCCTTCAATACCCCTACAGGGCATTACGAATACCTTGTGGTTCCGTTCGGCCTCACTAATGCCCCCGCAGTCTTCCAGGCCTTCATTAACGATATACTCAGAGACTTTCTCAACTTATCTGTGTTTGTCTACCTGGATGACATCCTGATCTTTTCCCGGGACCTGGAGGAGCATCAACAGCATGTCCAACAGGTGCTACAAAGGCTCCTAGAGAACAAATTATTTGCAAAACCAGAGAAGTGCGAATTCCACACCACTTCCACCACATTCCTTGGATTTGGCATCGGACCTTCAGGAATCCAGATGGAACCCGCCAAGCTTCAAGCCGTCACGAACTGGCCCACACCCACCTCACGACAGGAACTCCAGAGATTTCTGGGATTCTCAAATTTCTATCGCCGTTTCATCCGCGGCTACAGTTCTATCGCTGCCCCCCTAACAGCCCTAACCTCTCCCAAGGTTCGTTTTCGTTGGAACCAGGAATCTGAGGGAGCCTTCACCAAACTTAAGAAGCTGTTCACATCCGCTCCTATCCTCACCATCCCGGACCCGTCACGGCAGTTCATTGTGGAGGTCGACGCCTCCAGCACGGGAGTAGGAGGCATTCTCTCCCAGAGATCCGCCCATGACAACAAGCTGCACCCCTGCTCTTTCTTCTCACACCGATTAACCCCCACCGAAGGAAATTATGGCATCGGAGATCGCGAGCTCCTGGCCATAAAACTAGCCCTGGAGGAGTGGAGACACTGGCTTGAAGGAACGGAGATCCCATTCCTGGTCTGGACTGACCACAAGAACCTTGAGTACCTTCGAGGCGCCAAGCGGCTGAACTCCCGCCAGGCCCGTTGGTCACTCTTTTTCACCAGGTTCAACTTCACCCTCTCCTACCGTCCAGGATCCAAGAACGCCAAACCAGATGCTCTCTCCAGGCAGTTCACCCACACCCAAGACTCCACCATCAGCAACACCATCCTCCCTTCGCACTGCCTACTCGCAGTGGCTGAGCTAGATATAGAGACTCGGGTGAAGCAGGCCTTGTCCCGTGAACCAGGCCCCAGTAATGGACCCCCCAATCGGCTATTCGTCCCACTCACTCTATGCTCCCAGGTCCTGGAATGGGCACATTGCTCCAAACTCTCTTGCCATCCAGGCTCTGCCCGAACCCTGTCCCAAGCCCAGCAGCGTTTTTGGTGGCCAACCATAAAGGAGGACGTCCCTGGCTTTGTGGCAGCTTGTGACATTTGTCAGCGATATAAACACCTCAACACCGCCCCAGCAGGCCTCCTCAGACCTTTACCAATCCCGCACCGTCCATGGTCCGATATCGCACTTGATTTTGTGACAGGATTACCCACCTCTGATGGCCACACCTGTATCATGACCGTAGTGGATCGGTTCTCCAAGGCAGCCCACTTTATTCCCATCCCAAAACTCCCGTCCGCCAAGGAGACTGCAGAACTCATGATCCTCCACGTTTTTAAGCTCCACGGCCTGCCCAAAGATATCGTCTCCGATCGTGGCCCGCAGTTCACCTCTCAATTCTGGAAGGCATTTTGTAAGCTCATCGGAGCCACCCCAAGCCTGTCATCAGGGTTCCATCCTCAATCCAATGGGCAGACGGAGAGGAAGAACCAGGCTCTCGAGGTCGCCCTGAGATGCATGACCTACCGGGATGTCACCTCGTGGAGCAGATTCCTGCCCTGGGTCGAATACGCCCACAACTCTCTAGTCTCTTCGTCTACTGGGCTGTCCCCCTTCCAGTGCTGCCTGGGTTACCAACCACCCTTGTTCCCCTCTCAGGAAGAGGAGGTCAGCGTCCCCTCTGCCCAAGCCTTCATTCGCCGCTGCAGGAGGACCTGGACTCAGGCCAGAAGGACGATGCTACGACAAGGCAGAACTTATAAGGAGCAAGCAGACCGCAGACGCTCTCAGGCCCCCAAGTACAGGATAGGGCAGAGAGTCATGCTCTCCACCAGAGACCTCCCTCTAAAGACCATTTCTCGTAAACTCTCTCCCCGATATGTAGGCCCATTCACGATTACCAAGATCATCAACCCATGCGCTGTCAAACTCTTACTCCCCTCAACCATGCGAAGAATAAACCCCACGTTCCACGTATCCCAGCTACGCCGTCTTGCCTCAAGCCCATTAAGTCCCCCCACCCACCCTCTGCCTCCTCCCCGTATCATTGATGGCGGTGAAGCCTACACCGTCCGCCGCCTCCTGAAAGCTCGCCGCCGAGGTAGAGGCATTCAGTACCTGGTGGACTGGGAAGGCTATGGCCCTGAGGAGAGAAGCTGGATCCCCGCCAAGTTCATCCTAGACCCCAAGCTAATCTCTGACTTTCAGAAACGCTTCCCTGAGGCTCCCCGTCCTAACGCCCAGAGGCGTTCGTAAGGGGGGGGTACTGTCATGCTCCACGCCCTGTCTGCCGTCCTTTTCCCACGCTGTCATTTCCCCACGTGCTCATGTTTTTGTCTAGCCGTCACGTGCGCTCTCACGCCCCCGTTTCCGCCCCGTCTGCTCAGCTGTTTCTCATTCCATGACTGATTACTCCAGCGATTTAAGCATGCGCGGCGCGCTGCTTAAATCGCTGGATTATCTTGTGTTTTCATGCCCCGATCTTCTCGCGTTTATTTTCCCTTGATCTCACGTTGCCAAGTTCGCTTTGTTTCTCGTTTTTCGCTTTCGGTTTCTCGTCTCGGATTTGTTTGCCTCGCCCTTTGATCTCCCGGTTTTTGAATTTACGCTTCCTCTTTTGACCACGGCTTCCGCTTTACGATTTGGCTTAGACGCTACGCTGACTGATCACCCGGCATTGACTTCCGCATTCTGACCACGCTCTCGCCTGACATTTCGGCACGTCATCTGCACTTGGATTCACCTCGTTCCGTTCCGCTTCGTGACAAGCAATGTTATGTGGCAATAAAATAAAGTCAGCTGACGACCTTAATGAATGTCGTTTTCGTTCCCTGATGATATGGGGCACATTCCAGCACTCAAAGCCAAAAGGACTGGAATAAAATATTATAAAAAGTGACTTTTTTTTATGTATGATTAACTCTTTAATTACGTCTAAGTGTTAATAGCAGAAACTGACTTGTTTTTCAGACATTCAGTAATTCTAAATGGAGTAAAAAGTGACACATTGATCGTTAAAAAATTATAAATTGCAATAACTGGCAAATTGCTGTCATAGGAAGAGAAGTAAAAGACTTAAAGATGCCCTGTTGCTGAGAAATAATCAAGCCGTGTGTGGTAATATTACCTCTGCTTTACATCAGACCACATCTCTCTCCGTGCAGCGTTTGATGGTTTTCCTCTAACAGGACGTCCTCACGGATTTTAATTTTTGAATAGGCACTAAAAATGAGCCAACATCTTCCTGCCCTCTCTCTCTCTCTCTCTCTCTCTCTCTCTCTCTCTCTTAGTGTACTGTATTTAGAGAGTGTGTGACCTGCTGTCAGACCTTTTCATCTTCACACCAGACCCAAATCAAAGCAGCGCTGCTTATAGAGCACATTAAACATACATGACAGATGAGGAGGAGGAGATAAAGATTGTCGTCTGATGGATCACTAACAGGGCGAATAATGAGAAGAGCTAAAAGAGGCAGACGCTGCTTTTTCTCAAATATTATTCACATTTGAGTTTTTCGGAAGGTTAAAACCGGAGTCTGAGGAGGAGCGCTAGTGACAGTATGAGGGAGAGACTTGGGGAGACCTTTGAAGATCTTTCCCATGAATATTCAGAGTAGAACGCCTGAGCCTTGAAAATCAACAAATAACTTGTGAAAGAGACGCATCTGTCTGTTGGAACGGTACACACAGTCGTTCACCAACACCACTTGCACCTTACCCGAACTCGGCTGGGAGTTATTTCCCCGTCCCCCGTACAGTCCTGACCTCGCTCCAAGCTAATTCCAAAGCTTGCACCATTGAAGGAGTTCCTGGGAGGCCAGCGTTTCAGACGTTCGATCGTGACATTGATATTAACATATATGGTTAGGATTTTGTGAAACTGTGGATATCAAGTCAATTTAGCACAATACTCGTATTATATCATCATATCACCCAGTCCTACTTCCCATGTTTACCAAAAATTGACCAAAATTGACCACTGACTTCTAATGTACTGACTGTGAGAAGATTTCCATACACATAGACAACGTGATGAGAACTCACAGGATTGGGACTAAACAGCTGTATGTAAACAGCTGATGGAATCATTTTTACACATGAATTCGACATCATACAGTAGTGTGTGTGCTGTAATCAAAGCTAAATGTGACTGAATGAAATCTTAAGAGTGTGTGTGACTTGTTTTTGGCCAGGAGGTGTCGTTTACTTTGCAATTTCCTTTTAGACTTCTGCAGTCAGAATTCTTGTCAGAGCTGTTGTTAATGGAAAATTCATAAATAATAAATAATAAGTGATAGAACCAACACCAGGGCGGCGCGGTGGTGTAGTGGTTAGCACTGTCGCCTTGCACCTCCAGGGTCTGGGTTCGATTCCCCGGCCAGGCTCGATTCCCGTCTCTGTGTGCATGGAGTTTGCATGTTCTCCCCGTGCTTGGTGGGTTTCCTCCGGGTACTCCGGTTTCCTCCCACAGTCTAAAGATATGCAGGTTAGGCTAATTGGCGTTCCTAAATTGCCCGTAGTGTGTGTGAGTGTGTGTATGTGTGTGTATGTGTGTGTGCCCTGTGATGGATTGGCACCCTGTCCAGGGTGTACCCCGCCTAGTGCCCGAAGTCTCCTGGGATAGGCTCCAGGTCCCCGCGACCCTGAACACAGGATTAAGCGGTATAGAAAATGAAATGAATGAATGAAAGAACCAACACCGTCTGGCCAATCAGAGTCCAGAACTCAGACACTATGTAATAGTATAAACAACTCTTTCCTTATTTGGGCATCACTTCCTGGTCTGTCATATTTAACGCATGGCTCTAACATGATCTATTTAGGGTTCATTATTTCTGCGTCAGCGTCTGCTATCACTTTATTTCTTTGCTGTTCCGTGCATATGACTTGTTGACTCCCCAGTACTCTTCTGCATGAGGCCTGTTTATCGCGTGACAATGAGGGTCAAGAGAAACATATGTGCCTTTGGAGAGCTTATGTGACTCATTTTTAATAAATGGCTTTTTAGCTCCTTGACAGCAAATCAAGAAAGCATTAAAGGGGTGTGTGTGAGAAGCAATCAGTAAACCTGTAGGGATGCAAAATGAAACACCACCACCTGCTGTCTGATAAAAACATAACAACTTTAAATAGAATTGAATAGTTAATAATTGTAAATGTACAGTATATATTGTAAATATAAAAAACACACACATATGCAACATGGATTTTATGTCTATATTGTTAAATTATTATTATTATATAATGTATTATGACATATTTTTATATATATATGCCCTTACATTTTCCACATTTTGATCTTTGTAATTGTTTTTTTTTTTTTTTACATTTCCTTTTTAGTTACATTTATGTACTAAATAAACAACAAGAAAAACACCAGTTAGTTGTTATTTTAAGACACAGAGGTCGGCCTTTCTGTAATAGTTTCTGCAAGAACAGTATTGTCAAGTGCATTTGCAAAATCCGTCCAGCACCATAATGAAACTGTCTCTCATGAAGGCCGTCCCAGGAGGACGAGACCAAAACCTACCTCTGCTGCAGACGAGAAGTTCATTTAGAGTTATCAGCCTGAAAAATGACCAATTAACAGCAGCTCAGATTAGAGGCGTTATGAAGTCTTTACAGAGCAGAAGTAGCATGTAACGCTTGGATTGGATTAACCGCTTGGTTACAAAAATACGAATTCGGGAATCTAAATAGGGGCTTGAAAACCACACTTCTGGTATTGCGCAACCGCAGCTGGACAAAACACGACGCGACACAAAACAATTGTAATCAAATAAACCAAGTGTATTATACAAAAGGAATAAAGAAATAAACAAACACGGTGCACCACAAACCAATATATACAAAATATATACAAATAGAAAAAGTGTGTGTGTGATGTATGCGGGTGTTTGAGTGTGTGTATGATAGTCCAGAGTCTGAAAAACGGCAAAAGGTATTAAGATGGTGATTTGGAGAGATGGTTCGATCTCACCAGATGAAGATGGAAGGTCTGGGAGATCGAGAAACGGAAGGAGCTGGGTACTGAATGAAATTAACAATTGGTAATCCACAAACAGGCTCTCAGCATTCAAAAACGCGCAGCGCGCTGTCCTCATCTCTCCGTCCCGGCTTCTACGCCGGTTCCGGCTTTATGCCAGATCATGTGATAATGTAATGCTAATTTTTTATGCTAATTACTTTAGCTAATGCTAAAGCTAATGCTAGTAGTGCTGCTAAGGCCGACTCTGTAGTGGCTAATAACAGGCTGGTTGATGTAGAGGATGCTTTTAATAAGCGCCGTAACCCTACAGCTGAATTATCTGCATTGATTAATTCATTATATATATCAGATAACCATGATATTGACAATAATGATGATGATGATGATTTTATTGTTCATGGGACTGATATTGAAGTAGTGCACACATTACGTACTGAACTTAATCAATGCAAGATGGACATGGTGGCGCTTACTGTTAAAGTGAGCTCTATAGAGCAGGATTATAGACAATCCCTGGACGGTGACGGTGACGCTGCGCAAGTGTCGGAGCAAGCTACAGCTCCGTGCCGGCGATGTGCGCTGCAGCTTCCTTCCTATAACGGCGCCGTCGAGCCCTACGCGTTCTTCGCCCAAGTGGAGCTAGCCGCCGACTTCGCAGGCTGGTCTACGGCGGAAACGGCTGTAAGGGTTGCACTCTCGCTGAAGGGCGCCGCGCTCCGGGCATTGGAAGACCTCCGGGCCGATGAACGGAAAGACTGGGCAAAGCTTCGCGAGTCGCTTCACCTCCGGTTCGGCGCCGGTGATCGTCAAGAAGCAGCGTGCGAGGAGCTGGCAGTCCGCGAGCGGCGCGCATTTGAGCCACTGGGCGCGTTCGCCATGGACTTAAGAGGCCTGGCGCGCCGGGGCTATCCAGAGTGTGAGCCGGCTAAACAGGAAGAGCTAGCGTATCGCGCTTTTCTTCGTGGGCTTCGACCGCCGCCGCTCGGGGAGCACATCAGGTTAGCAGCACCAGCTTCCCTCACCGAGGCGCTACGTGCAGCACAGCGCGCTGAACCCATAACTGCGGTGCATCACGGCGAAAGAGCCGAGCGATCGCCCGCAGCTCGGGGGCACTCGGTAGGTGAATCTAGCCGGGGACAGGGCTACCCGTCACGGCTAGACAACAGAATAGTCTCTGGGGTTTCGCGGCAATGCAACGTTCCTGGGTTTGAGGGACAGCGTACCCCAGCAGCCGTCGGACGAGCGCCAGGTGAACATCCGGGCAGCAAAGAACGTCATCGGTACTGCGAGCGAGGTAAAGAGCGCGTGTGCCGAGTTACTCCCTCGCCGAGAGCATCGCCCGCAGTCGTTTCACCTGCGCCGCCGCTGGTCAGTGAACGTTTTGTCCGCTACACGGCAAAGAAGGGCCCCACCCAGCGCTCGCGGGCACCGCTGCAGGACTTTCGGGTGGGGGCACCTGTGGAGTGTGTGGGCGTGGACACTCACAGCCAGGGGCGAGGCTGTGCTGCTGGTGAGCAGGTGTGGGTGTGTTCCGGAAGGAAGAGAGGGCGTTCACCCAAGCTCATGTCTCACTGGGTGGGCCCCTGTACGGTACTAGCTCAGCTCGCCGAGTTCATCTACCGGGTGCGGTTGGCGGGGCGGGCGCGAGTGTTGCTCCACCGAGACCGTCTCGCGCCTTTCCAGCCGCACGCCGGCGAGACAGCGAATTCTGCGGAGGCCGGACCGCCTCCGGGACAATGTGCTTCTCCACAAAAGGACCCCAGCGCCGACCGCCTTCACGCCTCCAAGACTGAGAGTCATGGTGACCGGGGACGGTCACAGCTCGGGTGGGGGCAGTGTGGCGTGGGCGGGCCGGCGGCTGAAGACCGTCATGCTTTGTGGGGGTTTTCTCTGTCTCTACCATGAGAGAGAAGGGTGTTTGGGTTAGTGGCTTCGGCCAAGTTGGGTGCGTTTATGTGTGTGTGCTTGACCTGTGTATGTGTGCTTGTGCTGTGGTAATAAACTACTCCCCAGCCATTTGCATTGGGGAGCAAGTAAGCTCACTCGTACTCCAAGATCCCTGCTAGCGTCGAAAAACGTTACAGTATTATATATATATATATATATATATATATATATATATACACATTACTATTATATTTTATATAAATTACTGTGTGATTTTTGTATATATAAATCAATCTAATAATATATAAACTAAATTATATTAGTCCCTAGTTCACTAAATGTATTATTTCATGTATGTGTAACTCTATAAATTCAATAGGATTAAGATCTTAAATCTAAATTTAATAAGATAATCTAATTATTTCAAAATAATTTACGTGATAGTTTACGCCTAAACGCATGATTAATAAGAAGACAAAGAAAAGAAGTTAAACCAGACATTATAGTCTATATAATTAGCAACTGAAACGAAACCATAAATCAAACCACGCCCCCTCCTCCCACGCACGATCCTCCCACCCCACCACCCCTATGAGGAAGTCGTCATCGAAATGTACTTCCTGCTTCCGGTATATACCACTCTGGTGTTTCTATGCGGCGGGTGACTCTAGAAGCTTTCCCAAATATCTATGACTTATGGTTATGGCTACTAGCAGCACCGCGGCGGCCGCAGAGCCTCCTGGGTTAGACACACAGCAGCGAGAGATCGAGAGTTTAATCCAGGAGCAGGAGCTCCGGCTCGGGGACTGCTGGTAAGGCTGGTCCTACCGCCCCGGCACCGCACACTAGCGTACTAAACAGTATGATTAGCCTGATCACTGCGTCCTAGTTTAGTATACTGTGTAGTGCGGAAGGATAGTATGCTCAAATACACCTAGCTTGCAGCTTCATTCTATCAGCTGAATAATTTTGTACATTATTTCTGTTAATGGGTTTTCACTTATTGAACGGTGTTATTGATTTACTGTGCAAGAATTATAATTTTTTTCCCGCGGAATGTACTTTAAAACCAGCGCGAGCCTGACATGCTAGCATGCTAACAACTAAACAGTGTGTACTTTCGTTCTGTCAACAGCTTTGATTATAAAGTGAACTCGTGAGAAAACGCTTTAATTTATAACTTAATGTTAGTTTCGTCTTCCTTTTATTAATTTTTTTACAAATACAAATTCTGAAATGTCACTTTGTTTTGACGAGTGCGGAAAAAGTTGTCAAACAAGTAATAAGTGACACAGCTAAATATTAAACCTGTGCTGCAGTGATGGCTAACACAGCTAGCATTTAGCTTCATTTAAGTACTGTGTGTGTGTGTAATAAGTGACACAGCTAAATATTATTTGCTGCAGTGCTAGCTAACACTGCTAGCATTTAGCTTCATTTAGATTTCCTGTTGTTTAGGGTTTTTAAAATGTCATTTTATTTGTCCTGCTTCTAAATACACTCAGTGTGTACAAATAAGTGTGTGTGTGTGTGTGTATACAAATTCAGAGTACGAATAATGTCTCAACACGACAACGTATACTTCACTACCGTCATTTCTGGTTTCGCTTTTTCATGGGTTCCGTCCCAAATGATTTCCTGAACTATCCAGCACAGGGGTAGCTCGGTGGTTAAGGTGTTGGACCGTCTATCAGGAGGTCCCCAAGTCGAGTTCTGACGCTGCTCCTGTCAGACCCTTGAGCAAGGTCCTTCACCCCCAGGTGCTCAGATACAACCCGGGCATCGAGCTGACAACCTGACCCCGTAGAGTGACCGCCTCAGAGACGATGGCTATATGTTGGAGTATCTGTCGCCTAATGTGCCGTGTGGACCCTTTCTTATTCCTGTTAAATAGCACTACTTCGTATACATTATACCTGACTCTTATTTATCTGTTTGCTTGTTACCCTTGTGGATCTCATGATTCTTATATTTAGGGGTCCAAGAACTTAAGTCATCATGGACCAAATCGGAACATGATCAGGCCAAAAATACTATTAAATTTAAGTTGTTTTTTAAATTATTATTATTATTAATGCAATGGAAGGATTACCGCAGTATATGGTACACATGATGAAATCATTAATTTTAATAAAATAAAAAAGATAGATACTTGGCAGTTTAAACAAACATTTTAGTTTTGTGCGTGTGGATACATTCTTCTACACCACGTATCCTGTACAAGGCCTTAGGGGACCTGGAGCTTATCCCAGGAGACACCCCGGACACGGTGTCAATCCATCACAGGGCACACACACTACAGGAAATTTGGGAATGGCGATTTAATTAAATTGGCATGTCTTTGGACTATGAAAGGAAACCAGAGTACCTGGAGGAAACCCACTGAGCACAGGGAGAACATGCAAACTCCACACACACACACACAGGCCTAAGGTGGGAATCGATCCCTTAACCCTGGAGATGCTAGCGACTACGCCTACATATAAACGACTGAACTGTACTTTTACTTGTATGAAAGCATCAGGAGTAGCTTATATACATAAACTGATTAAAAAAAATATATAATTCATATGTACATACTTTTTAAATATTTTCTTAAAAACACAGTTGTTATAAAATGTATGAGCAGTCGAGTCATCGTCGCATGGTTTAAACTTCTTATCTTAACACTAGGGTTTCACTTTTGAGTTTCGGGGCCAAGGTGTGTCCTCCCTCCCGTCTGACGTAGTTTCTAGGATTAGTTTCATTTTCGCGCAGATACCTTAATGCAAGAAATGCAAGATGATGTTGCCAGATTTGGACAAAAGTATAAGGGAAACTGAAAGTCCCAGAGAGCGAGAAATAAAGAAAACAGTGGTTAGTATACCACACATGCTCTTCAGGTGTCAATTTTGATTGAGTGTGAGGTTATTCTGTAGTTTTACACCGGAAAACCACAGAATGCAATGATTTTGCAAAGTTTTGGAGAATGACTCAGCTTTCAAAACACCACAACGTGTTACATGACCTGTAATAAGTGCATTCCACCTAAAGGCGTTTTCTCTTTTTCTCTTTCTCTCTCTCTCTGTCTCCCTCCCTCATTTGCATCTAATCACAGTACACATATTTGTGGACTGGAATTACCCAATCTGGCAACACTAAAGGTGTGTTGTGCACCTAAGAACTGTTTTTTTTTTTTTTATGTTTTACAAGAACACTCGCCAAATCTTTTAGCACAGTCGCCATCTAGTGCCTTTTTGTAGCTTATTTTAAAATTATTACAACATAAGTGCTGAGAGGTGGAAAAACAATACCGAATCATGCTTTAGTTGAAACTGATTTGCGTGAAAGAAATACTTAATTTTTTACACTTTAGCTTCGAAGGATACAGACCAGAGAGAATTTGTTACATTATAGTCAATCAGTTCCTCACCAGCCTCTTCTGTGAGGTTAATGAGAGAGAAACACTACAGCTTGTGATGTCACCAATAAACCAATTGTTGACAGACACTGTTCAGTTTTTCAAATTTTTTGTGTGTTGTGTTTTTCAGTTCTTGTATCACCGCTATGGTAAATTTTTTTTAAATTCATAAACACAACTTTGTATTTGTGGTGGTAAAATGTTGCCATTCCTCTATGGTCCTGCAGGTGGTGCTCTAAATTATTCACACAATGGCAGGAAGTAGTGCCCTGTGGTACGAGCAAAGTTTTTTTAAAAAGGTTTTTAAGCGCTGTAACAAAAGAATATACAAAAAAAAAAATTATTATTAAGTAAAGTTTGTTTATTTATTTATGTATTAAAATTATTTATCTGGTGGAAACTTAAGGAGCTTTGTAGAGCTTTATCAATATTAATAATAATAATAATAGTTAAAAAAAAACTAGGTAAGATAAGATTAAATAATTTTTCAAATGTACTAAAATTAAAATCCTCTTTTCCCAGCTTCCTAATATCCCAGTTAGGAAACTGGGGTCAGAGCGAAAGGCCAGCCAGGAAACATTGCGCCTGGAGCAGATAGAGTTAAGGGCACAACAGTTTTCATACTCATTTCCATAATTTTCCTTTGATTGTGTAAAGCTACTTTGCGACAATGGCCATTGTTAAAAGCATTATACAAATAAAATTTAATTGAGTTTAATTGAATTGAACAGTGGCAACATGGCGGTTCTGGAGTTTGAACCACCGAACTTCTGATCAGTAAGAGAGTTAACCCCATTCGAGCCACATTTGAGTTCTTTTCTCAGTTCAGGGAAATGTGTAAATTACTGAAATGTCCTTTTGCTGGCCAAAATCTATCCACTGCCAGGATTAGCCAACAATCATGTAGAGTTAATGTTTACAGTGGGGGCCAAAAGTATTGAAACAAAAGTCAAATATTTTCAAAATTTTTACATGAATTTTGACGTTCTCAAAATTTTAAAATGAAGACAGTCAAGATATAAATAATCCACAGAAATTCACCCGCAATTTTATGCTTCAGAAAAAGTAAAAGTCCTGCCACAGGTTTGTTCCATCTATTAACAAAACCATCTGACTGTAATTGGCGCAACTCTTCAGCCAGGTAGCGCTGTAGTGCCGGGGATACTGTACTTTGTCATTTACTTTTGGCCATCACTGAAATTGTCCCGGACACGAGTTACATTAATTGTTTGATTATCATACGTTGGTTCTCCAGGTATCTGGTGAGCAGACGATGGTTCGGATTGTGGAGCGAGTACGTGAAGAGCGGCGACCAGAACTCGCCGTCGTTTCCTGGAAAGATCGACAACGTAGATCTTTTTGAGGGTGAGTCCTACATCCGGGACGTGTAAAGGATAGAAGAACGGTTGTTTAATCGGAAGCGATGACTACTGTGTGTATACATACACATGCATTATATTTGTTAGTGTATGTGTTAAAGCTAGTAAGGAAAATAAAACATATTTATTAGCTTATTATTTTGCTCATGTTTTTATAATGATTAATACCCTTTTAAATAATTTCTGTAACCTCAAACACATCCTTATGGGGTCAGAAATCATATCTGATTACAATTAGTCCCACCAAAATATTAAGGGACTTTATGGTTTTTGAATGAAAATGTGTAAGATTTTATTTATTTATTTATTTTTAATCCAGACCTCATGTGTTTCTGTCCAGATTCGGACTCGTACAGGTTGAAAGAGAGACTGGTAGAGCATGAGGACTTCATCCTGGTGCCCGGAGAAGCCTGGCGTAATCTACTGTCGTGGTATGGCCTGGAGGAGGACCAGCCTGCTATTGAAAGAAAGGTAAACTATCGGAAGGAAAAATAGGTAAAACATGAGTTACCAGTACTGGTTATTTAGTTTAAATGACTAGTTTTTAAAAAAAAATCTATCCCATTGATCTCCGATATCCGCTTTCTGATATGACCTGCTGATTTGAACTTTGTTAACCCTGTGTGGGTATAGAGAATTAGTCAAATATTTGGACTCACCTCAACTAAGGTGTACTGTAACTCTATCCTTAGAAGATCATGAATGTGTAAGACTTACAGAGATTAATTAAGAGTGCTTCTTATGATAAATACATATATAAACTTGTGATAGATTATCTTCTCCATGCACTGACCAGCTTCTGAGTAACAAGTAGACAATTGGATTTTTATTATTTTTTTTAAACATATTGTTCACTTTTAGGCGGCACGGTGGTGTAGTGGTTAGCACTGTCGCCTTGCACCTCCAGTGTCTGGGTTCGATTCCCGGCCAGACTCAATTCCCGTGTCTGTGTAAATGGAGTTTGCATGTTCTCCCCGTGCTTGGTGGGTTTCCTCCGGGTACTCCGGCTTCCTCCCACAGTCCAAAGACATGCAGATTAGGCTAATTAGCGTTCCTAAATTGCCTATAGTGTGTGAATGAGTGAGTGAGTGTATGTGTGTGTGCCCTGCAATGGATTGGCACCCTGTCCCCCGCCTCGTGCCCTAAGACACCTGGGATAGACTCCAGCCCCCCCCCCCCCCATGACCCTGAATACAGGATTAAGCGGTAATGACAGTGAGTGAGTGTTCACTTTTATTTGGCCAAAACATGGTATCAGTGCTAAAAATGATAAAAAAGGATCATATGAGGGCATTTGTCATAATACTTAGTGCTTTTTCTCTCTCGATCCATGCTTCATGTTTTGTTTAGTTTTTTATAAATATGAATACACACTTATGTTTATCAGAAGAAACACACTTGCCAAATCCAATCTCATGCCCTTTGATGTCCGTAGTCTCCAGAACTTTTACTAGATCTTAACTGTCATTCAGATGAAACTTGGCCAATTTAGATTGCACATGGAAAGACCTAAACCTGAAACAAGTGTATTATTCTACAATGCAGAAATGTCAAGATATTGCGACACACATTCGACGTGGTTATGGACACTACAGATTTTTTGCTTTTTAAGTTTTTGCCAAAAAACCATCTCGTTTTAATTTAAGCAACATTTTTTACAGTGCTAGGAGTTTATACCAATTTTAATATCGATACTGCTAAAGAAATATTAATAATTTGCATTTTAAATCATTAATGTTTGAAGCAAGACAGTATAATGCTGAAAAATGGCCATATAAAATCATATCTCCGAAACTTTTTTTAGGGAAGCAAAATTGGTCACTTCCATGTTGCATAAACTTCAGAAGTAGCTCCTTTGACGCACACAATTTCTGTATTATATGTATAACCTTTAAAAAATGTATAACAAAATCAGAAAAAAAAATCTTTTTATTATTTATTTTTTTTATATTCAGCAACCCTTAGCTTTGGTTACAGCACACAATGTGGTGTCCAGTTCAGTTCATGTATGAAAATTATTCCTCATGATCCCAGAACAACTCTTTTACCTTTTACAATTTGAGACGTGATGTACAACTGGGAAGAAAAACTCCACTGATGTGATAACCTGGTCATAACGTTGCTTAGTTTAGATCTGAGAAACTAAAGCAACCCCAGATCATAACACTGTCTCACTATGCATGATGGGTGCATCTGCACTAGGCTCAATCTGGACTCATCAGACCATATGTCCTTTCTCCACTGCTCCAAGTCCAATGTTGATGCTGTTTAGCAAAATCAAGACTCTTTTAAATTAACATATTTTTTTATTAGTCTCATTCACACAGCTGTTCAGTTCAGATTCTGTAAGTTCTTATTACATTATGTTTGTGTGTCGTGTCTGTTTGTATGGAAATGCTTTTACTTTCACTATTAAACCTAGCTCTGATTTGTCCTGGAGATTTTTTTTACATTGCAATTTCACCAAGTGTTTAAGTGATCTCCATTAGCATTTTTTTTCTGATTAAGCAGATGCTTCAAAACTGTCCCTATAGATATTAATAATATTCTAGACAGTTCTTAGCCCCCTTTTTTTTTTTTTTTTTTTTTTTTTTTTTTGCTTGATTCAGCCCAGTAGTTTTCCATTCTGAAAAGCAGTGTGTTTTAATTGGTTAGTGATTACTCATTATGTCTCTACTATATGAATAAACGTTGCTATGATGTAAATAATGACAGTAACAGAAACTAAAAACTTTTTTTCTCCCATTAAATGTAACTATAAACTTGATAAAATGGTCCAGCATGTTGTTCTTGGAGTTCACACGGAGAAACGTGCTTTCTTGAAAAAATCCAGTTTTGTTAAAAAATAATTAGCTTTGGAGGGGCAACAACCAATGTAGTTCACATCAGGCTTTCTCACACCACCCTGCTTTAAAAAACAAATTATGTTCTTATACCAGCACACACCCAAGTGTGTCACTAATTAATGCTCACATTGCTAACATTAGAACTGGAACTTTCTGTTTTTTCTCCGTAGCTGATCCCAGTTTCCATGCTATATGATATTTAGGTATGATGCGTTTTTTTTATCCTCCTCCCCAGGTCATTGACCTTCCCAGTACACTGAAAATTGAGATCTATCCTGTGGAAATCTTGTTGTGTCTGCACAGTGACATGGACAACGCGGTAACGGCTCAGTTCAGCCGAGCAGACACCTTACGTGAGTAACAAAGTTATTTACGGAGTTTTCATGCACACTGATTAAAGAGACTAAGTATCCAGTTTCAGTCACCTTCAACCATTAATATCTTATTAATGTCTGTATTTAGCAGCTCGTTAAACTCAGGGTTAGACCTTCTTGTGTTAAAGACGTGTTTACGTGTGTTCGTGTGACACAGTCAGCATTCAGAAGGTGATACAGAAGGAGTTTGAGGTTGCAGACGACGCTGAACCACGGCTGTGGATGAAAAGCTCCAGTAACTGCGAGAGGCTACGAAACATCCACATGACTGTGCTGGATGCCTGTATCATCACGGGCATGGTAATCTCACTCTCTTCCTCTCACTCATTCACTCACATTGGTCTTTGTGTCCTTAGAAGGACATGATTATGAACATGGCCAATGTTTCCTCTAGGAAACTCAAGTGTGTGAGGTAGAGCTGTAATCGGGCCTTAAAAGTTAGGCCCGACAGGGCCCGAGCCCAACAGATTTCGGCCCGAGCCCGACAAGTACATTTTGATTGACAGCCTTTTAAAAGCCCGACCCCGACTTTACAGCCCGACATTATTCAAAAGTGCGCAAACACACGGCGCTTTTGCCTTTAAACTACAGGCAACTTGGAAGTTGGAACAAAAAATAAACAAGCCCTCTGTAACATCTCAGCACTCAAATAAGTCCAGGCAGACACTTACTTATTTTTATGGGACTATTGTTGGCCTATTTATAGGGTATTTCTTTACAAATTAAAATAAGATAAATTCAAAATTAAGATGTGTTTTTGGCAATAACGAAATTAAAATAAAGGCTCCGCGGGATTTGCTTCGCCACTTCCCTCCACAATCCGGCCTCAACGCGACGGTGAACTGCAGCTGAAATTTAATAAAAGAATAATGGCAACATTAGCCTACATGGTCAAAACTTTCCCACACCGCAGACTTTGCTTTAGTTGCTGGTGCAACCAAAACGTAATCGCCAGTGGCAAGCCTCTGTTTAACCTCCTCAGCATCCATTTTCGCATTTCTCTCGCGCTAATCAAAACGCATCACATGACCACGCAAGCCCGAGCCTGTGTAAAATTATATTAATTAAGCCCGAACCCGACCGAACCCATCAGGTTCGGGCTACGATCTTCAGCTCTAGTGTGAGGTTTGTTTTATGTATGTGGTTTGTTTTTGTGTGTATGTGTTGTAACATGCTCTCCTTATTCTGCAGACGATGATCATGGAGTTAAGGAATGCAGACGGCACTTGGCCCAGCTCCAGACCGCAGATCATGTGAGTGCAGTCAGACTCAACCTTCATAAGGAACACGCTTGATGTTTTGTGTGGTGTTTTTTTTTTTTTTTTTCTTTTTTTCTTTTTCCTGTGTGTGTGTCTGAGATCAGACTACACCTGGTTTTCCACTATCCCACTGATCAGATGTCGCCTCACACTTCCTGCACTGTATTCACTCATCAGTCATAACATCGGGATCATGGGCACTCAAGGCGTATTTATTAATGCCTTTGGGGGACAGAAGCCAGGCTGTCTGTTCTGATCCCACAGTAACTTCCTGGTGCCAGACACCACAGCACACCTTCCCAGGGCTTGTCATCCCAAATACACATGTCCCAGTCATCCCTGGGCAGTGGAACCAAACACCGAGGTGGTTTTAATCTTGTGGCTGACTGGTATATAGTTTTGCTCGACCATGACTTTTTGTATCGCTTGCAACTTGACATGCAAGACATGAACAAATGTATTTCGCCAAATTTGCAATGACATTGTAACCAAATACATGTACTACAATATTTAACCAGTCCCCCTAGTGCAGATCTTCCACTCTTCTTAGAAGGTTGTCCATCCATGAGATTTTGGAGCGTTTCTGTGGAAATTCGTGCTCGTTTATTCTGTAGAGCATGTATGAGATCAGGCATTGATATTGGACAAGGAGGCCTGGCTCTTTGCAATCTCCGTTCCAGTTCATAGTCCTCTAAAAGGCGCTCGATTGAGGTGTGTTGGTTGAGGTCAGGGCTCTGTGTTGGGGCCAGTCAAGTTCTTCCACACCGAATTCATCAAACCATGTCTTTATAGTCTTTGCTTTGTGCACTGGGGCACAGTCATGTTGGAGTAGAAAAGGACTGTTGTCATAAAGTTGAAAGCATGTGCAATATGTCTTGGTATATATCGCTGAAGCATTAAGATTGCCTTTCACTGGAGTTAAGGGGACTGATTGATTGAAAAACCAGACATAAATAATTAACAAGTTTGGCCAAATACTTTTGCTCATATAATGTATCAGTGCATCCTGCATTATTCAATTCAATAAAATTTTATTTGTATAGCGCTTTTAACAATTGTCATTGTCGCAAAGCAGCTTTACACAATCAAAAGAATTATTTAAGTTTGTATGGAATGTGAATGTGTATGAATCAAAATGGTCAGATCGTCCCTGATGAACAAGCCGAGGGCGACAGTGGTTAGGAAAAACTCCCCGAGATGGTAATAGGAAGAAACCTTGAGAGGAACCAGATTCAACAAGGAACCCATCCTCATCTGGGTGAAACAGAAATAATTGATCTCCATTCATACAGTGTGTTAGGTGACAGGCAGTTCAGCTATAACAGGTGATGTTAATTGATGTTAATATGGAGTCCAGGTAGTTATTGGAGGCTCAGGTAGACTTGTAGGAAATTCCAGTCCTGAACTATCGAGCATCTGAAGCCAAGTCAAGTCCTCAGAGAAACAGCTGTCAACATCAGTCGAGGCCAGAACTGTCTTTTAGTAGAGTGAAACCGTCCCCAGACGGCGCATCCCAAAGAGAGACACGGGCATCCATGTGAGGAGATCTCCAACTGGGTCAGAGGGCAGAGGGAGTCTGGATCACTGGCAACTGAGGAACGACATGTGTAGCTTGACAGAAAGAGGGAAAGAGAGAGAGAGGACAGGAGAAGGGAGAGCAGAAGAGGAGAGATAACAGTTAGGTATGGTCAGTCACATAATTTATAAGCTGAATGTATATTTAGTGTAGAGTGCAAGCAGGGACTCCGGCAGGACTCACGATAACAGCATAACTAAAAGGGAGAGCCAGAAGGAAACAGACATGAGGGCTCCCTGTGATGTAAAGCAACCAATCACCTCATTGTCAACAAACCTAAGTGATCAGTGAGAGTTAGGAAGACAGCATCTAAACATACCAGTTCACCGTAATACTCTACGTCCATGAGTCCCGCAGATCTGCTCCTTTACCTTATGGCAAATCTATTTACAAAAATGCTTGGCTAAATAAATAGGTTTTTAGCCTAGACTTAAACACTGAGACTGTGTCTGAGTCCCGAACACTATTTGGAAGACTATTCCATAGCCAGGCTTTGGCTTTTTGTAAGAAAAAGCTCTGCCCCCTGCTGTAGTTTTCATAAAACATGGTACTGACAAACAGCCTGCATCCTTTGATTGAAGGGATGACATTACTTTCAATATTATTTCTATGTCCTGCACTGGGAGTGACTTGTAGTCCTCAATCACAGTTTGGACAGCTGAAAATCCGGACCGTGGGATACTCTGTTTTTTCTTTTTTTTTTCTTTTGCCGCTCTAGTATAAAACTGATCAAACAATTATCACTTAACAGAGATGGAGTAATTTGTGTAAATGTTAATTTTGTGTAAACTGTTCCTTTAATTTTTGGTTGTCTTCTTTAAGGAGGAACTCTATGGAGGAGCAGGACCTGTATCAAGGCCAGCCTGGAGTGTGTGGTCTCACTAACCTGGGCAACACTTGCTTCATGAACTCTGCTCTACAGGTTATTCATCATACGCTTTTATTTGTTTTGTAAACAGGATTATCATGCTACGGTAATACGAACAGACTACGCAGAATTGTTAAGGATTAGGAATTTAGATTTACCCTAATCACGGTACGCGCTGAAATATACAGTACTGAAATTTTTACATCTCGGACCCGCATTTGTCTTTGTCTTTTCGTCTCAGTACTGTATATCTTGGCGAATACTGTATATCCATGTGGTTTGTTCCCTTTTCACACGATAGTTGTTTTCATTTCTTTAAAATTTGATGCATGGAAATGTCTTTTTTTTTTTTTTTTTTTATCAAAAATTAGCTGTTTAAAGTGTTAACATGTACACCAGATTTGAGTAAAACGAAAAAAATTTTTTTTAGATTGCTATTGTTGTCAAACATAACATAATAATGACCCAATTTCATAACATTGATGTTTTAACCTGTCTTTCCATCACCAGTGTCTGAGCAACACGCCCCCACTGACGGAGTACTTCCTGAAGAACCTGTACATAGACGAGCTGAACTTCACCAACCCTCTGGGCATGAAGGGCGAGATCGCAGAGGTGTACGCTGACGTCATCAAGCAGATGTGGTCGGGAAGACACTACTCTGTAGTGCCGCGTGCTTTTAAAGTGAGGAGAGATCGTACATAATTGACCATGTAGAAGAAGATGAAGCGTTATGGTTGATTCGAATGAAGAGCACTGCATATTGATTGGCCTGTAGGGTGTACCTAATAAACTGGCAACATTAACCTTATGTTTCTTTTGATCAGGGCTTAAATAGCATTACAGAACTGCATAGCTGTAAAATCTGTCAAGTAAACCACATGTTAAGAAACCAGGTGTGCCAAACCAAAAGTATGCGCACCCCATAATTCAATACCATGTAGAACCAAAACTGAATTAAAAAGGTGCACATATTTTTGGTTTGGTACACCTGGTTTCTCAAAATCTGGTTTACTTTTGGTTTAATGATTTTGAGGAACCAGGTGTACCAAACCAAAAATATGTGCTCCCTATAATCCAGTACCAGTATAATCCAGTAAATAGTAGAGATGAAACTATTTGAAAACGTTTTCTGTAGGTGATTATGAATCTCTTGCAATTTTACCCTCTGACCTTTTTAGCATTCCGGTTGTGCCAGTTGTAGTTTGTAGTATATAGCCTTCCCATAATTTACAGTGTGTGTGTGTGTTTGCGTCTACACAGACGAAGGTGGGCCATTTTGCGTCCCAGTTCCTGGGTTACCAGCAGCACGACTCCCAGGAGCTTCTGTCCTTCCTGTTAGACGGCCTGCACGAGGACCTGAACCGTGTCAAGAACAAAGTCTACATTGAGCTCAAGGATGCAGACGGCAGACCCGACCAGGTATTGACTAAAGAACCTCACATGTATCAGTGCTTATGCGTATATGGTTTGTGCACTCGCGCATCGCAAAACTTTAGTAGAGATTATAATGTGTAATTCTTGTATTTTTATGCTGAAATGTGTACACACGGATCGAATGCCAGTGACATTGCTCTTTGTGGAGTTGTATATTTGTGTGTAATACAATACAGAACCATAAAATAGCAAACATCTGTGTGTCTGTGTTAAGGCTCAGTTTTAATATTTCACTTTCCATGTTTTACATCGCTAAAGAGTACTAAAAGTCCATCTCCCATATAATATAGTTTCTGTAAATATGTGCCTTGCTCATGGTTTTTACGACACGGTGTAAAACTTCAGCATGAAGTTATATTCTGTATTACACCTTGGATGAGATCTAGTTTTTTTTTTTCTTTTTCTTTTTTCTTTCTTTTCTGAACTGCTTCTGTAAACGCACAAGACAGCCAGATGGACAGCAAACACAATATAGTATGATTGGGAAATAAACAGACATGGAGAAGTGCTAGACCTGTCTCGCTCTCTTGTTTTATGTACAGGAAGTAGCAGAGGAGGCGTGGTGTAACCACAGGCGACGGAACGACTCTGTGATCGTAGACACGTTTCATGGGCTCTTTAAATCCACGCTGATCTGCCCCGAGTGCGCGAAGGTGTCCGTGACATTCGACCCTTTCTGCTACTTGAGTGTTCCCCTGCCCATCAGCAAGGAGAGGGTCATGGAGGTGTTCTTAGTCACCCTTAACCCTCTGGACAAACCTATGCAGGTAAACATCCTGTGGTGACGGATTGCAGTTTGTTGAAAAGGTCGTCTTTTATCCAGAAATCAGAAAATATATTTGTGGATCTTAAAATGTACATTAGTAAATTAGGCATTCCTGAGAAACTACTGGGAATAATATAGACGTAAAAGAGTTGTACACACTGGGGCCGTGTGGTTCTTTTATACCCTGCATTCGATTCTTTAGACCTAATCAAAGAGTACTGTAGGACATTGGTTCCCATCCCTGGTCCTGGACGACCCCCTGCACTGCACATTTTGCTGTTTTCCCTGCTCTAACACACTTGTCTCTCGCTCTCCTGCTTCTTTCTTTCTCATTCTCTTTGCCCTTTCTCTCTCTCTCTCTCTCTCTCTCTCTCTCTCTCTCTCACACAAGATTCAAAGGTGCTTTATTGGCATGACAAATATTTACATTCGTATTGCAGAAACTTAGAAATGGCTCACAAGAAAATAACAGGAGTAGATGGATAAAAGATACAATGGTATAGAAAGAATAATAAGAAATAAATGTATATAAAATAAAAGAGGTAGGTAAGATGAAGCGAACATAAAAAAAAAGAAAAGCATGTAATTATTATTACTATAATAATAGTAATAATAGTAATAACTAGAGAGGTACATTTTTCTGAAGGAAATGTGAGTGGTCCTTGCCGTGACAAAACAGTGGAGTCATGCTAGCAACATGCATAACCACTCGAGCGTCATGTTGGCGACATTCTAATGATGTTGCTAGCAATATGCTAATGTACTTAAACGTCATGCTAGCAACATGCTAATGTACTTAAATGTCATGCTAGCAACATGCTAATCATGGTACTGTATTAGCGAAGTGGCTAATAGAGTTAGCATCATGCTAGCGAAATGCTAATAGAGTTAGCATCATGCTAGCGAAATGCTAATAGAGTTAGCATCATGCTAGCGAAATGCTAATAGAGTTAGCATCATGCTAGCGAAATGCTAATAGAGTTAGCATCATGCTAGCGAAATGCTAATAGAGTTAGCATCATGCTAGCGAAATGCTAATAGAGTTAGCATCATGCTAGCGAAATGCTAATAGAGTTAGCATCATGCTAGCGAAATGCTAATAGAGTTAGCATCATGCTAGCGAAATGCTAATAGAGTTAGCATCATGCTAGCGAAATGCTAATATTGTTAGCATCATCGTAACAGGATGCTAATGATATTGCTATGGGGCGTGGCTTATGAGCATCATGATAAATGCGAAAGACTGATTGGTTGCCTGAGTTGAATGAGCCCTCCACAATAGAAGTTACCATTATATGTGAATTGCCCCCTGCTGGGGCATTTTCCCGGCCACCCCTTAGAAACATCATGTCAATTTCATGCGTCTACGACAAACGGTACTGGACTAGTTACGTGACAAAATCTGCATTATAAGTCACTGGGGCAAATTTGGCCACCTCTTGCGCCCCGGGGGTAAAACTAATACCTTTGTGCGGGTAACAAGCTAACAAGCATCACTAATAATAATCTCTCTTTAACTCTCTCACTAATTTTCCTACTTTTCCCTCTTTTCACTGTCCATCTATTTTATTCTGCCTCCTTGCTCTCTTACGATGCATTTTTTAAAAATTTATTTATTTATTTACTCTCTGTTCCTCTGTCCTTCCTACTCACACATTCCATACCTCCTTTCTTTTTCTTTGTCCCACTGTTTTTCAATCTCACTCTCTGTTGACCCCATTGATCTGTATAATTCTTTTCTCATCCTTTCTATTCCTCATTCTCTCCTCTTTATCTGTCTCACTTTTTTGCCCAACATGCTTTTCTCTGTCCCTTTAATTACATCGAATCGTCTCACTGTCCCCCCCCCTCTCTCTCTCTCTCTCTCTCTTTCTTTCCCTTCAGTACAGAGTGGTTGTACCCAAAGCTGGCCGATTGATGGACTTGTGCACCGCTCTGTCTCAAGCCACCGGTGTCTCAGCAGAGAAGGTGAGAGATTCAAATACAAACGTTTTTTGTATTTGACATTTTTTTAAACTGATGGTCAAAGATTAACAGTCGCATTTCTATATAGCATATGTGATGATGTTGATCTAGGACACTGCATGGAAATCCAGCACTCCGAGGTTTCTTGTGTGTGTCAGTGATGTCACAGTATGCTGGTGTTTGTGTCCACAGTAAAATTCCCACAGCTGAGTCTGAGCTTTATTCTTTAGAACGTTTTTATGAAACCTATTTTCACTTCTGCCTCGATTTCACTTCCGTCGTTTGAGAACTTTCCCACCTGATCTCAGCACTGTGTGTGTGTGTGTGTGTGTGTGTGTGTGTGTGTGTGTGTGTGTGTGTGTGTGTGTGTGTGTGTGTGTGTGTGTGTGTGTGTGTGTGTGTACGAGAGAGAACAATAAACCGAAGTGAATGTCAATGCAGTTTTTCCCCCTCTCTCCTTTATCAGATGGTAGTGGCGGATGTATTCAACCATCGCTTCTACAAGATCTATAACACAGATGAGTCTCTTAGCCTCATAATGGACAGAGATGACATCTTTGTGTAAGCATGGGTTCTTTTTCTTTTTTTTGTGAAAAATCTTACAATGTGTATAAGTTCCAGGTTCATTTATTATCTATTATTCATTTATTTATTCCCCATCTTTTTCTTTTCTTTTGCTGAGTATCACTGACTAACACCATGCAACTATTATTTATTTAATATAACTATTATTTAAAGTTTCAAAGTCATGCATCATGATAAATGCTTCCTGTTATCTTATACCTGATAGAGCCTTGTTCTAAAAATGATCAAAGAGACATCAAAGATTTCACAATGCGAATGGAAAAACTGTCATGCCTTTCCCGTATGTTATTGGATAAACAGGATGCATTGAGACAGAAACAATTTAAATATAATTTAATCAAGTCTCTGCCGGAGAATGCGGAAATTGAGTAGCTTTATATACGCCTCAGTAACTTAAAAGAAAAACTTAAAATACAAATAAAATTCAACACAAATTAAGCTGTAAATGTAGGCAGGTATGATTAAACCTTTGTGTAGTGCTGTGATGAATTTGTTGAGGAAACAATAGATTATTTTAATCTAAATTAGCCGGTTGGATTAGCTTGTTCTTCTGAAACCGTGCCACCCAGACCCTGCACAAAAAAGACAAACAACTAACAGAAAAATATAACTGTTTCTCTGTGCCACAGTAAATCATTCATTAGTTGTTGTCTGTACAAAAAGTTTTTTTCCCCCAGCAGTATTAAGAAGTCATTTTAGAAAGGTCACATTACTGGCCTGTGTCAGGCAACTAAGATGAGAGATGAAATATGAAATGATGTGGATTGGGTTAAGAGCTGCTCAGTGCATTAATAGAGCCTGGAAGGATATAGTGGCTGATCTGTCAATTTTGTAGAAGAAATGTGGGTTTTAAAAGAATTATAAAAAATCAAGAATGTAGATTACTTAAACTCTTGGTGAAGTTGCACTGTAAACAGACTGTGTGATCAGCTATAAATGTATTTCCGCTTAACTGTAACTGGTAATTAAATACAAAATAACCCCCCAAAAAACAAAAAAATTTGTTCTACAAAATTCTTGTTTTAACCGCCCCAGAAAGTGCTGTAGATTTTAGATTAGATAAGATTCACCACATTTATATAGGTTTGCAAGCTGTGTCAGAAAATACCCCGCAAGAGGGTAATAAGTTGGGGCACAAGAGGTGCCCAAATTTGCCCCATTGACATATAATAGGGAAAAAAACTAATTTGATGGATTGTAGTGCAGAACAAGAATTTTGTCTAATCAAGGAAGTATTAGTGTGGATGCTGAAGTCTTGCATGAATTTTATTGTGTGTGTGTTTTTGTGGTTTGCTTGCGCAGGTACGAGCTGAACAGAAGCGGCACCATGGATCAGGACGAGGAGGAGGTGCTGCTGGCCGTTTACCTGCGTGAGCGCTCAAACTACAGAGACTACGGCTCAGGCGGAAACAGCTACAGCACGTCACTGTTCGGCCACCCGCTGCTGATGGCTCTGCCGCGTGCACAGTGCACCAGGGAAGACCTCTACCAGCTCTTTCTCCAGCGGCTGATGTGAGTATCAGCGCTCAGACGTGATGTAGTGACAACTAGAAGATGGAGATTGCACAAAAAGATTTGGTAAACCTTAAAACGGAAGATTTGGTAAACATTATTTTTATTTATGAGATTTTTTTTTTATCACGATTGATGCAGAATTTAGGGGTAACTTAACATTACTTTTTTTAAATTTATTTATTTATATATTTTTTTAAGTATAAAACTAGGTAGATTACATTAATAAGTTGATCAGACGTTTTAATAATATTCCACACATTGTACATGCATCGCTCCTTACTGTTTAGTCATTTTTTGTTGTTTAACTCTGAGAGGCTAGACTAGTGTGATGTCCCGTTACAGACGATATGTGCGGCCGCCAGACCCGACGGAGGAGGTGGACGAGGAGGAAGAGGAAGAAGAAGAGGAAAACGGTAGCGAAGAGAACGATGACGAAGACGAGATCTACAAAAATCAGACCAATGGACTGAGTGGAGGTAAAATCCTGAGATCTGGAGAGTCATGCAGCACTTTAACGTATTTGGTCTAGTATTGATGTTCTGCCATTTTTTTAACACAGATGAGGAAGAGGCCGAGGAAGAAACTGAGGACGCAGGGCCACCCAAGACGGACGAGCTTTCTCAGCAGAACAGCACCCAGGCGGAAGCGAGCCCCGGCTGCGAGGCGGAGGTGAAGGCGGAGGTGAAGGCGGAGGACGAGGAGTCGAACAGTAAAGCCTGCCGGGATGGCAGCACCGAGGACAGCCAGTCGGCATGCGGCAGCAGGGACAACACCTCCCAAGCCACAGCAGACGGGCAGAATTCTGGGAAAGAGGATGAGGACGGAGACGAGGATGACGGAGGTTGCGGTGCGCCCATCACTCAGGCGAAGACCAGGATGACGGCAAGACGGCACTGTGCTGAGAAAAGAAGGAAGCCACTCTTTACTATACAGGCTGTGAACTCCAACGGCACCACAGACCGAGTCATCGGGGAAGGAAACGGTGCGCTTTCCTTCAGCAGTGAGTCACGTTTGGGAAAGTTCATCATTTAGAACACCAATCTGCTTTACCGTATGTTTTTTCCACTTGTTAATACTGTAAGTAAGATTAATTCCACTATAGGATTGTCTTTGTTCGGTACAAATAGCATGACAGGGCAGAGTACCACACTCTGAGGAAAGCGCTATCCACCCTCTTCTGTATTCATGAACTCACAGAGGCACACACTCAGGAAGGCTTTCACTCGGGAACCGCACCACGGTTTCTTGCATAGGTTTATATTTCATAAACTTCTGAGAGACAACCAAAAGCCATTCATCAATCATCCATCATAGTAGCGTAACTTTCCGTTTCCATTTACTTTTCTTGGGCTCTTTGCCGTTCTCGATGTCTCCACTGTCTCCAAATTATTTGATACGCACAAGTTGCCCAGATGCCCTTCCTGCCACAACACGCCCATTTCTTTAGGCTTGGGACCGGCACTGAGGACGACCTTCATCTCAGTGGTTGAGTATTAATACTAATAATATATGGTACTACAATCCCTGTACCTATACTAAAAATAATATTCCTGTAAAAAAAAAAAAAAAAACACTAGACTAATAATAATACTATAATCCAGAGATAAAAGCCTTGCCCAAGGCCCCACCAGTGGCAACCTGGCGGTGAAGGGGCTCAAACCCTCTGATCAGCAACCCAGAACCTGGACTGCTTGAGAACCCACTGCACCCTATCACAACTTAATAATTCTCCTTCATAACCAGTCCCTAATTCCAATTACTTGTTTGTTTTATCGGCAGCTTAAAGTGGCAGCATTAAATTATCAGATAAAGGCTTGTTAAAATGTATCAAACAAGTTTATTTAAAAAAAATAATTGAAATTATTTTAAATCAGAAAAGGTTTGAGTATCTCGCCCTGCATCTGCTGAAATCTTACATCTTGCATTGTTGTGTGTGTGTATAGAACCAAATGAGGGTTTGTATTGGATTTCTGGTTGGATGCATAGGGGGGAGCACTTTCCCCCAGAAAAATATAAAATGATTAGGGGATGTGGATGATGTAAAGAATGAGGATGTGTGTGTATGTAATGTAAGGTGGGATTTTATCACTTCACAGATCAGCTGTACGTGGCTATTGACTGGGACCCTGACATGAAAAAGAAATATTACGATGACACAGAGGCAGAGGTAAGCTCATATGATGTTTCTACAAAGTTTCAGTACTAAGTATTTATTGTTTAGAAGTTCATAATGAA
The DNA here is from genome assembly GCA_030522415.1 of Channallabes apus. NCBI lineage: Eukaryota > Metazoa > Chordata > Actinopteri > Siluriformes > Clariidae > Channallabes > Channallabes apus. The sequence goes on along the minus strand of CM060129.1, from coordinate 21,170,942 downwards.
ATTCTCATGAAATTTTAATTTATATAGTACAGCGCTGGGGGGAAAAAAAAAAAAGAGACCACTGCAATTTACTCCAAAAAATTTCATGAAGATGGATGGTCACAAACCATCAAGCAAAGCTGAGCTGTTTGCTTTTTTGCAAAAAATTATGGTATAAATTTACCCGACAGCAATGTGAAAAACTGGTGGGCAGCCTGCCAAAACGCATGAACGCTGTAGTTGCAAATCAGGGTTATTATTCCACCAAATACTGATTTCTTAATGTTATGTAGCCAAAGCGTTAAGATACCTTTACAAATTATTTGCCTTTTGTTATTCGAGTTATTAAAGCTCTGCAAATACTGCATGATCTTGGGTTATTTTAATATATTGTGTGTGATTTTGTCATTTCCTTTAAATATACACTCTAAAAAAACAATAGTTACAATAGAAATAACGAGATATTGAAACAAAACTGTTCATCTCACCAATACATACACCTGTAAGAAAAATAAAAACAATATTATTTTGCAGTAGTCTCTTATTTTTCCCCAGAGTGGTGTGTGTTATTATATATACACACACTATATTGTGTACCAGTACTAAGTTTGGACACAAGTTTGTATAACTTTTCTAAAATCTCGAACAATAGTGGAGATTTCAAACTATGAAGTAACACAAATGGCATTACTTTATATAATTAAGTACCAAAAACAGTCGGTTGTTGTTGTTTTAATACACTGAGGTCAGCCTTTCTGGATCATTTCTTGCAAGACCAGTATTGTCAAGTGCATTTGTAAAACCCATCAAGCGCCGTGAAACTGTCTCTCATGAAGACCTTCCCAGGAAAGCAAGACCAAAACTTACCTCTGCTGCAGAGGAGACGTTCATTTAGAGTCACCAGCCTCAGAAATCACCAATTAACAAACAGCACCTCAGATTAGAGCCATTATGAAGTATTTACAGATCATGAGTAGCAGACTAAAGAATAAAAATAAAGTAAGACCATGGAGTTAAGTTGTGTCCAGACCTTTGACTGGTAGTATATGTTTTTAATTATGCGAACATTAGGCATGCTACGGTAAAGCACTGTGTTTATAAAGATGGATATATATTGACTTTGATTATATTGGTTGGTCAGTATCTGTCCAACAGTTTCCCAGAGTTTCTTATTTGTTAGTTTTTTTTCCCCTTTGCAGAAATACTTAAAAGACAAGAGCATGGACGTCCCACAGCAGCAAACCACAGTGGATCTGCAGGAGTGTATCGAACTTTTCACCAACGTTGAGACACTTGAGGAGGAAAATCCCTGGTAACACAAACCTAGCGCTTAGAGTAAAAACCTAGTGCTGCAAGAGTAGGAGAAATAAAACCGAACACAATATCATGTTTTGTTTTTTTGTACAACGTTACAGTATCAGATCAGTCATATAAGAATAACATGACAGCTGTAGGAAAACAGTCCATGATGGATTATTTATATTGAAATGAGGTGGAGAGTTTTCCTATAACAGCATAGCACAAAGTGCTATTTTTTCCCCCACAGGTCACCTCAACATTTTTTCTTTTTGTCTGTGGTTTTTAATAATGTCTGATTTACTTTTAAGGTTATGAAACATCCTCTAAACTGTTATTCCTTACAGAAACTATTTCTTTCTTCTCTTTCTTGAATGTCAAACGACTCCTTAGTCCTAAAGACTTTCCCATGTTAATAATGGGATTTCATCTAGTCGATGATATTATCAGGATTGTTTGCCTTGTTACTATATAAATGATAATTTATTAGAACAAATGCTTCAGTACAAACCGGTGATTTATAATACATCTGCATATAATGTAATAGGAAATAATCAGCACCTTCATTTATATGTACATACAGTGCTGTGAAAAAGTATTTTTTTTAATTTATCCTAAAATTCTAATTTGTCACTCTTAAAATGATTGTGTTATATTAAACACAATATTTGTATCTCAAAGATAACCTGAGTAAATACAAATCCAGTTGTCCAAATCCAAATTATGTTTCCGTTTAAAAAGTCGGGGGAAAAGCTGTCGAACCTGCTTGGAACTATGTGAAAAAGTAATTGCTCCCCCCCCCCCCTTGCTCAATCATGAATGAACTGTGATTACGCATATTATTTTTGGAAAGCTGTGCCAGACTGCCAGACATGTTGAATCAAGAAATCACTTGACTAGTACCTGTCTCACAAAGTGAAGCATGCTAAAAGATCTAAAAATAAATAAATAAAACTAAAGAAACCGATGAGGAACAAAGTGATCGATGTGTATCAGTCAGGAAAGGGTTACCAAGCCATTTCTAAGGCTTTGAGATTACAGCGAACCACAGTGAGAGCCATTATCCACATTTCTATTCCTAGAAAACTAGGAACAGTGGTGAACCCTTCCTGTAGTGGCCGGCGTCCCGAAATTGCTCTAAAAGCACAGCGAAGATTCGTCCAGGAGCACTTTAAAAACAACATCTAAAGAACTGCAGACCTCACTCGTCTCAGTTAAGGGAGCAAATACTTTTTCACAGCACTGTGTATGCTCAACCCATCTGAAATGTCTTTTTCTGAGATCATTTTCTGTAGCGTAGCTTTGACTGTCTGACCATTTCAGGGGTTTCGCTATACTGTTACACACTATGACCTCTCAGTTGATCTGCTTCACCCTGTCTGATCTGAAGGACTATGTTTATTACGTACTATTAAGCATCTTTGGCTGAACGTCGCCTGTAGTTTTTGCACACCGGCAGCAGTAGTCTTCACTCACTAGCGCTGGTTAACCCTTGGAAATAAATAATAAAAAGCCTTTGGATGCTGTTGCGGGGCTGTTTAGTCGAGAATTAGCTATAGCTGGCTTTTACTTAACAAAATGGCTGAGCATCTGATACGCGACCTTGTCCATAACAAACGGTTAGGCTAGGTGTGTGTGGGGGTGTGTGTTGCTCACCCAAACCTGCAGCTACATTAGTGACTACTTTGCTAGAAAATGTATGTCAATAATATCTTGTGAATTTGGTACATCTGATTTTGCGAACTGACTGTCTTATGAATTTTATCTTATTACTGATTTTTTTTCTTCAGGTACTGTCCAACCTGCAAGAAGCACCAGCTCGCCACTAAGAAGTTGGATCTTTGGTCTCTTCCTGAGGTTCTCATTATCCACCTGAAACGCTTCTCATACACCAAGTACTCCCGCGAGAAGCTCGACACCATCGTCGACTTCCCTCTCCGGTTAGTTTTGCATATGTTTTTTCTTTTTATATATATATATATATATATATATATATATATATATATATATATATATATATATATAATTTTTTTATACATTTTACTTGTTTTTGCCAGATTAATTTATTTGCCATATCTTATCAAATATTTTGACCCTTTAAAAATTGTGTACATATAAGACAAAATGTGCTTTATGAAATAAATCAGATGTAAACAGGCACATCTCTGTAAGAAAGTGTAAGTATTGCCAAAGATTTAAGAATTTCTTATGATTCAAACCTTCACATCACGTCCTTGCAGAATCTGTTCGATTTTTCCTTGGCTTTATTTATTTAAATGTCCATGATCATTCTTCGTGATCATTCTGAGACCTAGACACATGGCTGGTTGTGCTTTTCTGGAAACGTTCGTAAATAATTTTCATGTTAAAAAGACTTCCAGTTCTTTTCTTCATTGTTGAAACAACCAGCCATTAAAATAGCTTTAAATTTACTGTGATTTTATGGTGATCTTTGCAACATAAAACATTATGTACCCAACTAACATGCTTAAAGTTTTGTTCAAAATAAAATATGTTCTTGACTCTTGTCTAATGAACATATACTCCGTTTCATACATTTCCGTATGCATTTTCTGTTGATTCGTTCTAGTTCATGACTAGTTTGTAAATCCATTTTGCCCTTCTCTTCGTTAGACTCATTCAGAATAAAAAAGCCTTAAATTTGTTTATCTTTAACAATTTTATTGATTTTAAAACTTGGGATAAAATAAGCTGAAGATTCAACTTTACAGTTTCAACGTCTTAAAAACAAAAAGTTCTAGACTAATTGGAGATGGACAAATACAGTGGGGCAAATAAAGTATTTAGTCAGCCATCAGTTGTGCAAGTTCTCCCACTTAAAAAGATGAGAGACCTGTAATGTTCATCATCGGTATACCTCAACTATGAGAGACAAAATAAGAAGGAAAAATCCAGGAAATAACATTGTAGGATTTTTTAATTAATTAATTGGTAAATTCCTCTGTAAAATAAGTATTTGGTCACCTACAAACAAGCAAGATTTCTGTCTCTCACAGACCTGTAACAACTTCTTTAAGAGGCTCCTCTGTCCTCCACTCGTTACCTATTAATGGCATCTGTTTGAACTCATTATCCATATAAAAGACACCTGTCCACAACCACAGTCGCACTCCAAACTCCACTATGTCCAAGACCAAAGACCTGCACCAGTCTGGGAAGACTGATAAGCAGCTTGATGTGTAGAAATCAACTGTCTGAGCAATTATTAGAAAATGGAAGACATACAAGACCACTGATAATCTCCATCAATCTGAGGCTCCACGCAAGATCTCACCCCGTGGAGTCAAAAAGATCACAAGAACTATGAGCAAAAATCCCAGAACCACACAAGGGGACCTAGTGAATGACCTGCAGAGAGCCAGGAGTAACAAAGGCTACCATCAGTAACACACTGCGCCGCCAGGGACTCAAATCCTTCAGTGCCAAACGTGTCCCCCTGCTTAAGATGGTACACGTCCAGGGCTATCTGAAGTTTCCTAGAGCGCAGTTGAATGATCCAGAAGAGGACAGGGAGAATGTCATATGATCAGATGAAACCAAAATAGAACATCATGTTTGGAGGAGAAAGAATGATGAGCTGCATCCAAAGAACACCACACCTACTGTGAAGCATGGGGGTGGAAACATCATGCTTTGGGGCTGTTTATCTGCAAAGGGACCAGCACGACTGATCCGTGAAAGGGAAAGAATGAATAGAGCCATGTATTGAAGAGTCCATCAGCAAGGGCATTGAAGATGAAACATTGCTGGGTCTTTCAGCATGACAATGATCCCAAACACACCACCCGGGCAACAACAAGGAGTGGCTTCGTAAGAAGCATTTCAAGGTCCTGGAGTGGCCTAACCAGTCTCCATATCTCAACCCCATAGAACAGGGGTACTCAAATATAAATTTGAAAGGTCCACTTACCAAATTTCTATTCAGTCCGAGGTCTGGAAAAATGACAGTCCAATTTCAGCTACAAATAAGTCAAACCCAAAATTTTCGAACAATACCCAAAAATGACATGGTAGTCCCTTTAATGTTAAAGGTGACATCATCTTTGTGCCACCAGTTGTTTGAACTTGGGCATAAAAGGTGTGAGGACCAGGTGGAGGCACTGATGTAAATGTTCATTGGTGATGGAGCTGCGATATGTGTTTTTCACCCCATGCTCATAGTTGAAACGACAGATTCATAGCAGTACGTTGAGGAAAATATTGTGGGAATTTGAAGGGACATTTTCTGCAGGACAGGAACACCTGCTGCAGTAACCATCTGTGTCCAGAAGGTGAGAAAGTGACCACTTTTGATTGCTAGATTAAGCACATTGGTTTTCTGCTTCCCACAGGGAGAACAAATGCATATTTTTGTCCACTCACTCTTAAATTCGCTGTTTTCAAAATCACCTTATCAATGGCCAGCTTTGAGCACCATTAGGATATTAAGGACATATTATAATAAACAGAATGAGTAGCTCACCTCTTATTTCTTCCACGAATCGTTCGTTCTTTTGAATCAACTGCACCGCATAGCGTCTATGGGAGGCACGTGACAAAGGAACGAACAACTCGGGACTTGACGATTCGTTGAGAACGCTTGAATTCTGTTTCCTGTACATAGCCTATGGAGGCTTTGCGATGATTTGCGCAGGCGCGCCCAGTAGAAAATGAACGAATCACTCTCGGAGACGACTCATTCTTCTGAGTCACATTAAAGATTCTTTCAAAAAGAACGAATAGTTCATGAACGAACCATCACTAGAAGACTCAAAGATATATCGCGCGAAAACACAGTTGCGCACTTCATTGAGAACTCATTTAGATTATAATTAAATTAGCATGTTTGTTTTATCGTCAGTCCGGATTTAACCGCCTATTGAGAACCCCGGCCATAGAAAATCTTGGCCAGTCCAGACTTCCTCATACAACACCACAGCTCCTCTCTCGGCACCCTGTCATACGCTTTCTCTAAATCTACAAAGACACAATGCAACTCTTTATTACGTTCTCTGTACTTCTCCACCAGCATCCGCAAAGCAAATACTACATCTGATGTACTCTTTCTAGGCATGAAACCATATTGCTGCTCACAAATGCTCACCTCTGCCCTTAACCTAGCTTGCACTACTCTTTCCCATAGCTTCATTGTATGGCTCATTAGCTTTATGCCTCTGTAATTGCCACAGCTCTGCACATCTCCCTTGTTCTTAAAAATCGGCACCAATACACTTCTCCTCCATTCCTCTAGAATCCTCTCACTCTTCAAGATCTTGTTAAACAAACTAGTCAGAAACTCTAGTGCCACCTCTCCTAAGCACTTCCACACCTCCACAGGTATTTCATCAGGACCAACAGCCTTTCCACTCTTCATCCTCTTCAACACCCTTCTCACCTCACTTTTACTAATATTTGCTACTTCCTGTTCCACAACAGTCACCTCTTCTACCCTTTGTTCTTTTTCGTTTTCCTCATTCATCAACTCCTCAAAGTACTCCTTCCATCTTCCCATCACCCTCCTGGCATCTGTCAGTACATTTCCATCTCTATCTTTAATCACTCTAACCTGCTGCACATCCTTCCCATCTCTTTCTTTCTGCCTCGCCAACCTGTACAGATCCACCTCACCCTCCTTACTTACATACTTACTAGCATACAAGTCCTCATATGCTCTTTGTTTGGCCTTTGCCACCTCTACCTTCACCTTACGCTGCATCTCCCTGTACTCCTGTCTACTCTCTTCAGTCCTCTGAGTCCCACTTCTTCTTAGCTAGCCTCTTTCCCTGTATACACTCCTGGACTTCCTCGTTCCACCACCAAGTCTCCTTGTCCACTTTTCCCTTACCTGATGATACACCAAGTACCCTCTTACCTGTCTCCCTGATCACATTGGCTGTAGTTGTCCAGTCAACTGAAAGCACCTCCTGACCACCCAGAGCCTGTCTCAGCTCCTCCCTAAAGACTACACAACATTCTTCCTTTCTCAGCTTCCACCACTTTGTCCTCTGCTCTGCCTTTGCCCTCTTCACCTTCCTCACCACCAGGGTTATTTTATACACCACCATTCTGTGTTGTCTGGCTGCACTCTCCCCTACCAACACTTTGCAGTCACTAATCTCTTTCAGATTACAACGTCGACACAAGATGTAGTCTACCTGAGTGCTTCTGCCTCCGCTCTTATGTCACCCTATGTTCCTGCCTTTTCTGGAAGAAAGTATTTACTACTGCCATTTCCATCCTCTTTGCAAAGTCCACCACCATCTGTCCTTCTACATTCCTGTCCTGAAGACCAAACCTGCCCATCACATTTTCATCACCTCTGTTCCCTTCCCCAACATGTCCATTGAAGTCTGCACCAATCACCACTCTCTCACCTCTGGGGATGCTCTGCATCACTTCATCTAACTCACTCCAGAATGTCTCCTTCTCTTCTAACACACATCCTACCTGTGGAGCATAACCACTAACAACATTGAACATTACTCCTTCAATTTCCAGCTTTAGACTCATCAACCTGTCTGATACTCTCTTCACCTCTAGAACATTCCTTACAAACTCCTTTCAGAATAACTCCTACTCCATTTCTTTTCCTATCCACACCATGGTAAAACAATTTGAACCCTGATCCTAAGCTTCTAGCCTTGCTACCTTTCCACCTGGTCTCTTGGACACACAGTATATCCACCTTCCTTCTCTGCATCATATCAACCAACTCTCTTCCCTTCCCTGTCATGGCCCCAACATTCAAAGTCCCTACTTTCACTCCTAAACTCTTGCCTTTCCTTTTCTCTCTCAGCTTTCGAACACGCCTTCCTCTTCTCCTTTTTCGACCAACAGTAGCCCAATTTCCACCGGCACCCTGTAGGTCAACAGCACCGGTGGCGGTCGTTGTTAACCCGGGCCGCGACCGATCCGGTATGGAAATTATATTTCTGATTCCCATCATTGATTTGGCTAATGTTTTTACGTCGGATGCCCTTCCTGACACAACCCTCTGCATTTATCCAGACTTGGGACTGGCACAAGAAGACACTGGATTATCCCCCCCCATGGTTGCATTCATAATTTGCAAATACATTCTTTAAAAATCCTACACTGTGATTTTCTGGATTGTTTTGTCTTATTTTGTCTCTCATAATTGAGGTTCACCTATGATGAAAATTACAGGCCTCATCTTTTTAAGGGGGAGAATTTGCACAATTGGTGGCTGACTAAATACCTTTTCGCCCCACTGTAACATACAGTCGACCTGCATGAAGTGGCTCAAAGTTCGCTGCCTCAGTCGTTCGTGCATTTTTCCATATAACCTAACTAATGATCGTTTGTGGAAGCCCCTTGCGAAATTTGCCCCCCCTTTTTTTTTTTTTGTTTTTTTTTTTTTTAACAAGTCAAAGGTACTAGGGACTAGGAATGTAACCCGAACTTCGGGGGTCGACTGTACTGTAATTTGTACTGTAGCGTACATGTATATTTTCATCTTATTCAGGATATGTATAGTAATACAAATATTTTATCAATGCATCATGCAATAAAATTTCATCCACCTTTGACCTCGCATTGTCTTATTTTATAGGAATCTGGACTTCTCCGACTGCCTCCTGAGGAAGACCGGGAACGACTCGGAACCTCCCAGCAGATACGACCTCATCGCTGTGTCTAACCACTACGGCGGGCTCAGAGACGGACACTGTATGTGTATTCTCTATTTCTGTGTGTGTGTGTGTGTGTGTGTATACACAGCCATAACATTAACAGCGCTGGGAGTTTTACGGAATAATATTAATCACCGGTTATACACCAGTAAACTGTTGAAAGGATCATCCAAGCATCACCCATGCTCATGGGGACCACAGTGTTTATTTAGCATGTGCTCACATTTACATCATCAAATGTTGACATTAGTAGCATTCAAACAATGTGAGTCTTTCTTAGATCTTGAATTGAGCTGTTGCTTTATGGGAAATCTGTGCTTCTGTGTTCTTTATATACTCGTGAATGAATGAGTGTCTGGCGAACAGTAAAACCTTACCTTTCTCATCAATTCACACTTTCCACGCAGATACCAGCTACGCTCAGAACAAGGACAACGGCCAGTGGTATTACTTTGACGACAGTAAAGTGACCTACGCAAAGCAAGAACAAATTGTGGTAAGAATGATCTAAAGATCTTCACACCAGTCTGACTTTATGCCATTTCCCCTTCAGGACTGTTGTCCATTAAATTTAAATTAAATTTCTCTTAATATTTCGTCCATAATAAAAATGCAGATCTCGGTTTTGATTGGCTGTTATACGAATCATAAAACCGTGTATTAATCCACTCCTGTAATATAATATAGTGTAATTACCATTGCCGCAGGGGAAAATTATGATGGTGAAGCCACATAAATATTGTTGTAATGATTGATCCCGTCTCTAAGGAAGGCTAGACATTTTGCAACACAGCAGGATAGAAGGTTATGTTTCTCAGTATCAAGCAAAAGACCTTTTTTTTTTTTTTTTTTTTTTAATCCTATTAACTTCAAATGAGTTTTCCTTTTTGAGGATCTGTTTCAGGATCAAACAGAATATAAAAATTCAATCAATCAATCTGTCTGTGTTTGTGCTGCTTTCAGACCAACGCTGCCTATCTGCTGTTCTACCATCGCCAAGACAAGATGCGGCACCCCGCCCTGCCTCATGCTGAAAATCACGCCGCTTCCACCAACCACGACGGGCCAGGCGGGGCCATGGAGATAGACTGAAGCGGGCCCTGTTTTTGTTCTCCTTTTGCTTTCCTTCCTTCCTTCCTTCTATTCGTCTCCCTCTATCTTTATGTTCTTTCCTGCTCTCAGGTTAATGAGGGATTTTTTTTTGTGCAAAAAAAGAAAAAACTTGAACCTTCTGCCTTTTCATTACCCAGAAACAGGACGTGAGAGGCAGAGGCTATTCTCTCAGGCTCGTGCACAGGCATCATGGGTAATACAGGAGACTGTAAAGGCTGTAGTCATTCCTTCACAAGAAGAAGCTGTAGGGACAAGTTCGTCCAGTCGAGGCTGAACGCGTGCGTGTATCGCATGTGTATGTCTAATGCGGGCTCGAGTTTTACGTCACTTCTGTATTACTTCTTCTGAATTTCAGAGCGTAGAACGCTGCTGTTTTTTTGTTTTGTTTTTTTTCCCCCTCATGCGTGACTTAGAGCTTTTGTTCATAAAAATGTCGAACTGCTTCACTGCCTGTGACAGGCATACGAGCTGCACTCTCACTTTAAACCTTTTAGACATTCAAACTTCCACGTTTTTACAAGATAACTTGGTTTTTGCTTTATGAAACCTAAACCTATTTACACATTTAAAGTGTATAAAAAGTATATTAAGAAACCTTAACTACGACACCTTTCACTGCACTAGCTGTAAACTTTCAGGTTTTACCTCAAACTGACACCTGGCAGAAAGTCTAATCGAAGCTGTTAAGCGACACTTTCTAGAGCAACAGTTAAGAGGAAACTGAGACATTGCAGATTTATTATAATTTTTTATTAATAAATAATTGAAACAAAAATTTTTCATAGATGTCACGACAGATGCCCCTTAGACTTTGATTAGAAGTCAGCGTGTCGCAAACGAGGTAAACATTACAAAATCAGCTGTACTGATCAAACATTGTATACCGAAGTCTTTATTCGCCCGTTTGTCTCCCTACCCCCCCCTCCCCCCTCCCCCCCCCCCCCCCCGGAGTAACGCAGGGTTAAAGGGCTGTTTCTCAAGCGGAAACAAGGTGGATCAGGGGCGAGACCTTCAGCCGTAACTCAGGACTTTAACACACTAATCTACAACCGCAGCGAGTAGAAATGTAGAATTTAGGTTTTAAAAAAACATAACTATTTTTATTCTAAGAATCTCTTTATTCTGCGTCTTGAATATTAGGATTGAACATTTAGCAGCTTTAAATTCCTTTTACAGCTTAAAAGTTATTAGAGTGCTGTAGCTAGGATGTTTTAAAGATACCATCACCTCGGATTCTTCTTCTTTTTTTTTTTTTTTTAAGACTCTGATATAAAAAAACATCATTCTGATCTCTAGGGGTTTTTATTTATTTATTTATTTAAATAACTTAAATACACACCCTTAGGATTGTTCCAGACTGTTTCAGTTTCACTGTAAATCTTTCAAGGTGTCAAATAGGATTGATTTTATCACCACCTTTTACATTCTGTTCACCCAAACTGACCCTACGCCTTTTTTTGTTTTCCAGGTGTTTCTGTTGTTTGTTTGTTTTTTTGCAGTTGAAGTTTAAGTAAATCACATGGGCAGGAGAACCTGACTAGAAGCTTTTGTGGAGGGAAATGCCATGACTTTGATTTTCATTTTGATTTTAGGTTTAGATTGTCTCTGTAACCGTGCTTTTTTTTTTTTTTTTTTTTTTCCCCCCTCCCCCTTTTAGTTGATTTTTGCACGAGTGGTTGAAAGGAAAGCGCTTCATACAAATGGAGATTAGCATCTGCACAGTTCCTACATGTTCAGCGCCACGCTAGCATGAACGTATGAAGCACTTTGACTTGAAATGTCTGGACTTTTCCTTCCAGTCTATACCTTTGGTTTGTACGTCATTTTGGGTCAGCTTGTGTTTTTCCATTTGCTTCTGTGTTTGTCTTTGCTTGTGTGGACTACAGAGGGTTTAGCCAGGGAACAGTCATGCAGCCTGTGTAGCGCACTAATCACCTTATTATTATTGTTATTATTATTTTTATTAAGTAGACCGCCATTTTAGATTGATTTTCAGTCAAATTAAAACCAGACAGACAGACTGATGGATCATCAGAGCGGTTGCTTTTGTGTTTTTTTTGTTTTGTTTTTTTCATGAAACTTGCTTTAAATGCTTGTTTCAAACCAAAAAAAAGAAGCTAACATTGCTAATCATGAGTAACACGCAGAGCTCAGCACAGCCTCGTTTTATTCCTGCGTTAGCCATGTCAGCATTTTCACCCGGACGTCTATTGTTTTCTCGTTGAAATACATCAGGGATATATGTCAGAAACTGTTGAAATATGATTCCTGTGGAAAAAAATGTAAAAATTAAAAGTATTTTTAGGCGAATGTCAGGGGAGGAAAAACTTTAGCGTCGTCTCACTCGTGATCTAATTATTTATTTTTCTTAAATGCCGAGTGACTGATTCGAGATCTTCCATAAACTCCTCAGATATACGTTTTTTCTTTTTCTTTCCTTTGTTCCTTCATGTTCTTGTTATCTTTAATAGGTTTTTTTTTTTTTTTCAAAGACGCTCTGTTGCTGGAAGCAAACAGAAGAAATATATAAATATATATTTTTCAGCACCGATTTTGTATTTTTATCGCAGACAGATTTAACCACAAAACAGGATATAAGTTAAATATTGTTGACTTTTCATCGTTTATGTGCAATTTCTAATGAACTCTTTGGAGCGATGAGAATATTGTTGTTGGATCCTTTTTCTGTGAAAGTGCTTTCTGGCTAGAGCTCTTAATGATTTTTAAAATGCATCTGTACAGTATTTTTGTATTGTTAATAAATATCTTTATTATTGTTAAAGATTAAAATGCAGGGACAGGGTGAGCTTTTATTTTACTGTATAAGACGGAGCATATAATTGTATATTCCAGTGTTTTGATATGAATAAATGAGAAGTGTATATTAGTAAGATTTTATATTTGTGACCTGAATGAATTTGACTTTTCTCACCTCATGGACTCGTGACAAATAATCAGGGTTTTTTTTTTTTTTGGTTCTGCTTGCTTGCTTTTTAAAAAAAATAAATAAGCTGTGTTCGTGTTAACCTCAAATCCTTCAGCATGTCTCGACACTGTTATGATATTCGGACTTGAAGATGGCTTTAGTTGAGATTTTTATATGGGCTTTTACAGTGAACGTAGACAGTGAATCTTAATCCGCATCACGGCATTTTTCACATCACCCAGTCTTTCATGTTTACGATGATGGAGGAAATACTGTGCAAAAGTCTTGGACCCCCTTCTTTTCTTCATAATTTGCTTCCAGAAAGCCATCCTTTTTTTTTTTTTTTTTTTTTTTTTTTTCCCCCCCCCGTTTGTTTTTAAGGAACAGTTCTCCAGGCTTCCTGAAGAACTTTGTCTCTCATTCTCAGTCCAGTCCTTATAACTCAGCAATTTCATAGGAATATTTGTTAAGCAACACATCGACTATAAATCATTCAAGCATAAAACCCATCTAACTTAATCTGTACCCGTTTCCCACTGGTTCATGCCTTATATTGCTGATGCTGAGTGGCTGGAACAGATAAGAGGGGAAATGAGGTTGCTGCTGAGGAGGTTTTTTTTTTTTTAATTATAACTTTGGGCACTTTAATCTACATCTTTTCATTTAATTTGATATTAAGTTAATAATAGATGTTTCCTATGTCTGCATAGATAACCTTTAGAACATTCAGGTCGTCAGCTGACTTCAGTTTATTGCCACATAACATTATTGACATCATTCATGATCCATTTCCTTTCTTACCCCGACACGGCCATTACTCTGGAATAGGGTCAATCTGGACTCATCAGACCACGTGATCCAATCTTTATGCTCAGTAGCAAAACGAACCCTTTTTTGTTTTTAAATAAGTCTCACTATCAGATGTTTTTCTAACGGAGAAACAGCTGCTTAGTCCCAATCCTGTGAGTTCTCATCACATTGTGTGCGTTTGACATTTTTTACATTGCATCATCTTCACCAAGCGTTTAAGTGATCGCAGTTCATTATTTTTTTTCCGACCACACTTCATCACTATCCTTCCAGGTTTTGATAACACGGACAGTTCTTTACCCAGTTTCAGCCATTTTAATGTTTTCTTTACTCGAGTACATTAAAGCAAACTTTGTCATTGTTCTTTTTGCTGTTCTTTAAACAATCCGCTGCGATGATGTGCTTTGTAAACCTTTGTCATTTCCACAGCACAGCTTTAAATCACCAGCACATTCTCACTCGATTTCTGTGATTTTTACTGTCAAACATTTTTGATACATTTTGAAACGGGGTATAAATAAAGATGGTCTTTGATCCTTGCTTATGATACGTTGTTTCTTCAAGTTATGTGTTTCCTCCCGTAACAAACCTGTGAATCACTTTCATTTTAATCAGCACCGGAAATGTGCATGTGGCGAAACAAATGCGCCTGCTGCTGTGCCTCGTCTCCTAGACTCGGAAATCATTTCCAGATCAATCGACGAGTGCTGTGCAGTCTTTATTAATTTAATTTATTTGGTATTCAGGATATTTCCTACATTCGGGTTTCCAAATCAGAGAAACATTCGCATGCCATGTTTTGCATTAAGACTGGATAGATGATGAACTGAAAAGATATTACTTGAAATACTGAAAAAAAAAACATGAACTAGTGATAATAGATAGAATACTTCAATTAATTAAGGCAACACTGGAGATGAGGTACGACGCACACATCGAAGATCTTGTACTCTTACTCCCGTCTTCCGTTTTTTTTTTGGGGGGGGGGGGGAGGAATCTCAAGTACGAGCCACATTGTCCTTCTGCTCTCAGATGCTGAAATACTTTTAAAGGCTGTTTTTTTTTTTTAAACACTCAATGATTTATCCGATTGAGTCGAATTGTCCATTATTATCCAGTACGGAAACAATCATTAGTAACAATTAAAGATATCCAGTGAGGTCTGAGTGACATGACAGTGAATTAACTACCATCCTTCAGTGTACATTTGTATAACGCAGTCGTGTTACAACTCAGAGATCAGAATATTCTTCCTGGTCGATTCTGGCTCGGAACGAGTCCTCGGAAATCCAGGTCTCGGGACATGAGTTCCTCTTCCACGTTCTCCAGAGCCCACTTGTGTTCGACAATCTCCAGAGCCTCCCATTCGCTCTGAAACACAGCAATTAAAGCAGAGATGGAAGACGCGAAATATGAATTTACAGAATGAAAATCTTACACATCAACTGATTGATCGTCACCTTTCGATACGATATTATCATGATACATCGGTGCCGATTCAATTAGAATTGCCATTCTATAAGTATGATGACTTTTTATCATATAATATCCTGATTAGTAGTTACATTTTTGGGGGGATTTTTCCAGATTTTCTCCCTAATTTAGTCGTGACCAATTCCTCCCCGTCACTAGGGGGCTCCACATTAAGGCTACCACTACCACTCGGCCGGGAGGGCGAAGACTATCTCGTGTTTCCTCTGAACTACGTGACGCCAGCCGACCGCATCTTTTCGAACTGCTCGGTCATGCTCCGTTGGGGGCGGAGTAACACACTCGGAGGAAAGCGCTATCCGCTCCTTCCGCATGCGAGAGCTCACAGACGCCCCTGATTGGCTGTAGAGCCGTGATTATTGTGGGAGCACTAAGTACCTCTCATCCCTCCCCTCGGCCAATCAGCTCTCTCTAGACCTCTGGCTGTGAGGAATGAAATGTCAGCACCTGAATACAGCACTTTACCACTGCGCCACTCGGAAGCAAATACAACAGTTTTTACTAAGCGACACGTTTCTCAGTCCGCCTCCATAATTATTATTTCTAAACAAACTTAGCAAATAATTCACTCCTTCCACACGGGATGAAAATGTGTAAATAGTTTAGAGTGCGCCACCTGTAGGATTATAAAAGTTTTGCCTCCTCGCATTCCCCCCAAAACTTGTGTGTCTAATGAGTGGGTTTGAGACTAATTTCGCTCACAGAGTTCGCTAATTATTGTATGCTTAATATTTTTATTTTGGGTTCATCATCTTTGTCTGTTGTTGGAGCTCCACATACAGTATGACGAGGCTTCGGGCAGCTCTGTGGTAAAGACACTGATTAGAAAACCTCTGATCAGAAGGTCATCAGGTCAAATCCGCTGCCGCTGCTGAACCCTTTCCTCAAAACTGCTCAGAAGTTTGCATGAGATAAACGGATGACCGTCGGAAGCCGCGTAATGTAAGTGATGCACGTCTTACCTTGAAGGCCTTGTTGGGGTCCGGGGGCATGGCCATCGCCGCGCCAGTCATCTGTTCCTGCATGATTCTCGCCTGATCGGCAGCTGCGAACACAAGAGCTATCTAGTTCCTGGAAAGCTGCTTAGAATATAATAACTACCTTGCAGGACGTTAAGGTTAATTTTTTTCATGATGATCGTCATGAGCTCACCGTTGTCCTGTCCGAGTATAAGGGAGTACATGCTCCGCAGGCCAAACACGTTGAGGAAGTACCAGGAGGCGGAGCTGACCCTGCAGGACAGCCAGATAAAGTCTCGGTGAAGCACAAACACTGGATGGCTTTTTCTACATCAGCAATGAACCCAGACAAATGAAGAAGAAGACAAATCAAACCAATAACACACCATGATGCGTCCAGCGACACCAGTTCAATCCCCCTCTGCAGCATGGGTTTAAACCTCAGGGTCAGTGGGAAGGGAACCTTAGCTGAGGGAGAAGAATACTTAAGTTTAAGTAAGAATTTTATTCCAGAAAACTCCACTGAAAATACTTTTCCCATGTCCCAGGAAAGGACACGACTCTTTCCATAATAGATAAATGAGCATCTTGATGATAAATGAGAAGAGATTCTCCATACAAACAATTATATATTAGCCGTAGATGAGGCTGTGCATCCTGCTGTGTATAGTTTTTGTCTATAACAAATATATAATGTTTTATGTCGGTGTGTAATTTAAAAGCCACAAACAGCCGGAATCAAATACCTGTGTCTCAACGTAGTTGGCGAATAAAACCCGACTCCTATTCTGATTCGTACGGGTCTGTGAATGAGTACTACAGAAACGATAACATATTAGAACGAGTGTGTTAATAAATCTAGAATTGCGGCTCACACTATTGTCAGAAACGTATTTTACTAAACTTTTGAACGTCTCGTGTAGTACCACCCGGTGCCACCAGGGGGCCGCTCTCAGGCTGAAATGTTCAGGAGATCAGTTCAGGGCTAGTTTGGAATCTCATGTACTGCAGCAAAGTCAACCTTTTTTGTGCCCGAGATCAGTTCTGCTCTTCTGTACTCACTAGTCACAAATCCAGAGAAAGCCCAGTTGATCCATCCGCCGATTAGGATCATCGGCAGGACGTTGGTCAGGTTTCCTTTCATCATATCGGTCATCATGCTGGTATCTACAATAAATATTATTACACTACGTTAGAGCTGATTTAAGCACAAATCCTCTCTGTGGTTAATTAGACATTCAATCTTACCTGTGATGGGATTTTTAGGAACCACTTTTCTCTTCACCTTCTTGAAGAACCCGGTCTCGGCGTTGTTAAAATAATGCTTACGCATAGCAAACGACTGCAACGAGACAAAAGTAAAGTCAAAGATGAAACTCAAACCTAGCCAGCCTTAATCCTTCACTATAGTGTTAGGAAAGCTAAACCCCACCTGATCCTATTTTGGGTTGTTCTACCTAAGTGCACTGTGAACGTTCTTTAAAATATTATAAGGTATAATTCAGGTGCTGACATTTCATTCATTGTAGAATAAAGGTTTGGAGAGCGATACCTGCTTAGGGAGGAACTTGCCGTTCTCTCGCAGTACGCGGCTACGCATCAATACTTGGCTGCAAACAGAGACACAAGGGACGAAATCCGTAACGCTAGTACAGTACAATTCATTCATCGTCTATACCACTTAATCCTGTGTTCAGGGTCGCGGGGGACCTGGAGCCTATCCCAGGAGACTTCGGGCACTAGGCAGGGTACACCCTGGACAGGGTGCCAATCCATCGCAGGGCACACACACATACACACACTCACACAGCCAATCACACACTACGGGCAATTTAGGAACGCCAATTAGCCTAACCTGCATATCTTTGGACTGTGGGAGGAAACCGGAGTGTACAGTACAATCATTATGATAAATGACAGAGGAAAGCTAATTAAGCATATTGCCCGGGTTCGATTCCAGCCAGTGCCCACACCCCAGCCACTGGATACAGTGCCGGTCCCAAGCCCGGATAAAATGGGAGGGTTGCGTCCGGAAGGGCATCCGGCGTAAAACCTGTGCCAAGTTGTAGTGCGGACTGGATATTCCGCTGTGGCGACCCCTTGTCGGGAGCAGCCGAAAGACCAACAACAACATCATACTACATAAACATGGTGACCAATATGGTTATGCCTGATCATGAAAACCTTACGCCTGCTTTTACACTTCATTTGTATTTACTAGAGCATGTACAGGTTAGTGATGGGTGACTTTCTCGATTAATTTGGTTAATTTGAATGACTGTTTCAATGTGATTTTACAAAAATGTTCTAATTGTGATGGTTTAGTTAACGGAAGAGATTTTGAGATTTAGAATTCTCTCTGAATTCTGTCTTTAAACTCAGAATTGTGACTTCTTTCCTCAGGTTTCCGTCTGTAAATTCAGGTTTCTGTCTTTAAACCCAGTATAGTGACTTTTTTTCCCCCCCATCAAGTTTCTAACTTTAAACTCGTGAATAATTGTCTCCTGGAGTCTGCGCTACTCACAAAAACTGCACGCTTAAACTTATCCCAAGTAGTGGCCTGGTGGTGTAGTGGTTAACACTGTGGCCCAGGGTCAAGCGGTTCAATATCCCCCTCTGGGTCTGTGTGCATGGAGTTTGCATGGTCCCCCTGTGCTTTGTGTGTTTCTTCCAGGTACTCTGTTTTTTTCCCACACTCCAAAGACTTACAGCTAATTGGCGTTCCCAAATTGCCCGTATTGTGTAATATAGGCCCCCCATGACCCTGTATACAGGTGAGTGAGACGATAAGTGAATGAGTACATCATTTACATTTTTTTTTATTCTCAAATAAAATAAACAAACAAAAAATTTTTTATAGGCTTTGTTGTTATACTTTTGGCTGCTCAGGTCTAGGGGTCGCCACAGCGGACCATCCGATTTGCACAACTTGGCACAGGTTTTATGCCGGATGCTGTTCCTGATGCAACCGTCCCATTTAATCCGAGCTTGGCCCGGCGCTGCATCCAGTGACTGGGGTTTGGGTACTGAGTGAGAATCGAACCCGGGCCTTCCGCATTGGCAGACGAGAAACCTACCAATTTATAGATGTGTTTTCTAAACTTGTCAAGCAATGAATTACGCTTTTGACTCTGACTCAGTTACACTCTCACACGTCCAGTTACAACATTTTTACGTGAAATTTGACAGAACATTTTTGCAAAACAACACAAAATAGTTGAATGCAAAATTTTGACATTATGTCCCTAAAGAAATTAAGTTATTCATATTCCTTCCTCATGCCAGATCATCCCTTTAGACCCTCCACCTTATATATTGTAAATAAAAATGTCAGAAAGAATTAAAAAACAAACAAAAAAGAATTAATACTTAATTGTGACGTCACATAGGTCATCGTGCACGTGACTCACCTGTCAGACACCTGCTGCAGCTCGACCTTCTTTTCACTCTGGATGAGTTTAGTAACATAATGCCGCAAAACTCCAACTAAAAACGTGATGCAGACAATCGGCAGCACGACCCACACCCGGATACTGGAGTCCAACAGCAGCTCGGGTCCCGCCATGCTGGTCTGTCTCGGGTAATTTAACACAGGATTTACACCAGCAACAAACTGTTCAACTGACGACATGCGCACGTGCTAGCTGTCTTTCAACTTCCTGCACTAACTCATTAAAGTAGAAAACACCCTGAGGATGTATTATCGAAGTGACATACGAGCTATAAAATACTTTTTAACCTTCTACCTCATGGCATTTTAAAATAACCTGCCATGTTTTAACACACACTCCATGTCTGGACATTAGATTTAACTTCTGCTAGCTTGTGTAACTCTTCACCTTACCAGTTCGGAGGGCTGTATCCCACATTGGTGTCTTTATTGAATTGTAGTGTACTAGATGGGATCGTTTAAAGCGCTATTGTAGCCCTAAATAGGGCACCTATGTGTGCAGTCTACGATTGTTTATTACTCGGCCTTTGCGCGTGCTGCGTGTATTATGCGCATGCGCGTAGTAAAATAGTACCGCTATTCGTTTCAGATGTTAGAAATGTGTAAGAAAAATTATATTTAAAATAAGATTCCATAGTTATTTCAAAACGTTAAGTACATTACATATTGATTCATTTCAAAAGCGGTAGACTTTACAGTGAATTAATGCTTGAAATCTGATCATTTATATATTGTATTTTTTAACGGAGTCGATTCCCTTGACCTACACTAAACGATTCTGATTCTATTTTTGAATAGAAAAGGAATTTTGATTCCTTACATACTTTTTTCGATTTAATTTAAGTAACTGCAAAATAAGTCATGGACATAATAATACGAATAATCAACAATGCGCAGTATTAGTTGTGTAGACAAAAACAAACATGATTTTACCTGACAATTTAAACGACGGCCGCCATCTTGAAATGAATCATATAAAAGATAATTTAAACGTATGATGCCTTCCGAATTACCATATAATTTATATTAATCAGAAATCAGGCAGAAATAATCTGCGTGGCGGTTTTAATTTGTCATATTTACAGTTTAAATATTTACAGTGTTTTTTAACGAATTAATTCAAATTAAATTTTAAATGATTCTGAATCGAATCGGTGAATCGACTCCATGTTCTAAATCCGTTTGTATAAAGTGGAATTATTTTTCACTTCCGGGTGATTTATTGGATTGTTTCCGGTATATTGTCAACAAGTAAGAATTGATGCACAGCACGCGCTTGATATACTGCTTTATTAATATTCCATGTTGAATTTTAGTTAAAAAGATGTAACGCTGTGAGTAATAAGGAATGAGAACAAATATCGGTGCTGAATATTTGTAGCTAGTTTGCATCAGATTATAGAGATCATCATCTTCATCTCTGACTCTTTGCTCAGTGATCTGTGATTAATGACGTCACACACCATGACCTCTGAAAAGCCTAACATCAATGAGAAAGTGCTGCAGTATGAATCCTTCATCAATGATGTGCTGAGGAGAGATTTACAGTAAGTACACAGTAACATGTGCTTCTTCAGCTTCTCTGAATGATGATCTGTCTTAGACTGTGTTTTATTTTCCTTTAATTTTTTTTTTTCTTTAGGAAGGTTTTGGAGCAAAGAGATGGTGTGTATGAAAAAATAGCAGAGTACCTTCAACTGAAGAATACGATTAAGAGCATACAGGTATGTTATATTTTATTCTTTCACCCTCCTCCTATTTCCGCTTAACATCCAGATCTCTAACCCATATATATTTATTTATTTATTTATTTATTTATTTATTTATATACATATCTACCATTTTTAGGAAACTGGCAGCAAAGAATTAAAGACGGATGTCGATCTCGGCTGTAATTTCTATGTTCAAGCTCAGGTGTAAGTGTCCATGTTTACATTTTGGTCTGTCCATAATTTTGGGATCAGGTCTGTGTGAGGGAGTGAATTAATGTTAGCATTAGTGGTTAGCATTGTGGCTTCAGTGTTATCTGTTCGATTCCTGCCTCGGTTTGTGTCTGTGGAGTTTGCATGTTCTTCCCGTGCTTGGTAGGTTTCCTTCGGGTGCTTCTGTGGTTTCCTTCCACTGGCCAAAGACATGCAGATTAGCTTGATTGGTGTTCACAAATTGCCTACGTGTCTACGTGTGTGCCCCTGGAGCAGATAGAGTTAAGTGCCTTGTTCAAGGACCAAACAATGGCAACCTGGTGGAACTGGGGCTCGAACTGCCGACCGTCCAATCAGCAACACGGTGCCTTAACCCTCTGAGCTACCACTGCCCAATGACGTGATTTTGAGGGTTTGGTTTGGGCTTGATGGTTCATTTCAATGGACACTGCTATAAACGCCAATGAAGGAATGAACAGTAGAGGGTCGTCTCTTTCCGGCTCAGACTGCATTGGTTAAGTGTGAGGCTGTGATGAACGAGCTACTCAAACTAAACTAAAGACCCAGGTACATAACGAAAGAATCTTTTCCTTTTCTCATAACATTATATTTTTGTCTTGTTTGTTGTGTGTTCAATGTTTGCACAAGTAGTAGATTTTATGGATGTAACATTTTAATTACGTTTAGCCAAAATGAACAAAAATGACTCAAAAATATTAGTTCGTTTTGCTGAACGAGACTCAAAGATCCGAGTCGGTAAAATCACTAATCCCATCACTAATGAAAAGGTGCAGTGCCGAAAAAGTACACTTCATCCTGTTGTTTATTTATTTATTTATTTTTGCATATTAGTCAGACTTAAATGATTCAGATCATCAAACAAATTTTTAAATTAAAATAACCAGAGTAAATACATAATACAGTTACATTAAAATGATGATTTCATTGACAGCAACAACCGCAAACAAGCGTTTGTGATGACTGGAAATGAGTCTTTCACTTCATTGTGGAGGAATTTAGCACAATTGTTTTAATTCAGCATTGTTTTAATGCAGGATTATCAAGCATGAACAACCTGTTTAAGGATCTCAATCAGATTTAACACCAGACTTTGACTAGGCCAATCCAAAATGTATATATATTTTTTTGAGCCATTAAGAGATGGAATGGTGTGTTTCGGATCATCGTCCCGCAGCGTAACCCTAGTGCGCTTGAAGTTGAGGTCACGGACAGTAGGCCGGACGTTCTCCTTCAGGATTTTCTGGTATAGCGCAGAATTCATGCTCCCATTAATTATGGGAAGTCGTTCAATTTACAAAGTGGCCCCTGACCATCACACGACCACCACCGTGTTTGACCGGGGGTATGATGTTCTTCAAGTCAAGTAGGCTTTTATTGTTATTTCAACCATATACAGATCAGTACACAGTGAAACCAAACAAATGTCCTTTAGGACCAAAACGTAACATAAATTAAACAACTTAAATTAAACAAGTAGCTAGTTAACTAAGACATCTAATTACCTGACTAGCTGAGACGTAAACAAATTAAGACCATAAATGAACAAAACTAACAGTACTATACAAAAGACACCATAAAGTGCCTGTGTAAAAGAGCCACGACACAAATCAATACTCCATGGTAATGAGTTGATGCAGTGCTGGTAAATTATCGGTGAGATGATGGAGGAGAAACAGTAAAGGTTTCTTGGTAAAGTCGCTCTTTTATGAAACACTATGTTAGTTTTACACCAGGCGTAACGGGACGCACACCTTCAAAAAAAGTTAAACTTTTGCCTCATCAGTCCACAGAATATTCACCCAAAAGGCTTTGCAGATAATCAAGATTGTATGTTCGACGAGTCTTTGTGTTCTTTCTGCGCAGCCGTGACTTTCTCCTTGGAACTCTCCCATGGATGCCATTTTTGCCCCCAGTCTCGTTCTCATCCCGAACACTGACCTTAACTGAGGCGAGTGAGGGCTGCAGTTCTTTAGATGTTGTTCTCTGTTCTTTTATGAGCTCCTGGATGAGTCATTGTTGTGCTCATGGAGTAATTTCGGCAGGCCCGCCACTCCTGAGAAGGTTCACTTCTGTTCCCATCTTTCTCCATTTGTGGATGATGGCTCTCACTGTGGTTCGCTGGAGTCCCAAAGCCTTAGAAATGACTTTGTAACCCTTTCCAGTCTGATCCTTTACAATGTCGTCTGTTTGAAAACTCAGCCGATCCCTGATTATCGGTTTGTTTCTTTGATGTGATTGTGTGGAAAATTATGTAAAGGAACGGGAAGAGAGGAAAATATCTAATGAGTTAAATCACATTTCTATGGAGCATTATAACGTATAGTACGTTATATCATAATAATAATAATTGGAGATGAGGAAATTTTTAATTCAGTGATATGTCATGATTCTTTAGTGTGTAATCGCCATACTGACTCCATAATTTAAAATGTATGTATTTCTGGAAATTGATGCCGTTCCTCTATGATCCTGCAGGTGGCATCCTCTAAACTACTCGCACATTGGCAGGCAGCACCGCATCCTCTGTGATGGGAGTGAATTATTTATAAAGATTGTTTAGAATTGAAACAAAATCTAAGAAAATAAAATGTATGTAGAATCACAGGATTTGTCAAAAGTATTTGGCAAACTTGTTAATTATTGAATTCTGGTGTATCAATCAATCAGTTCCGTGATCTCCAGTGAAAGGCAATCTTAATGCTTCAGCGTTCTATACCAAGATATATTGGACAATGCTATGCTTCCAACCTTTTCTACTCCAACAAGCCTGAGCAACAACTATTAAGACGTGGTTTGATGAGTTCAGTGTGTAAGAACTTGACTGGCCCTAACACCGAGCCCTGACCTCAACCCCATCGTGCACCTTTGCGGAGAGCCAGGCCTTCCGGTTTGTCCATGTAATGCATGTCCGATCTACTGTATGACCGCTTAAGAAAGTGACTCTGATCCAATCTCTGTGTGTTTAGACAAGCCAGAAAAATCTGATCTGTCATACATTACTGTAAAAAATGGAAATTGAGTCACTATGAACATGTGAACATGGCCTGTGTGGCATAACAACCCAAAACATTCCTCAGGAAACTGCTCAGGTACAGGGACAGGACTGAAAACGAGAGACAGGACAGTGCCTCAGGACGCCTGGAGAATTATTCCTCAAGACGACATAAAAAATACAAGACAGTCTTGCTCTTTGGGAGCAATGTATGAAGAAATCAGTCTGACATAAAATGTTCATTAAGAGAGGTTTTTTTAAAAATATAAAAATATGCTACTACAGTGGTGTGAAAAACTATTTGCCCCCTTCCTGATTTCTTATTCTTTTGCATGTTTGTCACACTTAAATGTTTCTGCTCATCAAAAACCGTTAACTATTAGTCAAAGATAACAAAATTGAACACAAAATGCAGTTTTTAAATGAAGGTTTACGTTATTAAGGGAGAAAAAAAACTCCAAATCTACATGGCCCTGTGTGAAAAAGTGATTGCCCCCCTTGTTAAAAAATAACTTACCTGTAGTTTATCACACCTGAGTTCAATTTCTGTAGTCACCCCCAGGCCTGATTACTGCCACACCTGTTTCAATCAAGAAATCACTTAAATAGGAGCTACCTGACACAGAGAAGTAGACCAAAAGCACCTCAAAAGCTAGACATCATGCCAAGATCCAAAGAAATTCAGGAACAAAAGTAATTGAGATCTATCAGTCTGGTAAAGGTTATAAAGCCATTTCTAAAGCTTTGGGACTCCAGCGAACCACAGTGAGAGCCATTATCCACAAATGGCAAAAACATGGAACAGTGGTGAACCTTCCCAGGAGTGGCCGGCCGACCAAAATTACCCCAAGAGCACAGAGACAACTCATCCGAGAGGCCACAAAAGACCCCAGGACAACATCTAA
This sequence comes from Channallabes apus, assembly GCA_030522415.1. Lineage (NCBI taxonomy): Eukaryota > Metazoa > Chordata > Actinopteri > Siluriformes > Clariidae > Channallabes > Channallabes apus. The sequence continues at coordinate 21,145,425 of CM060129.1, read as the reverse complement.
AGAACTGCAGGCCTCACTTGCCTCAATTAAGGTCAGTGTTCACGACTCCACCATAAGAAAGAGACTGGGCAAAAACGGCCTGCATGGCAGATTTCCAAGGCGCAAACCACTTTTAAGCAAAAAGAACATTAAGGCTCGTCTCAATTTTGCTAAAAAACATCTCAATGATTGCCAAGACTTTTGGGAAAATACCTTGTGGACCGACGAGACAAAAGTTGAACTTTTTGGAAGGTGCGTGTCCCGTTACATCTGGCGTAAAAGTAACACAGCATTTCAGAAAAAGAACATCATACCAACAGTAAAATATGGTGGTGGTAGTGTGATGGTCTGGGGTTGTTTTGCTGCTTCAGGACCTGGAAGGCTTGCTGTGATAGATGGAACCATGAATTCTTCTGTCTACCAAAAAATCCTGAAGGAGAATGTCCGGCCATCTGTTCGTCAACTCAAGCTGAAGCGATCTTGGGTGCTGCAGCAGGACAATGACCCAAAACACACCAGCAAATCCACCTCTGAATGGCTGAAGAAAAACAAAATGAAGACTTTGGAGTTGCCTAGTCAAAGTCCTGACCTGAATCCTATTGAGATGTTGTGGAATGACCTTAAAAAGGCGGTTCATTCTAGAAAACCCTCAAATAAAGCTGAATTACAACAATTCTGCAAAGATGAGTGGGCCAAAATTCCTCCAGAGCGCTGTAAAAGACTCGTTGCATGTTATCGCAAACGCTTGATTGCAGTTATTGCTGCTAAGGGTGGCCGAACCAGTTATTAGGTTCAGGGGGCAATTACTTTTTCACACAGGGCCATGTAGGTTTGGATTTTTTTTCTCCCTAAATAATAAAACCCCTCATTTAAAAACTGCATTTTGTGTTTACTTGTGTTATCTTTGACTAATAGTTAAATGTGTTTGATGATCAGAAACATTTTGTGTGACAAACATGCAAAAGAATAAGAAATCAGGAGGGGGGCAAATAGTTTTTCACACCACTGTATACCCATAATACATGTATCTCATAGCAGTGCATTATTTATTAATTCATTCAACTTCTATACCGCTTATAGTGTGTACAGGGGCGTGAGGTGGGGTACACCTTGGACAAAGTGCCAATCCATCACAGAACACACACACAACGGACAATTTGTGAACACCAGGTAATCTAATCTGCATGTCTGTTTGAGGAAACTGGAGACCCCAGAGGACACTCGGGACCTGAGGTGGGAATCGAACCACTACGCCACCGTGCCGCCTAGCAATGCATTTTGAACATTGATTGAACACTGGTCAAAAAATAAAAGTAAAACTGTAAAGTCAAAGGATGTGACGGGATATTAACCTGCACATGTGTGTGTGTGTATATTATCAGGTCATATGTGTAATAGCAGGTGTTTTTTCACACAAGTAAATGCACAGACAAAATCCATTTGGATTTGTTCACTGATTCGCTCTCCTTTCAGGCCGGACACTTCTAAAATCTTTGTCGCCGTCGGATACGGATTCTTCCTTGAATTGACTCTGTCCGAGGCGCTGACCTTCATCGAGAAGAAAACCAGCCAGCTCACAGAGTAAGATCTCCTTTCTTCTTTCATCAACGTTTATTCTCATCGGCATGAATCATGCATTTTGTTTTTTATCGTTTGCCGCAGGTACAGCGAGGTTCTCAGCAAAGACGCGGCGAAGATCAAAGCGCACATTCGCCTGGTTTTAGAGGTAAATCATCATCATCATTTTTTTTTTTTTCCACTTCGGTTTACTTCAAGCTTTTTTTTTTTTTATTAATTGTTTTATCTCTGTCGAGTCTCGTGAGTAAGATGCTTTCTTTTTCTTTTTTTCACCGCAGGGTTTAAGGGAGCTACAGGGTCTGAAAGACTTTCCAGAGACGGCGAGACGCGAGGTGTTTTAAGTACCGCACGGTGGCGAGGCGACGGCAGCGACATCCTTTCCACCCTTTTAAGACGCAACCACGACTGCAGATGGCCTGAGCTTGGTGTTTTGTGAAGTGATCTGCATTTCATTGTCACTTGTTTTTTTCTTAACAGGTTTTACTGTTGCGTTACTAAAAACCGAAAGGAGCAATATGAATAGCTGCGACTATAGTCGTGATTTTTCTTAGTGGCTGTGAAGGTCCCTTGCCTGAGATGGTGACTAATTGCTCTTTGCAAAAAAAATAATAAATATATATATATATGACTCATAAGCTTTTGGAAATGATGTGGACTTTTGATGTGTAGTCACCATGTTATTAGGCATTGTGCGCTTCGCTTTTTTATGTGCGCGCAGATCTGATCCGAGACCTTCTTACAGTACATTTTTCATTTAAATCTTTGAAGAGAATCGAGCCTTGAGTGTGAATGCTTGTGCTCTGAGTCACCTTGAATAAAAATACAAATATCAAATATGTTAAGTTTTTTTTTTTTTAATTTACTTATTTTTATCGAGTACAGTCCAAATCCGGTAACCAAATGTTGATGATGTGTTTCACCTGTTTATGAAAAGAAAACCCGCGGTGTAATTTGCATTTTTCAATCCGAATTGAAATAGTTTTGATTTGTCTAAATGCTGTTCATTTCTTCTTGATAACTGTTGGCTCTCTACCGCTTTAATAAATAATCATCTGCTGAACTTTAGCTGCTGCACCATGAGGAAGAGGATGAGGCGTTCTGTCTAAGCTCCTTCAGCATCGCCGTGACGGATACGCTGTCACACTAGTATCTGGTTGCCGTGGAAACTAGATGTTGAATAGTGGCAGCAGTGTAAGACCTGCTTCCTGAAATAGATTAATATTTCTCCAGTACAAAGACGCATTGCTCCGAATGGGCACGTTGTACGCGAGCAGTTTTTTTTTTTTTTTTTTTTTTTTTTTTTAATTGAATTGAATAAATATACGACCTTTTTGTATGCGTACATCGTTGCAGCAAGCTTGCTGATGAATATCCTGTTGAAGGAGGAGAATGACATGTTTTGTTTTTTTAACCACTTTTCTTAAATGCAGCAGGTAGGACTGCAGAATGCACGCTGTATGTTTCCTGGATAGACGACTCCAGGTCTACAACAACCATGTCTCAGAATCAATGAAATACAACTGAGATTTATTTTCTCTCAGGCAATTATTAATGGTTAAAAAGCACAATATGTCATTTTTTTTAATGATAAAACTGACAAAATCACACCACTTTGTCAATGATTATTTTGCTGTAAGCCAAAGATTGGACAAAGCTCCGTCACAGAGATGGCTAAGTAAAACTACAAAGATGTATTTGATGGAAAGATGAACACCGCTTATCCTGTGAAAGGTCGCAGGAGGCCTCCCAGGACACAGCATGCACACAATCTCACTCGCACACACTATGTGGGTGCCAATTAGCCTAATCAGTAAATGTAAACCTAATTACACCTAATTAGTTTACATGTTGAACTGTAGGAGGAAACCCACCAAGCAGGGGGAGAACATGCATGAGAGTTCTCCATGAGCATCCTCAACCCTGGAGGTGTGTGGCCACAGTTCTAAAATTAGGAAAATCTGTTTATATAAATTTTTAGCTGGCTTTGGATTTTGGGAACCCTTGGATTCCTCCAAAGTGAGGAAGCAAAGCTGGCATCATAATGTAATTCTGTGACAGCAACACGTTGTTACATACAGTATTTGCCATTCCAGGGGCGTGGTGCCATGGTAGTTGCCACTGTCACTTCCAGGGTCGAGGGTTTGATTCCCGCCTTAGGTCTGTGTGCTTTGAGTTTACATGTTCTTCCCATGGTTGATGGGTTTCCTCCCAACCTCCAAAGAAAGAGGATTAGGATAATCAGTTCACATGGAAAACACACCATACTGTCTAATAACCAGTCTTAGTAAGTCGTGGCCACAACATAATTTCTCATTCCCACATGTTAGAAATTCATGGCCAAAACAACACACTATCTCTCCCACACACCTTATTAAGTCATGGCCAAAACAACATACTATCTCATTCCCACGCCTCAGTAAGTAGTGGTCAAAACACCACATTATCTCGTAACCTGTCTTAGTAATTCGTGGCCACAACATACATTCTCATTCCCACACCTTAGTAAGTCATAGCCAATACAACATACTTTCTCATTCCCACACGTTAGAAATTAATGGCCAGAACAACACATTATCTCTCCCACACACCTTATTAAGTCATAGCCAAAACAACATACTATCTCATTCCCACACCTTAGTAAGTCATGGCCAAAACAGCATACTATCTCATTCCCATGCCTCAAAACACCATATTATCTCATAACCAGTCTTATTAAGTCGTGGCCACAACATATTATCTCATTCCCACACCTTAGTAAGTCGTGGCCAAAACAGCATACTATCTCATTCCTACGCCTCAAAACACCATATTATCTCATAACCAGTCTTATTAAGTCGTGGCCACAACATACTATCTCATTCCCACACCTTAGTAACTCATGGCCATAACAGCATACTATCTCATTCCCACGCCTCAAAACACCATATTATCTCATAACCAGTCTTATTAAGTCGTGGCCACAACATACTATCTCATTCCCACACCTTAATAAGTCGTAGCCAATACAACATACTATCTCATTCCCACACCTTAGTAAGTCGTGGCCAAAACAGAATACTATCTCATTCCTACGCCTCAAAACACCATATTATCTCATAACCAGTCTTATTAAGTCATGGCCACAACATACTATCTCATTCCCACACCTTAGTAAGTCGTAGCCAATACAACATACTATCTCATTCTCACACCTTAGTAACTCGTGGCGATAACAGCATACTATCTCATTCCCACGCCTCAAAACACCATATTATCTCATAACCAGTCTTATTAAGTCGTGGCCACAACATACTATCTCATTCCCACACCTTAATAAGTCGTAGCCAATACAACATACTATCTCATTCCCACACCTTAGTAAGTCGTGGCCAAAACAGAATACTATCTCATTCCTACGCCTCAAAACACCATATTATCTCATAACCAGTCTTATTAAGTCATGGCCACAACATACTATCTCATTCCCACACCTTAGTAAGTCGTAGCCAATACAACATACTATCTCATTCTCACACCTTAGTAACTCGTGGCGATAACAGCATACTATCTCATTCCCACGCCTCAAAACACCATATTATCTCATAACCAGTCTTATGAAGTCGTGGCCACAACATACTATCTCATTCCCACACCTTAGTAAGTCGGAGCCAAAACATCACACTATCTCATTCCCACACCTTGGTAAGTCGTGGCAAAAACAACATGCAAAGGTATGGGAACGAGATAGATACATACAAACATATGTACATACATACACAATACATACTTTATTGATCCTGAAGGAAATTGTAGGAGATACTATGTTGTTTTGGCCACGGCTTACTAAGGTGTGGGAACGAGAGAGTAAGTAGTGGCCAGAACAACATACTACTGTAGCTCATACAATTTCCATCGGGATCAACCTACAGTATCTCGTTCCCACACCTTAGTAAGTCGTGGCCATTAAATATCAGACCCCCCCCCCCATATCACCAGAGAGGCTCCGTAGTGATTGGGTTGTGTACTGTAAACCTGCCAGGTGTGTGTGTGTGTGTGTGTGTGTGTGTATGCGCGCGCAAAAGTCAAGGCACCCCTGCAGCTACAGATTCTATGAACAGAGCTCATGTCCTTTCTGTACAAGTTTTTTTTTTAATCCTCTCAGGATTGACACATGCATAATACATTATTGTCATCCTCATGCTTTTCATCTTTTCACTCGCTTCTCTCTCTCTCTCTTTTCTTTCATTGACGTCACGTGACGCAGGTGCCCCACAGGGACTCCTCTTAACACACACACAGAGAGAGAGAGAGAGGAGTGAAATGTCGGAGTTGACGTGAGCGCGCTTTTCACACAGAACAGGAACCGAAGTGAAGGAACAGAGCGGTGTTTTGATTATTAATATTAATAATAACAATAATAAAGACCAGGAACTTTAGTGGTGAGGTTTTTATATTAGGTTTGGACATGGTGGGAAACGAGAGGAGGACGATTGTGTTTCTTGTAGTCTGGACTTGGATGAAAGTAAGAGCGATGGAGAAGTAGAAGAAGAAGAAAAAAAAGACGAAGAAGAAGAATAAGGAAGCTAAGCGTTTTCAGCTAACTAACTAACTTCTGTTTCTTAGAGTGTTCGCTTGTTATATTTCTAATTCCAGGTGTTTAACTTGGTAAGAAATCTCTGATTTTTTCCTGTTTATTTAAACACCAGGCTGTGTGTGTGTGTGTGTGTGTGTGAGCGCGAGCGCCTTAGCGGTCGCTAGTTACTGTGTTAGTGTTGTTAAGCAGCTAGCCTGTTAGCTAACAACATTGCGGCGGCTAACATGGAGGAAGAGGTGCATGTGTGTGTCAGTACCATCGCAGCGCTCTTATATAATCATCATCCCAAACTCAAACGCGGCTCGGAAGCGCTTTAGACGCAGAAATGTGGACGTGGATCGATTAAGTGCTGAAATCAAACAGGAATCAACGCAGACATGGACTCGAACCCCCTCATAAGTGGTGAGTTTATTGTACACGCTGTACTCGATATAACCAGACTTTAACACACACACACACACACAGTGAGAGTCTAGCATCTAACAAGACCCTCAAGCTCACACCTTGCTCACTGCATAGAGATGATGATGATGTATTTGATGTGCATTGCTCAGGAAAGAGAGAGAGAAAAAAAAGGTGTTGGTGCTGGGGGTTTCAAGTGCATGCTTCCTGATCGGTTTTGCAAACACACACACACACACACACACTGGATGCTTTTGTGTCAAGCTACCTGTTGGACATGCACTTCAGGACAAGTGGGAAGTTTGAGGTTCTATGAATCTTTATTTTTGTTGAGTCATTTAGTTAATTTCATTCTTTTGATCTGAAATAAAATAAAATGTTGCGTTTTCAATAAATAAAAATAAAAAAAACCCGGTACATCTACATACACAAATTTTGACTATAGTTCCAGTTATGAAAATCTTACAGTGTAACTAAGGACATACAGTATTATAATAAACAGAATGAATAGCTCTCCTCTCGTATCTTCTAGTCAGAGTCATTCGTTCTTTTGAATCTATTGCACCGCATAGTGTCTGTGGGAGTCACGTGAACCGTTCAGTTCTGTTACCTGTGTACTGCACTGCTGAGCGTCACGTGACAAAAGGACGAACGACTCAGGACCAAATAGACTCAAAAGTAACTACTCATTTCTGTTTCCTGTATATAACATATGGAGGTTTTGCGATGCTTTGCGCATGCGCGCCCAATAGAAAATGAACGAATCACTCTCCGAGACGACTCGTTCATCTGAGTCATGTTAAAGATTCGTTCAAAAAGAGCGAATCGTTCATGAATGACCCATCACTAGACAGTAATGTAAAACACATGATCATCTGAGACCCGTGTCAGGAACAGCAGATCGCTACACAGGTTTAAAGGATTAAGACTTTAGGATGAAATCATGAAACCCTGATGAAACCTAGACAGACACACCCGGGGGGGGGGTTAATTAATCATTTTAATTAGCGAGTGCAGCTCGGTTTGAAAACACAAAACACTTGTTTTTTTTGTTTTTTTTTAAGAGAATGAAAAAATAAATAAAGGTGTTTGGGTTTGAAGTGCATGCTTCCTGATTGGTTTACATACACACACACACACACAGGTTAAAGGATTTTGACTTGCATTTAGTAGAAAATCAGGAATCCCAGACACGCACACGGAGAGAGCATGTCATTCAAGCCCAAACTCAGGACTGAAACTATGAGCTGTGAGGCAGCGAGATGCCATTAAATCTTATTGTCTTATCTAAAAAATCTTATCTAAAAAAAATCGTCGTCAGTTTTCTGTTAGAAAACGAGTCGAGCTTGATGTTAAAACGCAAAACACTTTTGAGTTTTTATTTTATTTGATAAGCATTGGTCAAGAATGTTTGTTTTTTCCTCAAGAGGAGTTTGGGGTTTGAAGTGCATGCTTCCTGATTGGTTTGCATACACACATGAACACACATTGGATGCTTTTGTGTCAAGCTACCTGTTGGACATGCACTTCAGGACAGTAATGTGAACACATGATCTGAGACCCGTGTCAGGAACGATAGATTGCTGCACACACTCACTTACACGACGAAAAAGAATTCCGATTTGCGTTTAGGATGTCGCCCAAGCTCAGGATCCAAAATACGAGCTGTGAGGCAGCGACATGCCACTTTTTTATTTATTTATTTTTTTTCAATGAATCATTTTTAGAAATCATCATTAGGTATTAATTAATTAATAAAAAAAATTAATTGGCTTATTATTTTTTCATTTTCACATAACTATTAACTGTAAAATAGTCACTTTCCATTTACTTGCGCTTTTCCAGCAAATATTAATTTTCATTATTCGACAGCTGGTTGATGGATTTTTTTTTATTTATACAATTTTTTTCTTTTAATCTGTGCTCTGACCACAATCAGGATTGTGCAAATTTTATACGCTGCAAAAAAAAAAAGACTCGTCTTAGCAAGTAAAATAAGCTTGAATTGAGCCAAACCTAGGCCTGGGCGATAAAACGATCACGATATGTTTCGCGATGGACACGTGATCGATATCAATAAAAAATTTGTTCGATAGAACGTTCGATATTTTTTATTCTCTGTCGGAAGAAAACGATGTTCGCGAAGCTAGTTTGATTGCTGTCATGCGCACTCGCTCCGCGACCGGCTCTAGGACCCGGAAGTAGTACGGTTGCGATTCAGGAAGCATAAACGGAGACAAGACGGCGTTGACATTTGCACCCGCCCACCCGCCAAATGCGGGTAAAATTCGGCTGTGGCGGGTAATAACTTTAGTCTCACTCGCCACATTGGCGGGTAGTTTATTCTTTGGTATTACAATTGTTAGTTGTGCATATTAATGCAAACATAACATCTATAATATTACTTGCTTTTTGTGTGAGACAACCAGAGGAAAAGAAACAGCATTCTTCTTTTACTGCATTCAGTGCACACGACACATATAGTATACAGTGCGATATTGCCCCCTGGTGGCCCGCCAGTGAATTAACATCAAACTCAAATATATTACAACAATATATTTTTGTTGTAGTTTTCTCTAAAGGCATCTGATATAATCAGAGGTGTCAAGTAACGAAGTACAAATACTTCGTTACCTTACTTAAGTAGAAATTTTGGGTATCTATACTTTACTGGAGTAATAATTTTTCAGCCGACTTTTTACTTCTACTCCTTACATTTTTAAGCAATTATCTGTACTTTCTACTCCTTACTTTTTAAAAACAGCCTCGTTACTCTATTTTTATGATCAGAACGCACAACCCCTCCGGTCGCATGATAAGAACGCGCACAACGCCCCCCCGCCCGTCACATGATCAGAACGCGCACAACGCCCCACCCCCGTCACATGATCAAAACGCGCACAACGCCCCCCCCCCCCCGTCACATGATCAGAACGCGCACAACGCCCCCCCCGTCACATGATCAGAACGCGCACAACGCCCCCCCCCCCCCCCCCGTCACATGATCAAAACGCGCACAACGCCCCCCCCCCCCCCCCCCCCCCCCCCCGTTGCATGATCGGAAAGCGAGACCTTAATGCTTTTTTCCCCCCTCACGGTACTTTTACTTTTATACTTTAAGTAGTTTTGAAACCAGTACTTTTAAACGTTTACTTAAGTAAACAGCTTGGGGTGATACTTCAACTTCTAAAGAAGTATTTCTGAACCCTAGTATCTATACTTCTACTCAAGTAATGAATGTGAATACTTTTGACACCACTGGATATAATAAACGCATTTCACAATTTTATTACACTTTATTAAGCATTTCTTACATTTTCTTTTAATTTTGCACCTTAAATGTTAAGAGGTAATTGTTAAGTGTTCATTGTGACTTTAGACTTATGTTTACATTTTTTATTATTTTCCCGTGGTTGTTGACATTTCTGTCTTAATAACTGAGGGGACTATGATCATAGGAAGGTTAAGTTTAAAATAAAAATGTTTAAATATAATATTCTTCTACTGGTCCTTATTTTAAATGGGTCATAAAAAATATCAATAATTATCGATATCGACTGATATGAAACACTGATATCGTGATGCAGTTTTCAGCCATATCGCCCAGCCCTAGCCAAACCTATGCATAACTTCTTAAAATATGTTTACAACAAACCTAATATAAAATTATAAAGTTTATAGCTTATTTGTAGTCAAATGTTGCTAAAATTGCAGGTGAAGAATTTCCTAAAACCTAGCAAAATTATACACCAATAGAACCAGACATTTTTGGTAGAGGCGTGTGAAAAATTGATTCGGGTATGAATCGCAATTCTTTTTTTTTAGGGATATATTGTTTATAGATTTTCCGTTTTTTTTTTTTTACACCTCTCATTCAACAATGTTGTTCCGTTTGAGGTGAAATTAGTCATGCTGCTTTCTTTAGTTGTCACAAAACTTCAGACAAATCGAAGTGAAACTATATAATCGATTTTTATTTTTCAACATTGACACAAACCATGAACGCGAATTAATAGATAACGGCTACTTTGGATTGCGGGAGGAAACCCACCAAGCACGGGGAGATCATGCACCCCTGACCCCTAGGTGGGAATCGAACCCCCTGACCCTGGAGGTGCGAATCCACAGTGCTTAACCCATTTGATAAAATAAAATAATTGAGAACATCCCGGAGAACTGTCCTTTAAGGCTACGTAAAAAAATATGAGAAATTTGGAATCTTTTGCAAGCTAAAAAGCTCTTAAGAAAGAAGACTCTTGCACAGCGCCGTGCATTTGAGTGCAGTTTTATAAACCTGAATAAAAAGTCTTTTTTATTCACTTTGTCTTTTAGTTCTGTTTTCTCCTTTGTCGTGTAACGTGCTCGAGCGTGTTCGCCGCAGAACGTCTCCGCAATTCTGGAATATCAGGTCCCTCCAGTCAGTCTTTACAAATGTTACAGAATACTATTGAAACATGTGGCACAGCTGCAGGGGTTTTTGCGCCTCGTATCTTCAGAGAGAGACCAACCGCTTAGTAGAGCAAGAACGGACATGATGGTGGTAGTAGCGGTGCTCCGTCTGAGCGACACAGGCGTGATGTTTACAGAAGACTTAAACATTTGTAAACACATAAGGGGATTTCATCATGTTCTCGTACTGAAGTTCATCACAGAAAACGGAAAATAAATTATTTAGTGCAAGAATGTTGGTGTGTCTCAGGAATAGTGCTGTAAAAGCTCAAAGTGTGTGTGAATTAGATTCCTGAGTCTGTGAATACCGTGTGTGTGACCGGGGAATGCTCTCTGGACGGGACAGTTCACATTTCAGTCCCAGAAGGAAGGTTTTTTTTTTTTGTGTGTGTGAGTGTGTGTAAGGAAACCAGAGAACCAGGAACAACACACAACAAGACAATCACGTGACAGTAACTCGAGCTCGAGTCTGAACCACAGAACCTGGAGCTGTTCGTATGTTATTTTACCATCATAATTATTTTTTTCTCCAAGTAATAAACTCTCTAGTTATTAGTGTCTTATTTTTTTTTCTAAACGTTTCTTGTAAATAAACCATTTAGCATGAAATGCGTGTGGGGGGGGAATCTTTGTGATGCTTTAAGGACCCTTTGCTCAGGGTTGCCAGATCAGTACGAGATTTCATACGAGACCTCAATTTACACGATCTGCCATATGATAATAAATATATACATAATAAGCATATAATAATAATAAAAACACATGGTTTTGTGGTGCACTGGGTGTTGTGGTACTTTTCTATCAGGTTAGCAGTGATTTATTTTTTTATTTGCTTGTTTTTGTGATTTGTGCAGAATTATCTTTTCTATGGGACTGGATGGGCTAGTCTTTGTTCCTCAAGGACATAAATAAATAAATAAACAAATAAATAAATAAAACCGAAAGCACTGGTTTTAATTGCTTGCGAAGACACACCTTTCCAGATGATGTTGAAAGATTACCGGAACGGAAAATCGCTCAATCTGGCAACACAACTGAAAGGAGGCAAACTCTGAATGGCTTTTTTTTGTGATGAAGAAATCGATATTCAATTATTTCTCACATGTACCTTACAGCACAGTGAAATGATACTGATTTATTTATTTATTTATTTTTTTGCTTATCTCAGTGAGGAAGCTGGGGGTCAGAGCGCGGGGTCACAGGCTCCACCCTGGCGGCTTTGTGGAGCTGAGGGTCGACCCTCTGCTCAGTAACTCAGATGTTTTTGGTACACGTTGTTTTGATATCTGTTGTGCTGTGTCAAGCTGAGGGTCTCGTTTTTTTGTTTAGTTTTTATTTTTATTTATTGATTTTTCAAAAGAAAGAAAAAACATTTATCGAAGGACACAGGTTGATTTTGTCAATTTACAAAGTCAGCATTTCTCATGTTGTACAAAAATAAAAAAATAAATGTTGCACTTTAATTCATCAAGTGAATAACGCATTTTTAAAAATTTTTTAACACTGAATATTTAGAATTTTTTCTTTTAAGACCATTTTTTTCCCCTTTATCCAAAAAACATCATGATCGGTTGCTCAAAATCTGTGATTTGATCCGATCTGAGAGGGTTGTGATCTGTCCCACCTTTAGTTAAGACCCGTCTCAGGTCCCTAGTTCACTCCAACGTCCCAGTAAAAGCTCGTTAATTCGGTTCATGTCCCGCATCCCAAGTGACCATCATGGGACTCTAGACCTCAGACGTCACCCTCCGCTTTGGGAGAGTGTATTCCTGAGGTGGTAGGAGGACAGCTGTCTTTTACAGATTCTCATTTTGGGCAAATCTCAGGGTTCTGTCTGAAAATAAACTGATTCGGAGAGGAGTTTTCAATTTAATATGCTGCTATAATACTATTATGAAGTTAGTCAGTATTCACATATATATGTGTAGTTGAGATTTTATTCATCACCGTAATTGCTTGTATGGTTCTTTGTCCGTCTTAAACCTGTTAGGAGTTATTTCACATCAAGTGGAACGTTTAGAATAGTAGTTACAGTGTAATATAACGTGATGCAGTACATCATAAAAGCCTGCACACACATAGAGGAAATTAATTCTCCATCGTCTTTAAGCAACGATGACGTTTTGATGATTTGCAGTTTAAAAATTTCCTCGAGGTATGAAGGCTTTTTAGACTCCCCGTACTCTCTCTGTGTGTGTGTGTGTGTGTGTGTGTGTGTGTGTGTGTGTGTGTGTGTGTGTGTGTGTGTGTGTGTGTGTGTGTGTGTGTGTGTGTGTGTGTGTAAGATTTAGTACCTCTCGCACGCTGCGGTGTTATTTATTATATCCGTGTCTGCGTTTAAAACCTCTGCATGCTTATTAAACTGCTGTTGTCAGGAATTTACTCTCACACACCAGAGTGATTCTTGGCACGTGAAACAAACAAACAAAAAAACTACATCCTAGACTGCGAACTTAAACAGGCTTCAGGTTAAAAAAAAAAAAAAAAGGTTTAATTATCCAAATTCCAAAAACGTTTTCAAACGGATATATATTTTTATAAGCGACTTGATAAAGCTTCACAAAATGTTCACTATGCGCAAGATCTGTATCTTGCGTAACTTTCTCCAACGCACCGATGTTCCTCTAGTCTTGGAGGAAGAGGTGGGAATAAAGAGCACATCTTTCACATCCTGTATCCCCATAGGAAAAAATCACAAGGTCGTTATCGCTGGGAAAAAGTAAAACGGTAAACTTAATTAGTTTTTACACATCTCATTAAAATTTGAGATCATTGGAGCGAGACTTTCGCGATTTTGTTGGACCACGAAATGTAAACAAATTTTGGGACACCCTGTAACTTTAAAAGCTGAAGCGTGAGGTCCAACAGCCGAAGTCCACATCTGAGTCCTCTCCGGTCAGCTGTGTGCTGATTGGATAATTCAACTCCTTCCTTTGATTCACTTTTACAGAATCAAAGGAAAATGTAAGAAAATGTGCATGAATCGTAATATCGTATGCGAACATGCTGCTGCACTCTCCGTCCCTCCATTCAGAAACATAGTGAAGCGGATGATGATGATGACGCTCGGTTTGTAAGGTGTTTTTTTTTTTTTTTTTTTTTTTTTTTTGGCAGTTGCTGATTTTATGCTAACATTAATTCAGCATGTGTCTGGCCGCTCAGCTTGCCGGCTCTCAGGTGTTATAAATTGTGCCAGGCCTCGCTGCCGGAGAGCTGAAGATAATTGGCTATTAAAGATCACAGGGCTCTCTCCATCCTCCTGAGGCGATCACGCCTGACAAGTGAAAACAGATTTATACTGGCTCTTCCTCCATCACTCCTCTCTCTCTCTCTCTCTCTCTCTCTCTCTCTCTGTGTTCTTTCAATTCATCCTCCTTCCCTTCTGCGGCAACAGGTGCGTGCGTGTGTGTGTTTGTGTTCGCTTGTATTCATTAGATGGTAATAACCTTGTGATGATAATCGTATCTAGAATAGAACGTTTCATACATTCTCTCATATTCAGTGCTGCGGAAAAGTATTTGCCCCTACCTGATTTATAATTTATTTTTTTCCCGTACATATTTGTCATATTTGCAAAGATAACCCGAGTAAATACAAAGTTTCATTTGTAAATGATGATTTTGTTTAAGGAAAAAAAATTGTCCAAACCTGCCTGGTCCTATGAATGATTAAAAAAATACACAAAAAAAATCCTTAAACAGGCCTCAAAAACCCGCTGATGTGGCTGAACAGAATTCCTCCACAGTGACGTGAAAGACTCGCAGTTATCTCAGACGCTTCGCTGCAGTCGTTCCCGCCAAGGGCGCCACCGACGCAACCATTTATTAGGCTTTAGGGGGCAATTGCTTTTTCCACACAGGGCAGAGCAGGTTTGGAAAGCTTTTTTCCCTGTAATAAAGGATGTCATCATTTAAAAACTATTCTCTATTTACTCAGGTAGGGGTGGGCAGAACAAATATCCAGACCCGGTGGATCGCGCAGCGCAGACCAACTTGAGCAGCGCCGCTCGAATCACAAACCTGCGCGACGCTGATAGAAATAGTCCGCGCCGACCATCAAAATACATTTTACCCCGCTGGGATGCGCACGTACAAACCAGGCATGGCAAGGCGGAAACAATATTAAACAGTCCTGACATTTTAAATAAATAGTTTTTAAAAAAAAAACAGTGGGTTGAGCGGCGCTGCTCAAGTTAATCTGCGCTGCACGATCCACCGGACTGCGCGAATAAACCACATCATCTCTGCGCTATCCAGATAGTCGCGCTGCGCTGTCCACTAGGCCGCGCAGATATTCGGTTCAATCGGGTGCCACGGTTTCGTCCCACTTTTGATGTGTTTGGCTTCACATACACATCGACAATGGAAGAAGACGCTGCAGCAGCAGTGAGTTTGTGACAAAACCGACAACGAGGAGATTGTAAAGAAAAAAGGTGCCTCGTCTGTGGTGTGGAATTGGTTTGTGTATAAGAAAAGTGATACGAATGAGACGAACGTGATTTACAAGGTACGCAAGTGCACAGTTTTGGTGGAAACACGTCAAACGTTCATCTGAATCATCTGAAATCCAAACATCCAAACGAATATGGCCAAAGTAAAAAAAAATAAAAATGCGGCAGTTTAAATAAAATTAAATTATGTAAATTTTAAATTTTTTTAATATTTATACTTTTTCAGATACAAATTGCTATATTGTGATATATATCGTTATCAAGGTAGAAAATTGCATCTACCATGATAGAAGATTTTGGTTATATCTCCCACCCCTATACTCAGGTTCTTTGTGTAATATTAAAATTTGTTTCATGATCTCAATAATTTAAATGTGACTAGTATGCAAAATAAATAAATAAATAAAAAAAATCAGGAATTGGGCAAATACTTTTCGCAGCACTGTGTAAATGATCACTTTCTAATAATAATCCCTATTAACGTTATTTCTTATTTATAATACTTCATTGGAGGAATTAAGATAAGATTTTTAGTGGCGTAATTAATAAATACAGGGAAATATATATATATTAGGGATGCACGATATATCGAAAAAATATCGTTATCGCGATAATGGCATGCGCGATAACCATATCGCAAGGAGTTGCGATAAATACTTTATTTGCCAAGCATTTGTGTGTCCAAATTTGACCAATTAGATGGGCCCTTACTATGTTTATACCCGCATATATCTTTATATATATATTATATATAATATATATTATTCATATCTTTATACTTCATTCTGTCGCGAACTAACCCCGGATGATCAGAAGATTTAGCGATTAGCCGTTAGCCGCGATTAGCCGTTAGCCCTTTATAGACGATAAACCCAAACGCGGAAGCAAGCGAGTAGGCAGGATAACCACGTGAATTAGTTTAAGGACTCTCACAGAAGGGGAGCAAGGGAAAAACACACATTTAACCCGCGTCCTATAAACACACACTCGAATCTGAACCGACATGACGAACTCAGTGACTAAGCTGTATGCACTAGTTTGTTTACTCCTCTTATACTTCCGGGTTTGCGTGTGTGTGTGACAAATAGTATTTTTTTAATTAAATTTTTGTTTAATAATATTTATTTTTATAAAAAAAAAAAAAAACAGACAAGCCAAAGAGAATATTTAGTTTAAAAGATGCTCTTGTTTTAAGACACTATTGATGAGTGTATGGTTCCACTTAAATAAAAAGTAATGTTTGAAAGTAATTCATATTGTGTTGGCAGGTTTATAGTAACAGCAAACCAGAAGTCAGAATATCTGCTGAGGGGTTTAAGTCATTCATAGTGTTTTGAAGTCTAAATATTTGCTACTTCCTTGACATATAGTTTCTTTTTAGCCTGAATTAGATTTAATTACATCAGACGAATATCTCATATATCTCTATATATATCACATATACACACACACACACACACGACTTTAAATATGTGTCCAAGGTAAGCTTCATATTAAACACACACTAATCTCTGAATAATATATCCTTTGTCAAAATAGGAGAGAAGAAAACACCGGAGATCCAGATAATTATTGAGCGATAATTTGTATTAATGTACTTAATTAATGTACTAATGGGGTTAAATTGAGGAGATGATTGTGTGTAGTGTAATCAGAGTAAACATCGTGGTAGTGTGATATTACAAACTAAACTATCTCATTTATCTACCATCTCATAAGATCCAAAAGCTGCTCAGAAAATAGGTGGGGAAAAGAGATTTACATTAAAGATGAAAGGGAGTTTGAAGATAAACCGCAGATGGTCATATTTATATTACATTCAGAATGAGAGCTCCATACTCCACAATAATCTATTATTACTTTGTTTCGTCTCTCATATCTTAATAGTAATATCTTTCTTACACTCTCTTAGTCAAATTAAGTTCACTCTGAGCTGTTCACTGACTCAGTGTTTTTGTCGTTGTAAGGTTTTGTACACTCTTCTGGCTACAAGATTCAGGATGCTGAACGTTGCTTCAGGATCTAACTAGCTGTGAACGACCACTTCTGTTCATGTTTATTTATTTTATTATTATTTATTTTATTTTTATTAAATCTTTTCCGATTTTCTCCCCTAATTTAGTCGTGTCCAATTCCTTCCAGTCACTGAAGGCTCCCACATTAAGCGTCTACCGGCAACCAGTCGTGAGGGCTGCAGACCGACCCGCGTGTTTCCTCCGATCCACGTGACGTCACCGACCATCTTTTCGAACTGCTCGCTCACGCACCGTTGGGGGGCGGCGTAACACACACTGAGGACAGCGCTATCCGCTCCTTCCGCATGCGAGCTCACAGACGCCCCTGATTGGCTTGTAGAGCCGTCATTAATGTGGGAGCACTGAGTACCTCTCATCCCTCCCCCCCTGAGAGAGCTCGGCCAGTCCAGTGTCTGTACAATAGTGAAACGCTTAAGTGGATGTGACAGTCAGCCTCGTCAGGATGACCCCAGTCAGGCCGATCCAATTACATAATAGTACACCCACTACATGAAGTCAGTGTTAAACAGGTAGTACGTCTGACGTTCTTCTGTTTAGTTTACTAAAGTTTTGGTGTAAAAATAGTACCTTAATAGTGTCCTTAATGTGACAATGGTGTACAGCTGGGGAGGAAACGGCAATATGGACCCGTGC
Organism: Channallabes apus; assembly: GCA_030522415.1. Taxonomy (NCBI): domain Eukaryota; kingdom Metazoa; phylum Chordata; class Actinopteri; order Siluriformes; family Clariidae; genus Channallabes; species Channallabes apus. Next base: position 21,127,325 of record CM060129.1, on the reverse strand, counting down.
GGTTATTTAATCGTAAAAGGCTGCAGTTTATTACAGGGTGCGTACACGCAATCAGAAATTCATGTACCATTTGTCAATTTAACTGTTTGAATGATGATACCCAATTATATATCTCAACTAAACCAGACGAAATACCTAAGTTGTCTAGATTAACTGAGTGTGTCCAGGACATAAAAGATTGGATGACCAATAACTTTCTTTTATTAAATTCAGATAAGACAGAGATATTACTTATTGGCCCAAAAACCAGCACACAACAGCTTTCACAATTCAGCTTGCGCTTAGAAGGATGTACTGTTATTACCAGCTCAGCAGTAAAAGACCTGGGCGTAATATTAGACAGTAACTTGTCTTTTGAAAATCACATTTCAAATATCACAAAAACAGCCTTTTTCCATCTTAGAAATATTGCTAAACTTAGGAACATCTTATCCGTATCTGATGCAGAAAAGCTAGTTCATGCATTCATGACCTCCAGACTGGACTATTGTAATGCATTACTAGGTGGTTGTCCTGCATCCTCAATAAACAAGCTTCAGTTAGTCCAAAATGCAGCTGCCAGGGTTCTCACTAGATCCAGAAAATATGATCATATAACCCCAATATTATCATCCCTGCACTGGCTACCTGTTCAGTTTAGAATAAAATACAAAATAGTATTACTTACATACAAGGCCTTAAATGGTTTAGCTCCCACATACCTAACCAGTCTTCTGATGCGCTACAATCCACCACGCGCCTTAAGATCACAAAACTCTGGACTTCTGGTAGTTCCCAGAATTTCAAAATCTACAAAAGGGGGCGGGGCATTTTCATATTTAGCTCCAAAGCTTTGGAATAGCCTTCCAGACAGTGTTCGGGGAGCAGACACGGTTTCTCAGTTCAAAAGTAGACTCAAGACGCATCTTTTTAATCTGGCATACACATAACTCATCCCATAATCTCATACTCCAGTACACCTATACCGAATGGCAACTACGCTAATTCTCCCCATCTGTTCTGTATTTCTCTACCCATCCCGAGGCATCGGGAGATTTTGCCAGCTTCAGTAGACAAAGGCCGACCCTGCGAGGTTCCTGAGGCATCCAGAGAAGGACCAGCTCCAGCTGGATTCAGCTTTATGATGGTTGGATCTACACATGCTGCTCCTGTGCTTCCAGTGATCCAGACCTCATCTGCCCTCTGCACCTACTGACTCGTCCCTATGCTGAACTGGTCTTCATGTCAATTTAAATAATTTCTGTCATATTGAATTTTCACCTGCACAACACACAAGATGTTATATCATTTCTATCTGTTATCGCCCAAATGAGGATGGGTTCCCTGTTGAGTCTGGTTCCTCTCAAGGTTTCTTCCTAATGCCATCTCAGGGAGTTTTTCCTTGCCACCGTCGCCGCCACCCTTGGCTTGCTCATCAGAGAAATTTCATTCATTCGTCTCATTATTATTATCTGCACATTTTTCTCACACATCCACACTTCCAATTATTTTCTTTTCTATAATTATTATTATTATTATTATTTTTTTTTTTTTTGTTAAATTTCTTAAATTTTTGTGAAGCTGCTTTGAGACAATGACCATTGTTAAAAGCACTATATAAATAAAATTGAATTGAATTGAAAAAAATTAAATTATTAAAAAGAAATAAATTTATTATTGTTTAGGTGATAGATAATTATTGGTAAATATCATCTTAATAAGAGCCAGTTATTTGAGGTTAGTTAAGATGACTCTGCTTCAATACAAAAGGCTATATTTATAGTTAATATACTAGAGTAAATAATAATCACACAGTGATCAAACCGTGCAGCCCTTCTTGACATTATGTAAATTTAATAGATTACGCAGTTTAATCTTTTATTGACCAAATCAGTTGGATAAATCGTTGGGTCAGTTTTCGATTCTGAATCGATCACACTTGTTAATTTTTTGTTTAACTTTGAAATGGCAAATTCCCAAAAAATTATAAATTATTAAAAAATATACCGGCATCTCTCCTTCTACCTTCAGCATTTTACGAGAGCATTGTTTCTTCTTCTGAGTTGCAGTTCGTGCCGTACCACCGCCTACTGGACTGGAGTGTATGTGATGGGTGAAGATTGGTTGGGGAAAAAAAAATCATAGATTTGTATGAGATTTGGTAGAAATATAGCTACCTGGGACAAGCTGTTGAATCGAATCAGTGATCGTAATGACCAAAAACCGAACCGAATTGAATTGACAGTCTGTGTTTGATTCTCGACTTTAACAATCAATATGTAGCTCACAGAACTATGTTTTTTTAAATGAGAAACTGCCTGAGATGGGTCATATGTTCAGTCTGTCAAATTATCTCTTTAGGTAAAACTAGGTGACTTCTAGCCTTTAAAAAAAAAATAATAATAATAATAATTTATTTGAAGACATCCAACAAACTTTAGTGACTTATTGTCTTTTGCCTTTCTCGTTTCGTAGTTTTGATCCTGTTTTAACGAACGCCAGTGTGTTGTCTTCCTCTGTGCGTTTGTTAGCCGGGTGTGAACATGGCAATCACAAACTGTCTGAGGGCATCTGGGTGAATTGGTCTCGCTCTCGTCATGTTCGACTGCAGGGAGAAGTGAACTGCAGCCAGACATGTGGTTTATTATGGATGCGGAGCTGCAGACTGAGCCAGAGGACAGAGCTGGACTGCTCAAGGATCTCAATGTGCTGGACAAATGGAGGAGAGAAAATAACGATATGAAACGATATGCAAAATTTTGACACGATTCCGTTTCGTTTTTCTTTCCCTTTCCTTCTGGTCAAAGTGGGAGCAGGGGTAGCTTGGTGGTTAGGGCGTGCCGGTTCGAGCCCTGACACCTTCCCACCCTCAGGTACAATCGAGCTTCGAGCTGGAAACCTGACTTTGTGAAATAGCCGCCACAGAATCGACGGGTATATCTCCAGGGTGGGTTGTATGCGTCACCATATGTGCCGGATGGCACGTAATCGGACCCTTTCACCCTTTCTTCACCAATCCCAGAGTGTAAATACTGCTCGGTCTCAGGAAACTGACTAATATGTGCGGTTATTACCCGAAAAATTGTCAGTGGACATTGCGTCACATCTGCAGATGCACAAGTGTGAGTAATAGCCGTGTGACATCGTTGTGAAAATAAACATTGTGAAAGACGTCTTCCAAATGTCCATCAGTCTGACTCACGGTGTGGAGTTGGAGATCGACATAGGACATAGACTCAGAGGACATAAGAAACCTTCTCTTTAATGTTACACTATTTACACACCTTTCAGGACCTGAAAGGTCTAATTCCTTATGTAAGCGGCAGAGTGTTTATTCAGAAACAAGTCCCTCCCGCCCCCCATTTAAGGATGGTCTAATCCCGCCCACACCTGTAGATTTTTGTTAAAGTAAGCGAATTAACTATTTAAACCGCCAGGATAACCGATTTATTCACAAAAAACGAGCCAAGCATTACTGAACTCGCACTCACTCGTGTTCATGAACGTCGCCTTTTCTTTGTTTCATGATTTTAACACTTTACCTTCATTAGATTAGACCCCCGTGTCTGAACGTATAATGAGACCCAAGTGATATTACTATGAAACTGTGACTCGGATGAAATAAAAGTGGCACCGCGGCGTCTGAGCTCTTTGCAGCGCAGGGTCCACGTTCAGCCCGTAGCCCATAGCATTAACGGTAATGAGCGGTAAATTAGTGTTCCTCCAGGCGACGCTCTCGAAAGCCGGAGTAATTGTGTTCGCAGTCGTTTCCGCCGGTGCAGCACAGGAGATTTCACACGCGCACACTCTGTTATTCCATAGTTACTGTTGCTTCAACACTTTACCATGGCGATGGTTTCTAAGGTGTTCAATACGAGTTGCGTAATTAGATGGAAGAAAGGCGGAATGGTAATAAGGTTAATTTGCAGCCTCGGAGCGCTCGCGCAAAACTCATGACACACATCCTCAGCACTCAGTGCTCTCTCTCTCACACACACACACACACACTCTCTCTCTCTCTACCTCTACCTCCCACCCGTCTGTGGTTCTCCTGTTAATAGCAGTTAGTAGCAAGAAGAGTAGGCTTTTTTAGTTCTCAGCATCCAGTATGTATATTTTATCTAACCAGTGATCCCGAATATCTTGTTCACGTCTTTCTTTTATTTAATGTAACTATTATAAATAAAACTCAAGAAACATCTGAGATCCTGAGGCATCCAGAGAAGGACCAGCTCCTTCATGATGGTTTGGATCTACACTTGCTGCTCCTGAGCTCCCAGTGATCCAGTCCTCATCTGTCCTCTGCACCTGCTGACTCGTCCCTGTGCTGAACTGCTGGACTCCATGATAACTTGGACACCTTCTGTTATACTGAACGTCCAGCAGCCTAACACACATGATGCCGTTATATAATTCCTGCTATCCGTTATCACCCAGATGAGGATGGGTTCCCTGTTGAGTCTGGTTCCTCTCAAGGTTTCTTCCTATTGTCATCTCGGGGAGTTTTTCCTTGCCACCGTCGCTCCCGATCTCACAAACTCATTGTCTCAGTCATACACACTTCCATCAGTTTTCTTTTCATTTTGTAAAGCTGCTTTGAGACGATGAACATTGTTAAAAGCGACATATAAATAAAATTGAATTGAATTTTACCGCGTGTAAAGTTTACTGCTACAGGAGTATGGGAATGACGCGGCGAAAATGGACAACCTTTAAAATATTTATATTATAATAATTTTTTTGGCCATAGAAACCATATGAAAAAACAACCACAATAACATGATCTTATGAATCCGTTCGATTTCTTTGCTGATGTGATTTAAAAAAAATTAAAATTTACATTTTGCTGAGTCATGTTTGTACAGTTGGTTAAAGTAAAATCTAATTCAGTGCATCATATTGCCGAGGTTGTGCTGGACAAAAGGAGAGGATACGTCTCTCTATATTGCACAATCGTAAGAGATATTATTGCAAAAAAAAAAAAAAATGGCTAAAATGCTCTGGGTTTTAAGGGTTTTCGTGCTCAATGCCATTTTCTAAACAAACGGTGTTTAGTTGTTAATGTTTTGACTTTGTCTCACTCTTCACATATGGGAAGAAGGGGGGAGGGTAGTAGAATATGAGAATACCCGTGTGGAGATCTGAGATCCAGTCTGGTTCACAGACAAATGCTCCGCCTTCACGTGTTCAGCCGTGCGTAATAACGTTCTTATCTCCGACGCGTCCTTGTTCGCCCTCGCACACTCCTCTGAGTCGCGGAGCCAAGAGCTGGTCACGTGCTCGCGATATCAGAATGGAAGGTCGCGGCAGTTGACCGTGAAACAAGAAACGTTCCCAGATTGTGGACAGATGTTTTTTTTTTTTTTTTTTTTTTTTTTTTATGTCCACTATGAATAATTACAACATACAAACAAAGAAAAATAGATTAATATTGTCTGGATGTTTTGTGGACGCATTATTAAAATTGCTCCAAAAGTGTAGTTTTTATTTATTTATTTTAAATCGGGCCTAGTGCGAAATAAATGCGTTCCTATAGCACAGTGGTTCTCAAACTGTGTGGGGCGCGCCCCACTAGTGGGGAATACAGACATGACAGGTGGGGCGCAATGAACGGGAGGAAATAACAGGAAAGTACCTATTCTAATTCATGCTTTTCTTTATTGATAATGAAGAGCGTACGCTCAAAACTATACAATCACACACAAATAAATGGATCATTAATACAAGTAAATTTAAAATAACATCAGTTGTGGGCCGGGAGAAAAAGTGGAACCATAGTGGAACAATAACGGTTTAATGTCGGACCAACTTGAGCAGCTGCTCGAATCACAAACCTGCGCGACCCTCTGGGCAGCGCTGCGCAACTCTGACAGAAATAAACCGCGCCGACCATCAAAATACATTTTACCCCGCTGGTATGCGCACGTACAAACCAGGCATGGCAAGGCGGAAACAATATTAAACAGTCCTGACATTTTAAATGAATTGTTTTTAAATAAAACACAGAGGGTCGCGCAGGTTTGTGATTTGAGCGGCGCTACGCGATCCACCGGGCTGCGCAAATAAACCAGATCATCACTGCGCTATCCAGATAGTCGCGCTGCGCTGTATTTGCGCAGATATTCGGTTCAATCGGGTGCCGCGGTTTCGTCCCACTTTTGATGTTTGGCTTCACATACACTTCGACAATGGAAGAAGACGCTGCAGCAGCAGTGAGTTTACTTACATGTGACGAAAAACGAGGAGATTGTAAAGAAAAAAGTGCATCGTCTGTGGTGTGGAATTGGTTTGGGTAGAAGAAAAGTGATACGAATGAGATGTACGTGATTTTGGAAGGTACACAAGTGCACTGTTTTAACAAGTGGTGGAAACACGTCAAACCTTTTCTATCATCTGAAATACAAATCGAATATGGCCAAAGTAAAAAAAAATGCGGCAAACCTCAGCAATTCACAGTTTAAATAAAATTACATAAAAAAATGAAATTATGTAAAACAATTTCTTTGTGTTTTCATTTTCATTTATGCATTTTCAGATACAAATTGCTATATTGTGATATATATCGTTATTGAGTTAGAAAATTGCTTCTACCGTGTTAGAAGATTTTGGTTATATCGCCCACCCCTAATGAAGCCTATCTTGAGCTTGGATTCATGGTGGGGATGGTGGGGGCAGAAGAGAGACCAGTGTGTGTTTTGTGTCTTAAACCGCTGGCAGCAGACCGCATGAGACCCAACAAATAAGGAAGACACTTAGACAGCACACTCCAGTCACGTTAATAATCCACTGGACGTCTTTGAAAGAAAGCTGGCAGAATACAAACAGCAGGAGAATCGCATGGTAACATCTGAATCAGTGGACAGCAAAGCACAAATGGCTTCATTCAAAGTTGCATACAGAATTGGCCAGTGCAAAAAAACTACAAACGATTGCTGAGCAGCTAATAAACATGGGGTCAATTATGCAATGATAAGTGACAACGTAAGCCTTGTCACAATTGCACGTGTATTTTATCTTTTTTTAACTTGGTGGTGTTTGATCATATTGGTTTAGGAATTGATATTTCAATAAACAGTAAACTTGGCCGATTTCGTTATTATTTTGTTGACAAGTGGGGCTTGAAAATTCGCTCACCCCCTTAAGTGGGGAATGACAGAAAAAGTTTGAGAACCACTGCTATAGCAAAATAATGTTTTGTCAGATCCCAAACAAAGCTTTGTAACTCCTGAAAGGCTCTGGTGTGTGATATAAGTTTGGTCGGTATTTGCTGATTTTATTTGCCTTCAGTCTAAAGGTGTACTCTGGGGCGGTTTTGTGTTCGTGCGGTTCACTTGATCAAGTGTGAACGAGCCATCTGAACCTCGCTGCGCGCAAAGCAACCATAGACCAAAGACATCCCCACGGACCGAGTCTGGGTTTCTAGCATCGATAACGATGACCGATTCTACATCCGATGTAGAGGCAGCTTTTGGGTGGATAAGGAGGGAGGGGGGGTAAAAGACAAAACGTCCATGTGCGTTATTTAGCAGAACCCTGAACGAGTTTCGAAAGCTGTCGAGAGAAAAAGAAAAAGGAAATTATTCGATTATAAATTGTAACGTTTATTAATGTCATTAATAAATTGAACTCATTGCCAAATTAAGTGTCAAATTTAACTGAGGACGGTGCACGGAAGAGCAGGAGCGCACGTGATGGCCGAGCAAGGCAGCTTTCAGTAACGAGCGCGTGTGAGACCATCCATGAATGTACGGCAGTTCCACAGTTTAATGATTTTCGTTTAGTTTTTGAGCACACTTGTTATTGAACACAGCCCGTTTGTATTATGCTGTGCTCTCGTACCAGGCAGACACACACAGGAGCTGCTTGCCTTTTGTTTAGCTTTTTTGTTAGAATTTTTTTTCTGTGTGTGTGGGACATGGATGGATGGATGGATGGATAAAGAGAGAGAGATGGATTTTATTCGCCATCTGGAGCCATACTTGTGTCGCGCTGGTAAAGACACCACCATATATAATCTGCAAGTCTTCTATTGTGTTGAAAATGCGAGTTTATACCAGCGAATCAAAACTTAACATATATTATGCTTTGGTCCGAATCGAGAGAACTGAGCTACAAGTGTAAACACACCCGTAAATCTCCATTATAAAGTATAGCGAGCGAGTTAGGGTTCGTATTTAAACATTAAATATTTAAAAGCGTTCCTTATTTTTGATTTACATATTTTTTTTACCAAAGTTGTATAGTTTTTTTTTTTTTCGAGCTCAATGTATCTTGTTTCCCAATCAGACCAAAGGGGTGTGTGCCAAACGAGGTTAAGATCAAAGGTTTTGCATTTCCAAAAAATACTATAATAATAATAATTAATAATAATAATAATAGGGGTCAAACTAATAATCCTATGATATAATGGAGCTTTTCCCCCCAGTGTTCAGTATTCTCTGGTAAAGATTATGTATCAGTATTAATTCTAAGATCATGTGTTGAGAGTTGAGGATTATTTGTCTATTTCTATTTGTGCAGCCATGGACCCGTCCATCACGTTGTGGCAGTTCCTGCTGCATCTCCTGGACGACCAGAACCAGCGGCACTTGATCTCCTGGACGTCGAACGATGGCGAGTTTAAGCTGCTGGATGCCGAGGAGGTGGCGCGCCTCTGGGGGCTGCGCAAGAACAAAACCAACATGAACTACGACAAGCTGAGTCGCGCGCTACGCTACTACTACGACAAGGTGAGCGCGGGAGAGGCGCCTCGTGTCTGTTCTGGCTTTTCTTGCTGGAGCTCCGTCTCTCATTCAGAGCAGACAGAGAGCTTGGCTTGGTTTGGCTGCCAAAAGCCAATCAGAGTGAGCCAGTCAAGCGAACGTGATTGGAAATCTAGAGAGGGCAGGGATTGTGTCACGTGTTCATTTAAACAAACAGTGCATGTTTGATCTAGTGCTGCGTGTAGAAACGAGCAGATGTTGAGTGAAGCAGCGGCTGCTCCTGAAGCACTAAGCAGGACAAAAGCAGGTTGTGGGTCTAAGAAGCAAGCTTGGAACCTGTAGTTATGCTTACATATAGTAACAATTATCAATGCTTTGCTGTATTTAAATGTTTATTGCAGTGCATTCTCATGATGTACATGCATTAAGGTTTGAGTATGGAAAAGGAAGGAGATAAAAAGTGGAACAAAACTTATTTTTTTTGTTATACATCAAATACAGAAAATGTTTATACAACATGGAAGTGACCAATCTTGCTTCGCTAAAAATTCCAAGTGGCTAATTTCAGCTGTTTTTGAGAGATGATGTTGCATGTGCCACAAAAATAGCCATTTTTCAGTTTTATACTGTCTCACTTCAAACAATAATAATTTAAAATGCAAATTGAGTATTGATACTAAAATTGGTGTAAGCTTCTAGAAGCATATGACCTGTACAATTGTTGCTTAAATAAAAAAAATTCTTAAAAAAAGAGATGGTTTTAGGTGAAAGCTTTAAAAAAATATATATATGCTGTAGTGTCCGTAACCACGTAATATTTTAACAATTTTGCATTAGAATAATAAACTTTCTCAGGTTTAAGTTTTTTCTTGTGAAATGTAATTTGGCCAAGTTTTATCTGAAAGACAGTTAAGATCGTTGAAAGATTTGAATTTAAAAAAAGTACTGGAGATTACGGACATCAAAGGCCATGAAATTTAGCATGTATTTAGCAAATGTTTCTTTTTATCTGATAAAAATGTGTGTTCATGTTTACAAAAAACCTAAGCATGGCTGAGAAGCATTAAGTGTTATGAAAAATTATCTGATCCTTTCTTAATGCCGTTTACTAAAATTATAACCCAAAGATGTATATTTGGATTAGGGCTGGGCGATATGGCTGAAAACTGTATCACGATATCAATGTTTCATATCAGTCGATATCGATAATTATTGATATTTTTTATGACCCATTTAAAATAAGGACCAGTAGAAGAATATATTATATTTAAACATTTTTATTTTAAACTTAACCTTCCTATGATCATAGTCCCCTCAGTTATTAAGACAGAAATGTCAACAACCATGGAAAAATAATTAAAATGTAAACATAAGTCTAAAGTCACAATGAACACTTAACAATTATCTCTTAACATTTAAGGTGCAAAATTAAAAAGAAAATGTAAGAAATGCTTAATAAAGTGTAATAAAATAGTGAAATGCGTTTATTATATCAGATGCCTTTAGAGAAAACTACAACAAAAATATATTGTAATATATTTGAGTTTGATGTTAATTGACTGGCGGGCCACCAGGGGGCAATACCGCGCTGTATACTATGTGTCGTGTGCATTGAATGCAGTAAAAGAAGAATAGCGTTTCTTTTCCTCTGGTTGTCTCACACGAAAAGCAAGTAATATTATAGATGTTAGTTGTGCATATTGATGCAAATATAACAATTGTCATATCAAAGAATAAACTACCCGTCAATGTGGCGAGTGAGACTAAAGTTATTACCCGCCACAGCCGAATTTTACCCGCATTTGGCGGGTGGGCGGGTGCAAATGTCAACGCCATCATGTCTCCGTTTATGCTTCCTGAATCCCGACCGTACACTTCCGGGTCCTAGAGCCGGTCGCGGAGCGAGTGCGCATGACAGCAACCAAACTAGCTTCACGAACAGCGGTTTCTTCCGACAGAGAATAAAAAATATCGAACGTTCTATTGAACACATTTTTTATTGATATCGATCAGGTGTCTATCGCGAAACATATCGTTATCATTTTATCGCCCAGGCCTAATTTGGATTATTAAATAAAATAGTTTAAGGTAACTGTTCTGGGAAAGAAATACGCTGTAACACACGTTATAGAGATTCCCTCGAATAGTTGACTTTCTCTCTCGTTCTCAACAGAACATCATAAAGAAAGTAAGCGGCCAGAAGTTCGTCTACAAGTTCGTGACCTTCCCCGACCCTAACTCGGCCGATGGCCTCAGAAGCCCAGAGGATGCCCAGCGGCTCGTCGGAGGAGGAGGAGAAAAAGCGGAGACGCCTGTCCAATCCAAGGCAGCGGGGGGCGCCGGCGCCGCCATGTCCTCCCTGTCCAAGAGCCTGCAACCTCAGCGCTCATCTCCAGGCTCGGTGCAGCGCAGCTCCCGCAACGACTACATGAAGTCTGGGCTTTACTCCACCTTCACCATCCAGTCCCTGCAGACGCCCTGCAAGAGCAACAGCAAAGCTGTGAAAACTGAGCTGCCTGTGGAGAGCGCGCCAAAACTCGGCAGCATCGATCGACCGCTGCAGGAGGTGAGACCAGAGCGGAAAAAATCAAACATGAAGCAGCAGCAGCAGCAGCTTGTGCACTTTTTTTTTTTCTTTCCCCACACTTTTGGCTCTGGCCATCGACTCCAGAGCGTCTGTTTTGTGTATCTGTTACATCTGTACAATTTAATCTATTTAATTGACCAGTCTTTTGTTGGTCAATTATTAAATTATTTAGATCAATGGGTCAGTTTTCAGTTCAGAATCTAATCACGCTTTATTTTGATATTAATTCAAATCGAAAATAGTTTAAAATTTACAAATTCTATACACACCACGGTGTATTTCCTGGAAAATACTCACATTTTGCAGGAGTATCGCTGCGCCTCGTTTATAGTTTATAGCTGGTTAAAGCATTACCGCCACCTGCTGGACTCGAGTATGTAGCGGAAGATTGGTACAATTTGGCACACTTTGTATAAGAAGTGAACAAGAAGTTACACGGCATTTCAGTGCATATTGGGTATTTTTAGTAGTTTTGTACACTTACAAAACCTCTACGAAATGTAGCAACTTGAAAGAAATCAGACAAGAGACATTACTGCTCTTGATTTGAATCGCCACGCCCGAAAAAATGGTAATCAAAATGACAGTCTGCCTACGATCTTTTGTACAATCTAAGTTTTATTTTCTGCCTTCAATTACCAGAATGTCGAAAATGGTCGTTTATATCCCACTTCTCTTCCTTGAGCCATTTTTAGCAGGAAAATAAACAATATGATTGATATCATGACATTGTGGGGGGAAAAAGAAAAAAAAAGCTTGCACACGTATTACAATCTTCATGGCACAGTTGCACAGGTTTTAACGAAACATTCGAAGCCTGCTTGTGTTGTACTGGATTTAGCAGTGTGTCTAAATAAAAAAAAAAATATGATGAAATTTAGCTCTGGAAGTGTTTCTGAAAGTGCTGAAATGTGGTGTTTTGCTTCTCTGTCTTTATGCGCACCGTGCGCTCGGCCTTTCAGGCGCGTGTGTGTCAGACGGAGGCTCAGCAGGCGGCAGCGGTCACACCGTCTCCAGCAGACAGCGGCGGTCTGCAGGTGATAGTGACACAACCGTCACCCTGCGCTACTCCCGCCCTCAGCCCACAGACGCCCTCTGCCTCTACCGCTGCCCCTACGGTGCGTTACTTCCTTTTGGATTTAGCTCGAAAAAAAAATCTTCCATCAGTCAGATGCTTCTTGTTTTATTTTGAAGTTTGTGTAGTTGAATAATATAGGTGCATATATAATTTACAGTGTTTTAAAAAAATGTTTTTTTCATTTTTACGTTGCAGTATGGTGATAAATCTACAACTGTTACAAGTTTAAACTGACAGATTGGAATTTTTATTTTTTTTTAATCCCTCCATGCCTAATCACTTTTTTTTTTGTCATATTTGTATTTGTGGATTATTTATGACTGCTAAATTATGCGTGCCTTTTTTGTTTCAGCCTCAGCCGAGAAAACGTGCTGTACAAATAATTACACTTTAAATTCGAGCAATGTTTTATTGGGCCTTGTTTACTCTCGTTATAATTTAGTCCCACAGAGTAAACATGTTTATTGTGCCTGCTGTTATCAGCTAATTTGGCAGCCACTGTGTTGTTGTACCAGTCAGAGAATGTGTGTGTATATGTGTGTGTGTGTTGTCGACTCATTCTTATTGTCATGCTGTGCTGGGCCGGGACCCGTTAAGCCTCGATTTCACTTCCCGACTTGTACGACTTTATAGGATCGAGAGCAGTTTTTTCATGCCGATTTTGCTGTTATGCTGCACCCAGCTCGGTGTCAAAATAAAACCGACACCAAAAACAAGTCCTTACCTGCGAGTGTACTGTAGCTGACGGTGATGCTAACAGGAACAGAGGCGCCGCAGCTTGCAGACGCTCTTTGTGTGAGAGAGGAAATCTTTTTGTTCTTCATGCCTGTCGTATTTCCCTTTTAATCGCCAATTCAGTGTATCTCTTTTCAGAGATCGGTTTCATTCCATACGCTTCTGCTTACCTGGACTGACCTTAAATTTCATCAGCAGCTTAATAATCATCTTCCTTGTGCCTGTTTCTATCCCAAGTAAAATGTTCAGGCTATTCAGAAAAGGTCCGAGCAGCACTTTAAGTGTGAGTTAACAGTCAAGAGTTCACTGGCACCTGTAATTTTTTTGTTGTTGTTGTTGTACTTGTCTGGAGGAAAAGTTTGAAAGTGAGGCATAATGATGCACACTGGCTGTAGAATTTATTGGAACACATTTTTAGAAAAGACAAATACCAGTCGAGTGAAGTTATCACTGTTCACGATTCTTTCCGATCTCTCTTCCAATGCCAAGTTACATCGTTCTCATTATATTAACAGCACCTGGATATTTCCCGGACAGAATTTGTATTAATGCAAAAAAAAAGGATTAATAAAGGAAATTGGTTAGGATGTTAAAACTCTGAGTAGTGTTATGGAATGATTTTAATTTGTCCACACCGTTCTCTTTAATCCAGTTGACGACCGTTACAGTCATGATCCGAAACCCATCACACGTTTTCCCCTGGTACCTATGTATCCTGTAAATCTTTCACAGAACGGCCAGCAGCAGAAGACCCAGGGTCTCAACGATCCCCCTCAGATCTACCTGACGAGCGTGTCCGACCCCAGCTCTCTGACTTCGCTGATCCAGGTAGCCGGGAGCGACTGCGTGGTCAGCTCTCAGCAGGGCCACCCCGTGTTTGTGGTCATAAAACCTTCGTCTGTCGGTGAAGCCAAAGAACCGAACATGGCTTCTGGTGAAGACCTGCTGGAAATCGTGGAACTGGACGTCAAACCCGAAGCCGAGGTGAGAATGAAAGAAATGTGTATATAAAAAAAAAAAAAAAACATTTATGCAGTAGTATGATCTACAACACTCAACATGCTCAACATCTCCTGTGTTCTAGACGGTCCCTGTGTCCGCTCCAGTGGTTACCGAGGCTCCGGTGTCTGTCGATGCTTCGCCACCCTCCTGCCCGGAGCCGGCGCTACAGCCGGAGGTAGATTCGGAGCAGAACGACGACCCTCAGCCAACTGGTATTTATCAGCACAGTTTCAGCAGCACGGTTTTTATGGTTATCTTGATTACCCTTGTTTATCTTCCTTGTTGTTGTCGTTGTGTCTCAGTGGAGGATGCGGGCACCACCGCAGCAGCAGCTACGCAACCAGCCTCCGCTCAGGAAGCGCAGCCGCCTAAATCTAAGAAGCCTCGCGTGCTTGAGCTTCCCTCGTCTCCTTCGCTGTTCCCTCCCGGCCTCTCTCTGGATAAAGTCAGCGCCGCGGTGAACAGCCTGCTGGCCCCAGGCAACACCACGAACACCCTCACACCCACCGTCATCACCTCTCATGCCTTGGTGAGTCTCTCACTCAGGTTATCTTAGCAAAGACAGAGACAATTTCTCAGCCGTGTAATGCACTTTCACCGAGATCAAGACATAAACCTTTATATCAGATCATGTTTTATTTATTCTCCAGGTTATTTTTGGAAGTAAGATTTTTTTCCCCCTCTTTTTCTCTATTGAATCCTGCACTTTTAAGGTCATTTGATTATAAAATAAGGCTTGTGTCGTGTGGTGCTTCAGGCGAGTATTAATTAATCGCGCTTGAACCGTTATCACAAATTCCTTGATTAATAAAACATGACGGTAATTATGAGGATTAATAATAATCTGTTAATTGTCTGGAGCTTTTAATTGTTCATGCCTTTATAACGGCGCATTAAGTCTCGAGCTCAGCGACCGTCTGTTGTAATGATCTGTACAAACAGAACGTGATTTGTGAATGCTGTAGGTTTCTGTCATATTATTATTACTACCGTGTGATTATTATTAAGTCTTATTACTGTGCAGCTAGTGCGTTGCTCACTGGAGGTAGCGGTGCATATCTCGATTCAGCAGCAGATTGACTGTAGTCCTGCGCAGCGAGCACGCCGGTTCTCCTTCAGTGACGTACGTGTTCACAGTTACAGCAGCCACCCACGAGGCAGACCCCGGGAAAAAAAAGAACAGCGGAGGCGGCGCTCGCACGGCACACAGCCAAGGAATTCTTCGTGAAAAACATGTGCAGCTCTATTTCTGGTTAAACCAAGAGTGCTAGAGATGGAGCCGGAGTCCTGAAAATAGTCTGAGGGGGCAGAAAATTAGGAGAAGTCAGCGCAGCCTGACCATGTTAGCAAGCCTGTGTAGTCTGGGACCCGTCTGAGTGTGTATGTGTGTGTGTGCTCCGTGTCTGAATGTGTGTTTCATTGTATTTCTACAGTAGATTGTGTGTGAGTGACTGTCTCTGTGTCTGAGATTGCGTCTATCGGAGGCTGTGTCTCAAAATGTGTCCGAGGGTTAGTCCCAAAGTGTGCTGGGCGTACAGGGCGTGGCTGTCTGAGGGAGTGGCAGAGTCCCAAAGTGTGTATGAGGGCGTGGCTGTCCGAGGGAGTGGCCGAGTCCCAAAGTGAATCAGAGGGCGTGGCTGTCCGAGTCCCAAAGTGAGTTCGAGGGCGTGGCTGTCTGTGGGAGTGGCCGAGTCCCAAAGTGTGCCCGAGGGCGTGGCTGCCCGAGGGAGTGGCCGAGTCCCAAAGTGAGTCTGAGGGCGTGGCTGCCCGAGGGAGTGGCCGAGTCCCAAACTGAGTCTGAGGGCGTGGCTGCCCGAGGGAGTGGCTGAGTCCCAAAGTGAGTCCGAGGGCGTGGCTGTCCGAGGGAGTGGCCGAGTCCCAAACTGAGTCTGAGGGCGTGGCTGCCCGAGGGAGTGGCCGAGTCCCAAACTGAGTCTGAGGGCGTGGCTGCCCAAGGGAGTGGCCGAGTCCCAAAGTGTGTCTGAGGGTGTGGCTGTCCGAGGGAGTTGCCAAGTCCCAAAGTGAGTCCGAGGGCGTGGCTGTCCGAGGGAGTGGCCGAGTTTGAAGGCGCGTCAGTGTCCAAATCTGTCCAAATGTGTGTCTGAGGGAGTGGCTGTCTGAGGTGTGTCTGAGAGTGTGTCCAAGTGTTTGGACACTTTTTTCTGTGTGCGCGCACGCGCACTCGTGTGTGTGTGTGTGTGTGTGTGTGTGTGTGTCATCCCATTTCTCACTTACACATACCGCCAGCATCATCTGTATTCCTCTCTGATGATTTATTTATTTATTGTCTGTTTCGATGTGTGATCTGCCTAAATTCCACCAAAACACCTGCCTGATGTTTTTGTGATAAACAGATGCTGTAAAGTCTGAAAGAAACCGATTTCATCTGATAGATTTAATAGTAATAATAACACCAGAAGACTGGTGCATTGAAAGAAACCACTTGGTGCATTGAAAGAAACCACTTGCGAGCATAAACGACCGTATTCTTCTCCTGCTTGTTTACACCACAGGATGTACACTGCCAGTCAGAAGTTTGCGGTTACTTTAAAAAACTAAAAGAAAAGGGGGCGCTTGAGAAAAATAAGCAATGAAAGTGGCCTCCTTTAGGCGAGTCGAGTATCTGAAGCGTTCAGTGTGACAAATTGACATGAAACTGAAGATGTCATACAATGTTGTGTGTATTAGACTTTTCAAAGAAGAGCAGAAACCAGGTCAGAATGAGAAGTGTAAGGGACTCCTAAGTAGAAGAACACAATGAAGAACATTTGAGAGATGCAGAAAGAAATTAACAGATGCCGGAGGGAGGGCTTGACGTCAGCATGGTGGAGGAAACCCGATGGTCTGGGGGTGCTTTTGGTGCTGCTAAAGTGGTAGACACGATAACACAGATGGCCATCACCTGTTTTTGCTGTGAGCAGCGCACGATTAGAGCCAATTTCCACCTACAACAGGACAAACCATGCAAGTACTATTTAGGGACGATGTCACTGCGCAGTCACCGTATCTCTCCCCTGTTGTGATGCACTGGAATCCCATCTAGGGTGTACCCCACCTCGTTACCCAAGGCCTTTAGGATGGGCGCCAGGCTTCCTGTGACCCTGTACAGCAGTAGTTCCCAAACTTTCAAGCCCGCGACCCCTAATTGAAGATCGACAAGATCTCGCGACCCCCACTATCAAAAACAAGCAATAAACATAAGCTGTTCACAGTATTTTTACTACATTTATTATACATCAAAATAATTTTGGCTTACCTTTCAATGGGAAGGCTGTACTTGTTTTTGGCAGCACAAAAGCTTCATTCGTGGCCTGATGGTGGATACAGCTACCCGCATATCATCTTCGACATCATGACGTGAGCTGTATTTATTTTTTTTATATATGTAACAGCGGAAAAATACTGCTCACACAAATATGTAAATCCAAATTGAAGCAGTACATCCATTGCTGCACGGGACAACTCGTGTATGCGGTTGCTACCGTAACTTACTGAATACTGATACTGCACTTTATGAATTCTTCCTCGTATTTCCGACGTTTCCTACTTTGGTCTGACGGGCTCTTGCTCTTTTGCTTGGTCGATGTACAAGGTTCTGATGACTCAGGCAAACAATTTCCTTAAAATTTTTAGATTTGCGAATAACAAATTTATCCATCTTGGTTTTCACGTGCAGTGACTAGTGAGCCAGTCGCTGCACAGTGATGTCATATCTTTAAGTCGCGAAATCTTTTTTTAACACTCAATTTAAACACTCAAACTCAATCAGTAATATCTTTACAAATCAGAAAATATTTATTTATAGCATTTACTTGTAATACTGAAGTGTGTGTGTATTATAATCACAAAAAAAAATTTTTTTAATCACTCTCACAACCCCTTGAAATTATTCCGCGACCCCCAGTTTGGGAACCACTGCTGTACAGGATCAGCAGTACTGCGATTACCTCAGATGGTGTACCGATGTGATTCCTCTTGGATGTAGTGGCATTTCAAGCTTTCTACTTAACTAACTGAAATGAAAAGCTAGTGCACTTTGTAGGATTACATTACGTCGCTGACACGTAATGCTGCTGACACACGTCTCATATCATTCCATACTTAGTGTTTTAAATCACACTGTTGCTGTCATACCCACACACCATATTTACACTTCAAAACGTTTATATTTAAATTTTTCATATCTCACAGTTTACATTTCCATTTTCAAGAGATTCAAAGAACTTTATTAATCCCAAAGGGAAATTGCTTATGCTCGGTTACAGGTGCTCACAGTTGTTAACTAAGGAAGGTAATAAAGGTAATAAATAATAATACAAAAAAATACAAAAAATACAAAAAAAAAAAAAAATGGGTAAGTATTAGTGTCCTGTTGTATACCAGTCAGTGAAAAAATCCACATACATGTGTGTATGAGTTACAGAGAAGAGTTGTAAAGTTTTATGGCCGTAGGGAGAAAGGATCTCCTGTGACGCTCGGTGGAACACTTGATAGTAATCAGTCTCTGGCTGAAGCTGCTCCTCTGTTCAGCGAAAACACTGTATAGCGGGTGAGAAGGATTGTTCACAATGGATTGTACTTTGGACAGAATCCTCCTCTTTGCTACTACATCCACCGAGTCAAGCTCCATGCCTAGCACAGATCCGGCCTTTTTAATTGACTTGTCCAGTTTGTTCTTATCAGACACCTTAATGTTACCACCCCAACAGACCACAGCGTAGAAAATGACACTCGCCACAACGGTTTCATAGAACATCCGTAGAATGGTGTTACAGACGTTAAAAGACCTGAGCCTTCGAAGAAAGTACAATCGACTCTGACCTTTCTTGTAGAGTGCCGTTGTGTTGAGTGACCAGTCAAGTTTGTTGTCCAGATAAACTCCCAGATATTTGTAATCGGAGACAATGTCCACTATCTCCCCCTTGACAGATATAGGAGTCACAGGGGTCTTGCTTCTCCTAAAGTCTACCACCATCTCCTTTGTTTTCCTGATGTTGAGTTGTAGGTGATTACGCTCACACCAGGAAACGAAGTCATCCACAACAGACTGGTACTCCGAGGTGTCACCCTCCTCTATGCACCCAACAACCACAGAGTCGTCAGAGAACTTCTGCAGGTGGCATGACTCTGAGTTATATCTAAAGTCGGATGTATAGAGGGTGAAAAGAAACGGAGACAGTACAGTCCCCTGGGGAGCTCCAGTGCTGCAGATCAAAGTCTCTGACACACAGTTCTTTAGTCGGACATACTGGGGGCGACAGGTCAGGTAGTCCATGATCCAGGAAACCAAGCGGGTGTCAATGATTATGTTCCTTAATTTCTCCCCCAGTACTGCTGGTTGGATGGTGTTGAAGGCACTGGAGAAGTCAAAGAACATCATCCTTACGGTGGTCCTAGGCTTGTCAAGGTGAGAGTAGGTGCGATGTAGCAGGTGTATTATGGCGTCATCAACACCCATGAACGGCTGATAGGCAAACTGAAGAGGGTCCAGAGAGGACTTCACCAGGGGACGAAGTGTATCCAGGATCAGTCTCTCAAACACCTTCATAATGTGCGATGTTAAAGCAACCGGCCTGTAGTCGTTCTGGGCACAGGGACGTGGTGTTTTGGGTACCGGCACAATGCATGATGAGGCTAAAGAGGTACTGGAGGACACCACATAGTTGGGGAGCACAGGATTTCAGGACTCTCGGATTGATCTTATCCGGACCTACAGCTTTTGTTGATCTTACTCAGGCCAAGAAATTACTTTGTACATTTTGTTCCTGTGTACATTCTGTTCCATTCATTCATTCATTTTCTATACCGCTTAATCCTGTGTTCTGTTCCATATTTTTATATTTATTTCTGTTTTATTTCATTCAAATGATCTCTTTTCGTTTAATTATACAGCGGAACCTCGGATTACGAGCATAATTCGTTCCCGGAAGCGGGCTCGTATTTCAAAACACTCTTAAACCAAATAGAATTTTCCCATAAGAAATAATGGAAACTCAAATAATTCGTTCCACAGCCCAAAAAAATAAATACATAAAAATAGTTAGTACTAAATATAAAGTAAAAATAAAGCAAATTAACCTGCACTTTACCTTAAAAAAAACAAAAAATAAAGTACAAATAAATCCTGACAGATAAGTTTACCCTTTCTCCACTCTTTTCACACAACGGAAACACTGTTTTATCTGAAAAATAAACAAGAAATCACTCTAATGACACTCGGTTGACCGACACACTAACGGAGTCACTGCTGTAAAGTAAAAATAAAACTAATTAACCTGCACTTTACCTTTGAAAAGTATCGCGACAGAGCAGAGTTTGTGTAGAGCAGAGAGAAAGAGTGTGTGTCTGTGAAGGCGAAAGAAGGAGGGGTTTGTGTGTCTGTGTGTGTGTGTGGGGCACGGTGTCCAATGACTGGCGCACACACCGACACAGGCTGATACAGAGAGAGAAAATGGATCTTTAACCTCTCTGAGACTTGCTTTTGCTTTACACGCACGCTGTATATATATATATACACACACAGAGACACAAAATAAAATATGTTTTAAACACACACATGGTCACAGTGTTATAGTAAACAGTGTTTACTGGATGTTGATTATACCAGTAAGAGACGAGCACTAAGACCCAACAGGGGAGACGATTACCCACAATTCCGCAGCGCAAGAGAGAGAAAAAAACGTTGGCTCATTTGTGATCTCGTGACGCTCGGCATCAAAACGAGAAGGGCATACGTGATACTTGATACTTCGTACTCGTAAACTAAGACTTGTTCGTTTTTCAAGTCAAAATTTGTTAAAAATCTTCGCTCATCTTGCAGAACACTCGCAAACCGCGTTACTCACAATCTGAGGTTTCACTGTATTCTCTAGTGCAGTTTTTTCATTTGTAGTGAAATCGTTTTCTGTCAGATCACTGACAGTCGTGTAAGTATTTCATTGCCAAGTCGTCCAAATAGTCCACTTTCCTATATGTGACCAATAATATTTGAATGTGAGTGTTTTTGAAGCGTTTACTAAGGACAGAATGTGTTGTTTACGATGACACAGTATTATCAGATGTGTTTTAATGCTGAAAGTGCTTTCGTGATTGTGTGTTTTGGCACTGGCGTCTGGTAAGTAATGTCCTTTTGCTGTCCTGAAGTGGGTGGAGAAGTCCTGACGCCAGATGCAAAACAATAAGTCTTATTTTAACCAAAAATCCTTATTTCCAAGATCTTGATTAGATTCTTCAATGATTCTGTAGATTATTAATGACTGGATTTTTAATGGTTGACTCCAAACCTCTTCAGATTTGCTCTAAACACATAAATGCGTATTCACTAAAGGAAATGCATGAGCACTGTTTATTTCTCGTTTCCCTCCCAGACGCCGGTGTTGTTGACGCCGAGTCCCCTCCCATCCACCATCCACTTCTGGAGCACGCTGAGTCCCATCGCCCCACGCAGTCCTGCCAAGCTCTCCTTCCAGGTGAGAATTCCCCTCCCGTCTTCCGCTTTCACACTTCTTCCAGCTTCGCAGCACGGCCACATCGAACCATCTGCTGCCTCACAGCGTCCTGCCATGTTACTGAGATGAGGATCTGCATGAAGCACTGCACCAGGCACAGCCAGCCTGCAGACCAGAACACACCAATATCAGCTTCTCCTGTTTCAGACATGTGAAAATATATATATATTTTTTATCAGGTTTTTCATTAGCTCTGCCTCAGCACGATGTTATTTTCCTTGTACAGACTTTACACTAAAGCTCGAGTGTTGGTGTAATCCTCAAACTGATTTAGTTTTGCACTGGAAAGGGTTTTTTTTTTTTTTAGGGAAGCACACTGCTCCCTCTGCTGGCTGAAAATGATATTGTGCACATGATGCTGTCCTTTAAGAAAATTGAAAGCTGCAACAAGAATACTTATTTTTTTAAAAAGATGTGTGTGTGTGTGTGTGTGTGTGTGTGTGTGTGTGTGTGTGTGTGTGTGTGTGTGCTCTGCGATGGATTGGCACGCTGTCCAGGGTGTACCCTGCCTCGTGCCCTGAGTCTCCTGGGATAGGCTCCAGGTCCCCGTGACCCTAATGCAGGATAAAGCGGTATAGAAGATGAATGAATGAATGAATGAATAGTTTGCAAAGGGTCGGTTTGCTCCAAACCCTTTTTTTTCTTGTCTCTTTTTGTATCCTAAATAATAAAATAGCTCTTAATCCCTATACTTATACCACAGCACATTAGAATTCTCAAATCTGTTTCAGGTTATTATTTAACTGAACAACCCGGATAGTAGTTCCAGCTGTAACAAAAAAAAATTCAAATAGGTGGGGCGTTCAGAGAGTAAGGCCTCCCGCTATTTCACGATATAATCTCCTGCTACACTAATGCACTTATCCCGGCAATTCACTAGCACCATCAAAGGTAGAAAGTTCTTGTCAGTACCCCAGAGCCATGAAGCAGACTGCCTGCTTCACGTTGGAAACGCTGGCCTCCCAGGAACTCCTTAAAACGTTTGCACCGTTCAGATGGTTTAAGAGACTCATCACCGCAGTGTGCCTGAAGTCTCCTGTAAACATCAATCGTTTTTACGCCATCATTCACCGGACATTCTGTCAAAAGTCCCGTTTTGACCTGAACGCCCCTCTCGTATTTATATTAATATGCTTATTTTAATACATCGATTCTTCTATACACACGGATCTGTAAATGTGGAAACTTTACGTTATCAACACAAACACATTGTTGATCAGATTACATTTTTTCAAGACGTTTATTAAACATTCAGGGGAGACGTTTCGTGTGTGTGTGTGTGTGTGTGTGTGTGTGTGTGTGTGTGTGTGTGTGAACTCTCTGTAACTGTCTTGAACCGGGGCTAAAGTTTCCTAGCACAGGAAGCTCTTCATGACAGTGGAGTTTACACTTTGCAGTTTCTCGGTAAGATGGCGAGGTGAGATTTTTGCAAGTAAGAGATGCAGGCGAGGAAACACTTGACATCAGCTAAATATAAAATGCAAGTGAGAACGGGACCTAGCTTACCTCACAGATGTTCTGCAGCATTAAACCTAATTATACCACTGAAATGCATGACATATAGTCTGTTAATAAATATTTGCCGGTGGTATAAGTAAAGTTATCCAAGCTCCAAGCCGTGCAGTTCTAGGAAATGAATGCACAGATGTATTGTTTCACATAACATGTATTCCAAGTTCAAGCGATGGAACAAATAAGCACTTTTAAATTTCTATCTCGGGTAATATACACTCATAGCTTGTGTGTAGTGGCCTCGGAAAACCAGTTACAAGTTTTCATCTATCCATCCGTCAAACTGGTAATTCGGGAACGCCAGTTCGTCTAATCTGCATGTCTTTGGACTGTGGGTGGAAACCGGAGAACCCAGAGGAAACCCAGGGAGAACATGCAAACTCCATGCACACACACAGATACATTGGTAAGATAATATGTTTTATGGTTAACATGAAGACAAACCTAAAAGATAAACTTTCATACAGATGAACTTTCTAGCATAGCTCCGTATAATTATTTTTTAAATGTTTTTATTATTGCTTCCGGTACAACAATGGCGACGTTTCTACACCTGGAAATCCAACCTGAACATGACGGATTGACAAACATGACAAATTCACTGGATTTGTAGGACGACCAAAGTCCCAACAAGAAAACTGGAGAAAGGATTTGAATTTCTATTCACCAAAACTACGAAGATAAGAAAAAACGCTAATGTTATTATCCCACTCACTGATTAATCCTTACTTAGCTGACATCAAATGCTGCAGTAGTTACTTTTTCAGTGTACATGTTTGCGTTATGCGTCTCACATGAGGTAACGCCATCTGCTCCATTCAGGTGTTCATGTTCTACAACATTATAATACGTTATCTCAACCACAGTCGTGAACCAGTCTTAGTTATCGTTACCGTTTCGGGTCAACTTGTTAGTTAAACTTCAATTCAGGTTAATTCAGTTTTATTTATATGGCGCTTTTAGCACTGATCATCGTCACAAACCGGCTTTTTGATTGCAAGAAAAAGTAAAAATGAGTTTGAAAAGTTTGAGGAAATGTGTACAGATCATAACTATCACCAGATCGTCCCTGGTGAGCGAGCCGAGGGCGACGGTGGTAAGCAAAAACTCCCCGAGATGACGGTAGGAAGAAACCTTAAGAGGAGCCAGACTCCCATCCTCATCTGGGTGATATCCGATAGCATCCAGAATGTTTCTCTCTTCTGGATGTATACACTCAGCGAAAGACTTTTTATTAGAAACTACTCGTTTATATAGTTGTGCAGTTATCTAATTAAGCCAGTCGTGTGTCCGCAGTGCAGTACACAAAATCATGCACAGCCGAGTCAGCGGGTTCAAGTGATGTTCAGGAAAAGATGAGCAAGTATTTCTATAACTGCTGATCTCCTGGGATTTTCACCCACAACCATCTTTAGAGTGCTGGTGCAATAAAGCAAGCAGGCGAGAGGCAGTTCTTCAGACACCAGTAATTGCCTTGTTTATTAGAGAGCTCAATAGGGAATGACCAGACTGGCTGGAGTAATTCAGATAACCGCTCTGTACACCTGTGCTGAGCAGAAAAGCACCACAGCATCTCGATCGAAACCATCAGCAGGAAACCTTGTGTCAGCGAAGAAACGAAAGCTGATGCTGCACCAACTTGGGAAAAAGAAAGAAAGAATAACCTGGTCTTATTTCTGTTAATGCACACAGAGGGGGAGGGTCATAATTTGGCACCAACAACATGAATGCATGGACCCAAGAGTGGAGTTGGTGTAATGGTGTTGTGAAGAGTGTGTATGTTATTGTGTCCATTAATACCAATCTACTATAGGCCTGTCGGGGTTTTCTTGCTGACCGTGTGCATCCCTTCATGGCCGCAATTTACCCCCCAGCATCATAATCCACACGAAGCAAAAGTCTCTAATTGGTTTCATGAACATGACGATGAGTTCCGTCGTCTTTGCTGCTTTTTAGTCACTCATTGTGAAGCAAATCCAACAATTTTAATGAAAAATCTGCACCCGAGTCTCAAAGGAATGTTTCTGACATCTTGTGTAATCTGTGTCATGAAGAACTGGGAACAAATAGACAGTCCTAGACGGTGTAAGTATATCGTCTGCAAGGAATGTGCAGTGAGCGTGTCTTAACCATGTCTTATCCAATTCTGGATCAACTAATGAAACGGATTTGTGAAAGATTTGTTTTTGGAACTGTAATTTTCCTCGTTTAAAGACATGCAGTTAGGTTTTTAGTTATATTCTACAGTATGTATCACATGATGTATCTGTTCATGATGTTGCTACGATGTCATTAATTTGTCCTTCTTCTCATAACAGTTCCCCTCTAATGGGAGTAATCAGATCCACATCCCGGCGCTCAGCGTGGACGGACTGTCTACTCCCGTCGTCCTGTCCCCGGGCCCTCAGAAACCGTAGACGTCCCATTCCTCACAGGCCCTCGACGAGACAAGACGAGGGGACACCCAGCCAGCAATCTACACAACGAGTCCTGGACTATCCTCTGGAGCAGGATGAGATTCCACCTTCAGGCTGGCTGAAACCGGAACGTCTATCTTTCAGACTAAAAGGTGCCATTTTATAGACCAGTTTTCATGATCTCTTCTTTCACATCCTTACCGTTCTGTACATTATTTATTTTTTGGGGGAATGTCTCATCAGAGAAGATATTTTGGTGCGTATTTTAGTTTCATTTTCAAGGAATTTTTGGGAGGATGCACCTTTTTTTTTTTTTTTTTTTTAAGGTCATTCCTCACCCGTTCTGAGACGAAGCATCGAGAAGCAGACTCCGCTTCTTCATTTCTTCTTCATTTCTTATTTTGTTTCCAAGGACATAAAGCTGAAATATATCAAACAACAACCAGATGGCAGTAAAGACATACTTCTTTGTTTTGATTTGGGTTTTTTTAAGTTAGGTTTTTTTTTTTATCTGAACTCGCAAAGCATGACTGTTTTTTTTTTTTGTTTTGTTTGTTTGTTTTTTCGATTAAAATCGAACAAAATGTGGAAATGTGGATTTACTTCTTGACTGATTATGTGGACTTTATTTTGCTAAAGAGGCATTTAATTCTCATGGAATGAAAAGGCCATCTGTAGGAATTCTAGAAGCGAAAGCGAGAAACGGGAAGACGACGCACGATCCGCCGAATTATCAACTCCTAGTCATGACGCAGAATGTATTAATGTTCCTTATTGCTGCGATGTCGTTTCTTTTCTCTCATCATTTACTTCCATTCCAGTTTGAGTGTTGTTTTGTTTTGGCTTGTTTTGTCTCGTTAGCCATGTTGTGTCTTTATGTTTGATACCCCTTCTAGTTGTTGGTTTTAGACGACAAAAAAAAATGAATGCCAGAGGAGACCAAAGACCAGCAATTTGTACTGAATTTAACGAGCATCTCTCTATGTGCTGCACATTTCTCTACGTCGTCTCTCGTCCTCTGTCTTTTTCCTCTCTTTCTCCCTCTCTGATTTTTCTCACTTTGTCTTTTTTTTCTGAATTTATCACATAAAAAGGGCTACAGGATTCATCACACTACCAAGACTCTCTTTGTTTATCCTCAGTGACTGGAGTTACACAATAACTGACGATGATTAACTTTATGATTCTACAAAAATATAATCATTCATATTTTTTCTTCTTGCGTCAGCTGAGATTGTTGGGGGAGAGGAGGTCAACTCCATTTTTTTTTTTTTTTTTTTTTTTTTTTTTTTTTTGTTTCTCTTCAAAACTCATTGGGAAAGGTTGTGTATTTTTAAAATCGAGAAAACGTAATTCTCACATCCAAGCTGTGAAATGTTATTTTTCCTTGTTTTTTGTTTTTTTGCATGAAAGAGGAGACAGACAAGTAAGTGTGAAGCCACATGTTTTTTTTTTTTTTCCCTTTCTTTTTGTTTTTTTTCCCCCCACACTGACATTCCATATTTCTTGCAGCTCAGTGGAAAAGCTGTCTACGTTCCATGATTTTAAGCAGAAATATGATGCGACAATTATACCATACGTGCTTTGTACAAATACACATATTACGCACACACGACGTTTTTCAAATACTTTAGTACATCATGTATAACCTTTTTTTTTTTTTTTTCTTCTTTTTTTTTTTTTTGTTTTCCGAACTGTAAGACAAAAATAATGGTGCTTAGTGTATGCGCAGCTATACTTCTGATATATGCTACTAATATTGAAGAATATCAGATATGTGAAATGTGGCTCAGTAACTCCTAATTTTCTATAAGAGCATTTTGTCCCAGCAGTTATCTCAACAACAAAAAAAGGGCTTTTTATTAAGGACAAAAAGTCACAGTTAAATGTGAATGATGGGGGGGGGGGGGGTATATATATATAAATTTAACAAGTTACCTTCAAACTCCTGTTTTGGTGACTTTCCCGTGATGGACAACCACACAATTATATATATATTATATATTGAAGATTGTATATTTTAAATATATTTAGTATTATCCTCACCTAGGTATTAAACACAGGGTTACGTATGGACCCCTTTGGAAGGAGGAGCTGTTAGAACAATAACAGCTGAATATTAAACACCCAGATTGGCTACGATATACCGTTAGATTTATGAATCATGTATAAATCATATGATCATATCGCAACTCTGTTCACTAAAGCGAGTCACTGATGTGGCTTTTTTTTTTTTCCGAGCGTCAACCAAGCAGACAGATTCAGAAAGCTGAGTGGGAGAAATCTTAAAGTTGTGAGTTTAAAATTCATGTAATATAATCTAATTATGTGCGAGTAAGCCAGAAAATTAACTGGCAACAAGTCAGAGAATTGAGAAGGAATTTATGATTAATACATGAAATGTAGTTCAAATTATAAAGATTATTTTTAGATTAAACTCGTTAAACTCATCACAGGTTGTTGTTTTTTTTTTTTTGGCATTTTTTTCGTATTACTTGCAGACATGACATAATTACAGAAGATATTAAATAAGGGGGTAAAAAAAAAAATTAAGCTATAACACAAACGGGCCTGGAAAAAAATCATACAAAAGACTGAGATAAATAAAACGGAGAAGATAAAGAAGCTCAGAACAGATCACAGGGATGTATATAAAGCCAGGCCACTTTATACACAAACTCATTAGACTCAAATAGATTCAGGTGACTGTGAAGGAAGTGACATGACTAGTGCAAAGCTCTCTGGGAAATTAAGTCTTGAAATATACATCAGCATAAAAGTCCAGAAAATAGTGTGTTGGCTTTAGAAAAAAAAAAGGCATTTGTAGTTTGTATACAAGTTGGAATTTTTTTATTTTTTTATGTATAGAGCCTTTATATCGGTACATATTGGATCATGTTGCAGTGGTCTGCATAAGTTTAGTGGCACTTATTTCCTGCGGAAACGGGAACATAGTATTTGACAATAGCATTCTAGATGTCAAACGAGAACGTAACCGAGGTCATAAATTAACCTGATTTTCTTTTCCCTAATAGAAAGAAAGCACAGACTGTTAAGCTAAAATGTGACAAATTCCTTTTTTCTTAGGGTGTGTCTTACAGTACGGAAAATAAATATATAAAATATATTTTTGTGCACATATTTAAATTATTTTTATAAAGTGCGAAGAGGTTACACAAGTGAAGCACAGTATTTACAAGAAACACAAACTTTTAATTTCGTGTTTAAATGGCATTCGGAAATGTCAGTCATGAGAATCATATTAAAAGAAACACACTTTAAAAAATTTTTTTTTTAAATAAGTCAGCCTTATATGTATCTAGCCCAAGCTGTGTTGCATTACTGATGGTGTATTAATTATTATTATTATCTGAAAACGTTTAACATTATTATTTTCTGCCTCTGTATTAAATACATTTGTAAGCATTTGGGTAAAATCTGTGTGATCAGACTTTTCACAGGGTCGTATCTGAGAATTGAATAAATTAACACGCCCCTTTATCGAGTAGCCTTGTATAAGCCCAAGGACTTTTTTTTGTCCCATGTTTTTTTTTTTTTTTTTTTTTCAACTTGTTTCACGTTGTTCCTTTTTTTTTGTTTGTTATTTTTTTTTTTTTAACTTTTACAATTTCATCTTATGTGTTTGTACATCAATAGTAACGATTCTGACTGTTTGAATAAGGTATTCGAGGCACTGCTGTTTTATTTTGACCTCCTCTGGAACATTTGTGTTTTTTGTTTTTTTTTCTGTTTGTTCTTTATGGGTTAGAAATGTTGTTATTTCTGAAACACAACACACCTCACTAACGGATTCGTACAGAAGCAATGTCTCGGGTGCAGGTTGGCATTACGTCATGAACGCGTGCACGGTTCGGATTAGACGGTTAGGCGCGGGATGTAAAACTGACTGGATGGAAATTCGAGTTGTTCTTGAATTGGGGTTGATTTTTTTTTTTTTTTTTTTTATCTTTTCTTTTATTATTAACCGTAACAAGGAAGCGCTTTGCTTTTGCTTTTTCTAAATCTTAATCAGTACTGTTATAGCGTACACTGATACCTTTACCAGACTCTTAATGATGAAGACAATTGATAAAAGCCATCTCTCTCACACTTTTTTTTTTTTTTTTTTCCCTCTCTCCCCTCCCACCACTTTGTTCAACTAATACAATCGCAATATTTGATTTGCCACTGTGATCATTACTGTTTTTCTCTCCTGATGGATGTTGATTGATGCATTTAATATTTCCAGAAGGACACACTGAACACAGGACGTGCAGTACATTTACAGAAAGTCACACTTTATAGAATTAAAGGCGGTAACTCACAGGAAGAGGAACTGGACTAATGATGATGATGTTTCTGCACATCTTTCTGTAAAGTACTGCATTTGTTTTTTTTTTGTTTTTATTTAGTTTTTTATCCCGTTTAAGCTTTTTACCCACGACTACTCTCCAAAGAGTTGTGCTGCCACTTTTTCCGCCATCAGTAGACATGCACCCCATTAACACCGATCGATACACCGACAACATGCTGCGTAGTCAATACTCCAAAATTAGCCTTCTCCTCATCAGCTTTGGTGTAAAGAAGAAAAGCCATACTTCTTACCATTGTGGTGTAAATCAGAGTGAGTTTGCTTACTATATTTATCCTGTTTTGTTTATCTATAAAATCTGTTCCATCATTTGACAAATTTCTTATGCATGATTTCGCTTCTGATTGCAGCTTTTCTCGAAAGTAGAAAGAGTTTTTCAGAAGGCAATAGAAGCACATGGGTTTTGTATGGTTTTTATGGTTAATTATCATACTTCATGTTGGTTGACCAGGACTAATTGTAAATTTAAACTACAGCTTTGTAAATGCTAAGGTTGACTGCTCTTGCTTTGTGTTAAACCAGCTGCCTTTGTATGTCCTCACAAGGTCTGCATTTCTCAGGATTTCAGTTCCAACCCTAATAATTTACACCTGATCCAACAAATCAGTCAATCAATCAATTAATCAATCATTTATTTATATAGCACTTATTAAACTCCAGGTTGATCAAAGTGCTTTACATAACCAATTAAGCTGCTTTGCAACAATGACGATTGTTAAACGCGCTATCCAAATACAATTTACTTGAATTGAAAAGGAAAAATATGAAATCAACACAAGCTGTTAAGATTTAAAAAATAAATCGGACCCACCAGTAGATTAATCAAGCTCGACACGCTGAGTTTATCCAATTGTTCAAATAGTCCACGCATCATCCAGCTGACGGAGCTGATCAAGAAGAGTCCAGCTGTTTAAACTGATCAGGAAGAGTCCAGCTGTTTAAACTGATCAGGAAGAGTCCAGCTGTTTAAACTGATCAGGAAGAGTCCGGCTGTTTAAACTGATCAGGAAGAGTCCGGCTGTTTAAACTGATCAGGAAGAGTCCAGCTGTTTAAACTGATCAGGAAGAGTCCAGCTGTTTAAACTGATGAAGTAGCGTCCAGATCAGACCGAGATGATCAAGCTTTCTTGAGCTGATGAAGTAACGTCCGGCTGTCGAAGCTGATCTCATGTCATCCACAGAGTCGAACTGAAGACAGTCGAGCTGAATACCTTTTCTCCAGCTGATTGGATTCCGCCAGCCTGACCACGCTTCACTCATCCATTTGAGCTGGTAAAAGTTTGTCCATCCAGTTGAACTGAACTCGGATTTCTCCCAGTCGCTCAGTTCTAAGAAACTGCTTTTAGCTGATGAAGCTGGTCAGAGTTGGTTCAGGCTGCTGAAATGTAGTCCAGCTGATCACATCGTGTCCTGCTGATTGAACCAGTCAAACATCGCCCAGCTGATCCGACGTCCTCCAGCTGCGCAAGCTGATCCAACTTGCCTCATCTAATCGATTTTGTCCAGGTGTTCAAGCTGATCAGTCATCATCCTTCCCGTGGAGCAGATCGAGCTTCTTACGTGTGAAAGAATTCGGTTGTTCAGTTTCAGCTTCTCCAGCTGTACAAAGTTGAGGCAAATCCAGAAGCCGTCTTGTTTGGTTAAAAGAATCGGCAAATAAATCAGGTGGGGATGAATTAGGGTTGGAGCTCAAGTCCTCAGTGCAGATATTTCTCCGTGAACAAGGTCAGAGATCCTGTAGCTAAAAACTTAAAAACTAATGCAATCAATGCTGTATATCTTGAAGCTATGATGACTGTTTAAGTACTTATTGTTGTACCCTCGAGCACCACGTTAAACAGAACCAGGCCTTACTATTGAATGTTGTATAAAGAAAAAAAATAATTATTACTGGATCTTTACTGAATACTATTATGATGAAACATCAATCCAGCACTTTACCTTTATTAGGTTCAATTTCCACGATTATATCAATTATTGCTTTTTTTTTTCCAAAAAGAATTTTGTAATCAGATTTTATGGTTTGAATTAATCTTTTAAAAAAAGAATCTATTACAAGATGAGTTTTTGTCCCCATTTATTATAATTTTTTTTTCCTGAACCAAATTTGTGCAGAAATTGTACTTGTGCAAGTTTAATTGTGCAAAGTTGTTACCAGCATGCGCTTAATGTTGTAGTACTTTCAACTTTTATGCAAGTGGGCGCACGTGTTCTACACACACACACACACACACACATACACACACATGCACACTTTAACACTTGCGCTTGCAAAAAAAAAAAAAAAAAGCCATTTATCGAACAGTTAATGATTACATTATTGAAACAGGCAGTCCTGCAGGTCTGGGACAGGTTTTATTTTTTGCTTTTTTTGTAATGGAAATGAAAGAGTCAGGTTGTTTATATTCTATTTAAATACCAGCAAAGATTCATACGAACTTAAATCTTGCCATTTGCTATTTGAAAAGTTATTGCCGATCGATGTCACAGGCGAGGATGAGCGTAGGCGTGCTTTGCTTTCGGGTGTCGCTCAGAGTTTTTTGAGGTTTCAGAATCATGGGTGAATTATGGGTGGCTCAAAACTGTTAAAAAGAGTTTTATATTTAAGAAGAAAAACAATGTCTTTTCAAAGTTCATGAAGCATCCAGTACTTTCTGCTGTTGTCAGGTGTGTCTCTGAACTTGATTTTATTTCTCTCTCTCTCTCTCTCTCTCTCTCTCTTCTGTTAGTGTTCTGCTATTAAATAGCTTAGTATTGAATAATGTGCTGGGATGTCTTTGTGTTTAAAAAAACTACCAAGTGTCTGAATTTTTCTGTAGTACTTAGTCCTGACTGAGTGTACAGCAGGACGTGGATTTCAGATCTCTTTCTTGGCCTCCCTTTCCCGGATGAGACCTTCTCTCTGGGAGTTTATTTATAAAAAGGGACCAAGAGGCCTTTATTTTTCAGAAAACTGTCCAGACATGATATTATATTTACTGGAAAGAGACGAGAATATTTTTAATCTGCACATACTACTTGGTTTGTGTGTATGTTATAGATATATGATTAATCATGTTTTCTAAAGAAATATGGAACAAATATATATATATATTAAAAAAAAAAAAAAAGGAAATAAAATACTATTTTGTTCTTTACGTTGTTGCTGTTTCTTGCCATTTCTGCATGCTTGAGCCGTTAAAGGAGTTCCTGGGAGGCCAGCGTTTCAGACGTCATGGTGATGGTTTAAGTGCACTAGTGTAGCAGGGGATTATATAAAGAAATAAAATGAGGTTTTAACCTCAGAACTGTTCTGCTCAGTCAAAAGTCCCGCTTTGATTTAAACATGCCTGTATATTTATCAGCACTTGGACTGAACTACATGGAAGGATATGAAATAGTAGCTTCAGCATCACTCTTCTCGAATAGATAAGAAAGACGTGCATGTACTGCACGGTGTCTCGGAGCTATTTAACCAGTGATATATGGTTACGTGACTTACACACATCCAACAGTATTAACACTCATTTTGATCAGCCTCTGAGGCGTGAAGCAATAATAATAACCTAATAAAAAAAATAAACAAATCTCCTCTACCTACTGTAGCTAAATAAGGTAGGGACGCTGGGAAGAGCTTTCGAGGCGCTATTCGTCTTGTCTGTCTCAGTTTGATACCTTTTTTTGTGTGTGTCGTTTGGTTTCTTGCTGCACAGATTTAACCTAAGAACAAGCACTTGTTTGAGAGAAAGGACTGTTTAAAGGTCGGATTGTTAAAGTGCAGTGAAAAATCTGTTCCGTTTGGTTTGGAAGTGGCCCAAACCCGGAGAGAGAGCAGGAGTAAGTCCTTCAGGAAGGGGAAAGAATAATAAGATTAAGACCAAATATTACACATTACTTTATAAAGGATTGTAACATAAAAGATTAAATTAATTGAGTAAATCTCATACAACTTTCCTACGATTTCTTAAGAGAAACTAAAAGCATTTAAACAATATTTATACATCAGTTAGTTCTCACGAGAGGATTGACCGAGAGTTATTCCCCGAGTGGTGATAATGGATGGTAACAGCACTGGGATGTTTAACTACATGCATCACAGTAGTCTAATGATCGTTAATTACACTAACTGTCGGAAGAAACGCATCTGATGATTTTATGTCAGATGTGTCAGACAACTTAAAAAAAAAAAAAAAACGCTCCTCCAACTCTTTAATATTTACGTTTGTGGAACTGTAATATAAAAGCAATATCATGTATAAAATCTAATCCGATTCTGATATGGGCTTGAAATTGTAGATATCTGAATATATTGAATCAAAAACATTTTACAATCTGTATATTTTATGCAACACACACACACACACACACACACACACACACACACACACACACACCGCTTTATCCTGTATACAGCGTTGTGGAGGGTCTGGAGCCTATCCCAGATGACGAGGCGGGGTACATACTGAAATAGGGTTCCAAACTATTGCAGGGCACGCAGTCACTGCTCCCCCTGGTGGCACTGTACAGCATTGCAACCGTGTCATCACTGTGCTCACGGCGTCATCTCTGGGTATCACGTTTCATGCACGGACCCATCACAGGTCTTGTCCTGGAGCTCGCTCGTGTTTAAAATGGCGATGTCTGCATTTGCAACACGATACAAACGAAAAGCAATTCTGTCCCTATATTGCATTGTACAGGCATGCGATCTCTCCTGCAGTGGACGTGTGTTACAGTGACTTACAACACAGAACTTTTTATTAAACGCATGATGTCATGGTTTCTACGGATCAGAACTTGATGTTGGGCGATACTTAGGACTACTCGACCTTGTAGCGAAAAATCTGCAAAACGTAGGATTTTAATCCAAATGCTTCTGCTAATGTATAACTCAACCACACCAAGAAAACAACAGCAAAATACACCAGGAATTCTGCGCAACGGATACAATCTGAAACTCAGCCCCAGCAAATGGACTCTCTACTAAATTAATGATGCGATAGCAAATGGCAGCTGTGAGCATGGCGTCATTCACTGCCATAACAGACACCATCTAAATTTAACTAGATGAATGAACCGTTCTCCTTCTACGCCCTATACTGAAAGATAGAAAGAAAGAAAGAAAGAAAAGCGGGGGGGGGGAATGTAGAATAGAAGAGATCCAGCTCCCTGAAGGAGTCTCCGTTTTGTGTGATCCATCCTCAGGAGCTGTTTGCCTCCGGGGTGCGAGACGGTGAGATTTTAATTAAAGCAGCTCCACAGTGAGACTTTAATACAACGCTCTGATTAACAAAAGCCCACGACACTTTAGCAAACTCAACTCTTATTCCACTAGGCTGGAACTCGACAAGGGTGTGTGTGTGTGTGTGTGTGCATGTGTGAACCGGGATGATGAAAGACTGCGTCTGTCGTGTTTGTGCCGAATGTTGCAGGTGTGAGAGAGAGCGAGAGAGAGGTTTATGCAGCACATCACAGATCCACCTCGCACCGTGCTCCAAACTTTTAGTTCTCCCTGAAAGATTAAATGCTCCGCCTGTATTAGGTTTCAGTTCCATAAGATTTGCACAGGCTTTTGTTTTTTCCCAATTTGCATATATTTTCTGAAATACTTCCTTCCCTGTGCTGTTTATCTCACACTCTCATGCTTATAAGCGGTGATAAATATTCCACCTCTCCTATGTTTTTCTAATTCAGCTCCGGGTCATGTTCTGCATTTCTAATATGTATACAGTTTGTCCCAGGAGAGATGAAGCATGCAAACAAGTCATGTTTAACCAGAAAAAAAACAATATATACTGTGTGTGTATATATATATATATATATATATATATATAGGTCCTTCTCACAAAAAATTAGCATATCATGAAAAGGTTCTCTAAACGAGCTATTAACCTAATCATCTGGATCAACTAATTAACTCTAAACACCTGATCAAGATTCCTGAGGCTTTTAAAAACTCCCAGCCTGGTTCATTACTCAAAACCGCAATCATTGGTAAGACTGCCGACCTGACTGCTGTCCAGAAGGCCATCATTGACACCCTCAAGCAAGAGGGTAAGACACAGAAAGACATTTCTGAACGAATAGGCTGTTCCCAGAGTGCTGTATCAAGGCACCTCAGTGGGACGTCTGTGGGAAGGAAAAAGTGTGGCAGAAAACGCTGCACAACGAGAAGAGGTGACCGGGCCCTGAGGAAGATTGTGGAGAAGGACCGATTCCAGACCTTGGGGGACCTGCGGAAGCAGTGGACTGAGTCTGGAGTAGAAACATCCAGAGCCACCGTGTACAGGCGTGTGCAGGAAATGGGCTACAGGTTGCAAATTTTGCATGTCATTCGGAAATCAAGGTGCCAGAGTCTGGAGGAAGACTGGGGAGAGGGAAATGCCAAAATGCCTGAAGTCCAGTGTCAAGTACCCACAGTCAGTGATGGTCTGGGGTGCCATGTCAGCTGCTGGTGTTGGTCCACTGTGTTTTATCAAGGGCAGGGTCAATGCAGCTAGCTATCAGGAGATTTTGGAGCACTTCATGCTTCCATCTGCTGAAAAGCTTTATGGAGATGAAGATTTCATTTTTCAGCACGACCTGGCACCTGCTCACAGTGCCAAAACCACTGGTAAATGGTTTACTGACCATGATATTACTGTGCTCAATTGGCCTGCCAACTCTCCTGACCTGAACCCCATAGAGAATCTGTGGGATATTGTGAAGAGAAAGTTGAGAGACACAAGACACAAGAATCTGCAAAAGGATTCCCGACCAAGTATTGAGTGCAGAACTGAACATAATTATTTGAAGGTTGACTTTTTTTGTATTAAAAACACTTCGGATGAAATATGCTAATTTTGAGATTTTGGGTTTTCATGAGCTGTATGCCACAGTCATCAATATTAAAACAATAAAAGGCTTGAACTACTTCAGTTGTGTGTAATGAATCTAAAATATATGAAAGTCTAATGTTTATCAGTACATTACAGAAAATAATGAACTTTATCACAATATGCAAATTTTTTGAGAAGGACCTGTGCGTATGTGTATATATATATATATATATATATATATATATATATATATATAATGTGTGTATATATGTATATATATATATATATATATATATATATATATATATATATATATATATATATATATAATTTGCCATGGTTGCACCACAGCTGATTGAGAATGAAAAGATATAATGCAATAGTATATACATGAAAGGTGTCCAATATTTTCAAAACCATCATATTGTCATTCGTTATTACTACAGTGCCTTGCAAAAGTATTCATCCCCCTTGCACTTGTCCACATTTTGTCATGTTACAACCACAAACGTAAATGTATTTTATTGAGATTTGACCAACACAAAGTGGCACCTCATTGTGAAGTGGAAGAAAAATTATAAATGGTTTTTCACATTTTTTTTACAAATAAAAATCTGAAAAGTCTGTCGTGCATTTGTATTCAGCCCCCTTTACTCCCACTAACTAAAATCACCAATAGAGTCAATAGAATCCAGCTGTGTGTAATTTAATCTCAGTATAAATACTGTTCTGTGAAGCCCTCGGAAGTTTGTTAGAGAACATTAGTGAACAAACAGCATCATGAAAACCAGACAGGTCAGGGATAAAGTTGTGGAGAAGTTTAAAGCAGGGTGAAGCACTGGTGGTTAATCCATCATCTGAAAATGGAAAGAGTATGGCACGACTGCAAACCTACCGAGACATAGCCGTCCACCTAAACTGGTAAAACGGGTAAGGAGAGTGTTAATCAGGGTAACTCTGGATGAACTGCAGAGATCCACAGCTCAGATGGGCGAATCTGTACACAGGACAACTTTTCATTGTTGCACTCCACAAATCTGGCCTTCATGGAAGAGTGGCAGGAAGAAAGCCGCTGTTGAAAGAAAGCCATAAGAATTCCCGTTTGTAGTTGCATGTCTTAACGGCACTTATTATGGCTTTATTCAACAATGGTTTTCTTCAGACGATTGTTTGAACAGGTGATCCATATTCCAGGTTTCAGATTGTGAAAGAGTCGTTCTTGGAGCATAAAGGAAGATTTTCTCACACATGTTGTCCGAGAAATTGCGTCGTAATTAAAGCTAAATTCGGTCGACAAAAATCTTGAGTGTGCACCTTTTTTTTTTTTTTTTTTTGACAATTCTTTAGCTAGAGTTTGAGTTTGACTGACCTTTCCTGACCTCATTACTTTCACTAAACACTCAGAAGAATGCTAATTCGAGCTTTACATCTGACTTTACATACGACTCCAGGTTAAGTCCAGGTTAAGGACATATCTTTGTGTTGCTTTTGAATGAGCTTTTTATTATCGCAGCAATCCATCTGTAACATGTGGGACGTGCTGATGGAGTGATGGCGTTATAGTCTCATTAAGGGTTTGTGAAAGGTAGCACAGTGGACGGGTTGTTGATTGGGATGCGATGGGTGGCGCATTAGCGTTCGGTGTATTCACAGGCTTTAATTGCTGTTAACCTGCTGGCCGGCTCATGATGATGCTGCACATGGCTCATTACCTGCTTATTAGCTCTGTGTTTACAGCACCACCTGTAAGAGCTTAAGCTGCTTCTCCTTAGCTGCAACATATGCTGCCTCTACCACAGCCTGAGACCTTCCTCCTCCAATCCCAGGTTCGAATATTATCTTTGAAGTGTGGCCAACCTGTTTGGATCTTGTGTCAGTGTTTATGTATTTGTACATCAAAACTGTTTCACTGCCTAGTTTTTTAGATGGTGTTCGAGCGAAATAAATGTATATTGCTTATTTTCTAGATCACAGTTAATTACAGAACATCT
The DNA here is from genome assembly GCA_030522415.1 of Channallabes apus. NCBI lineage: Eukaryota > Metazoa > Chordata > Actinopteri > Siluriformes > Clariidae > Channallabes > Channallabes apus. The sequence goes on along the minus strand of CM060129.1, from coordinate 21,088,645 downwards.
GAGCCAACATTTCGTAAGTTAATATTTCAAATCCAAAAATGAAATGTCATAGCCATGAATTGTGGAATTCAACTCCATGACCATGATATGCTGTGGAATGTCATTATTATTTCGCCCTCAGTTAATTATTTGGTTAAAAACAAACACAATAATAGTTTAGTTTAACTGATTTCTCTACTACGCTACTTTTTAAGGACAATATTTCCCCATGATTTACAGTAAAAGTATCAACTTGTGATTATAGAGTTTGACATATTGTACTGTATGTAGCCTCAAACTAAAACTTTGAGAACTCATCACAGTAGATTTGTGCTAGTGAATTTTTTTGATTAACGCTACCATTTGAAACAGGGTGAGTCAAAAATTATCTGCACTCTAAACGTAGAATTATTTTAATTAACTTAAAGACACATGCATCATTTTTCAACATGATCTCCTTGCTTTTCGAAACATTTTGTCCATCCGTAAACAAGCCATACGGAAAACCTAACCACGAATGAACTGCTGTCTTCATTTCTTTATCAGAAGTGAATCTTCGTCCTAGATACGGCTGCTTTCATGTATATATTTATACAGTGTTGGATTACGTTACTTTTTAAAGTAACTAATTACATTACAAAATTACTGTCTTTAAAAAGTAATCAGTTACATTACAGCGTTACTTTCTGATAAAAGCAACTAGTTCGAGTATTTTACCGCTGCAGAAAATGCAAACTCCTTTGTGATTCCTCATGCATGTTGTTTTAGTCAAGACCTTTATAATTATTCTACCATCATCACTCAGCGAAGTTTGGCCCATAATCTGTTAACTACTAATACCCCTATCTCACCGTTTCACGCGGTGGCCGTAAGTACGGTTCATGATGATTCACCGCGAGTTTTGGCGCTGCGATTCGGTTTCCATCTTTCCGCTCGTCGGTCCTCGTGGACCTTGAAGAACTTCGCAGAACCCGCTTCTCACCGCGAGTCAAGCCGCATAGGTGAGATAGGGGTATAACAACAGGAATAAAAGAGGGGAGGGTTGTTATAAGGGGCAGGGCTTGTAGGATGACTTTCTCACACACACAATAATGGAATCACTGCTGTCTGGTTCACGGATTACATAAATTGTCTGAATAACAGATTATATTTTTGAAAATATAACTAAGTAATTGAGTACTTAAATGTCGGATCTAATGCGTTAGATTACTCGTTCCATCAAAAAAGTAATAAAACGCATTACACCCAAGACTATATATACCGTATATAATGTATTATTTATTTATTGTTGCCTCGTGCCCTGAGTCTCCTGGGATAGGCTCCAGGTCCCCGCGACCCTAAATACAGGATAAAGCGGTATAGAAGATGAATGAATGAATTTATTGTTTTACTGTTTTTATTACATTTTATACAATGTGGGTGGACTTTTTATTGTTGCATATTGTTATTTAATGTTACTGTATAAAATTACGTTCTAAGGTTAAATGTGCTTTATAAATGAATTTGAACGAATTGAGCTAAACCGAACACCGGCTAAGTTGCGCGTACGTCTGATAGCAGTTCAAAACTTATTTGCATCAGTTTAAAGCCAAGCCAAGTGAGTCTACTTATTTCTTTGTTGGGTATTTAGTGAAGACATAGTGTCATGGGTCCTGAGATTATTAACAAAGATGGTAGCAGAAAGAAAAGGGAGCCACTTTCAGATTCGTGTTTAAAGCAGCCGATGCCAAGAGGAATCATAAATTAAGGTTAATTGAGGTTTAATGTCTATTTATTTCAGATTTTACTTTATTTACATGTCTTTTCTAAACGTTTCAATTGTTTTTATATGCAAAAATGGTAATATTGGTAATATTTGTGTGTGGTTGGAACGGATTATCTGTATTTACATTATTTCCTACAGGAAAATGCGTTTCGCAATACGAAATTTCACCTTAAGAACTCGCCTCTGGATTATATTTGTATGCAGAAACACTGCTGCACTCTATTAAGCAGTTGGTTTATAGCTGTGAAACAGCATAACGTTTTTAAGTTGTTAAATAAATAAATGCACGGGTGAGCCGGCCCTTTTGTTAAGCCTTGAGGTGCTTTCCCTGTTAAGTCCAGAGGGAAATCTAGTTACCTGGCATATCATGTTTAAAACCTCCACTAACAAGCGCGTCTGTCCTGCTTGTCATAGCGAGTACTATTGGTTTTAAACAGGTCAAGGGAAATCCTAGGAATGCTGAGTTAATTAATGCCAATCTCCTTTAGGTTGGGTGTACGGCTCCTGCGCGGTAAAGCAGAGGGTGTGCTGTGGATAGTCTCTGACCTTCTCAGAGAAAACAGAGACAGAAAGACACAGAGAGAGAGAGAGAGAGAAATCTCAGAGGGGATGTGCTGAGCCAGGTTTTCTCTCTCTCTCTCTCTCTCTCTCGTACTGTATGCTGTAACTCACATTGAAATATTCATAATTGAACCTAGGCCTGAAAATAGACTGGAGCTCCACATCCTGTAGCACACGATGTGAATCCGAACCATTTCTTCTTCTTCCTCGTTTTTTATTTGTCTCGCCCCACCACTGCATTGTCCTTTACCTTGCACTGAATCCCAATGACCTATTTTATCAATGTCACACCCTAACGAGCTGGCGGGAGCAGACGACCCACGGCGCGGTGACACTCATTAGGAGTTATAGCTTCGGCGGAGCCTCATAACCACAGCGAGCGTCTCTCTGCTCGTTTCTCTGTCCCTCTCCCGTGCTGCTTATCTCTTCTCCCCTAAATTACTACAGCATGTTCGAACACATTCCCAAAAAAAGATCTGCTGACGGGATTGTGTATATCTTTATGACATGGTCATTTTACAGTGCAGTAGTATAAAGAGTGTGTAACATCGAACAGTCGGTTTAGGGAGTTACATCTCTTTATACTTATAACAGCTCCATTGTTGGCGGTGCCGTTTGCTCTGTGATGTGGATTACAATTCAAGACATGAGCTTATACTATTACTCGAGAGCATTGCAATGATCGGCTTTATTTAAAAAAAGAAAAAAACGCTGTATTTAAAAAAAGAAAAAAACGCTGTATGAACAGAAGGATTGGACACGCCTTCTATTTTTTTTGCCGCCACAATGGTTTAGTGGTTAGCTCTGTTGCTTTGCACCTCCTGGGTCTGTGTTCAATTCCTGCCTAGGGTCTATGTGCATGGAGGTTGCATCTTCTCCCCATGCTTGATGGGTTTCTTGTTCCATCAAATTAGGCCACCTCCTTCCACTGCACCATGGTCTAGGTTTAAGGTTCATTAAACCTGTGCACCTATTGTAGGTGTTCTCCAACAATCCAAACACACGGATAAGGCTAATTGCCAATCCCAAAGTGCCTGTAGTCTGTGTATCAGTGTGTAAATGTTGAGCGGAGGTCCTACCATGATTGTGAATATGGGAATAAATACAGTGGTCATCACTGGCCTTCACGGTCCCTAGTTGGACTACAGAGGTTCCTAGATGGATGGATGTTGGATTTAGTTTCTACAGTACATTCTACAACAATACTGGCGTTTTTTAACACATATGGGCTTATGTTATTAAGTTACAACAGTCATGTTAAGATCTAAAGGTCAGGATATAAAGATTCTTCTTGCAAGAATCAGTATTGTGCATTTGCAAAACCCATCAAGCTCCATGATGAAACTGTCTCTCATGAAGACCTTCCCAGGAAAGCAAGACCAAAACGTTCCCCTGCTACAGAGGAGATCATTTAGAGTCACCAGCCTCAGAAATCAACAATTAATAACCAACAACTGAGATTAGAGCCGTTATGAAGGCTTTACAGATCATGAGTAGCAGATACATCGCTATATCTCCTGTTCAGAGGAGATTATTGTATATTTTGGACGCCTTTCTATTGTTTTATGGTGTAGAAAGAAATAAAAACCAGGAAAGACTACGGAATGTCTTTTATTTACTACGTATATGGTGTTAATGAAGGGGAGTTTGATAATAAAAGTTTAATTCAATTTAATGGGGGTTGCTGTAATTGACAGAAGAAATAAGTTAAACCTATTTGCTGTGTTCATTTCGCTCCACTGATACTCAAATGTGCCTTTTAAGTCAGTTATTTAAAGTATGTTGTTTGATTTCAGCATTCCATCCTGCTCTTACAGTATACTGTATATCACATGACAGGACAAGCTTCTTTTATCTATTCGACCCTTATTTAATGTAGCACGGTCCAAGCTGAGCTCATGATCATGTCATCATCTCCCCACTCACAGTGAGCTCATAGGAGTCGAAATGATCAGATCTGGATTTATATATTATAAGATTATATTCTGTGTTAATGGAAATGATCTGATCCTACATGAGTGTTCTGGTAAACGAAAGAAGAAGAAAAAACGCCTTTATTTATTTGCTGTATGGAGATGAGAGGATGCTGGGGATTTAATTAAGTGCATGAACACATCAGTGTTGTCATAATTGTCATCATCATCGTCATCATCTGTGCTGCTCTGCTGACTCAGAGCTTCTTCCCTTAGGCTGGATCGATACATCTGATCCATTACATCTACACAACCTCAGCACCAACAGAAAAACAAGTCATGTCACGCCAATGGAAGATGGAAAATAAGGTCCTTTTCAGATATATTACTGTTTTATTCTGATTTTATTTTAACAACCAGGAATTAATGATGGAGAAAATAAAATTTTCTAAGACTCTTGTATGATCACAGAATTCTACAAGATGAATACAGATGATAAATAGATAGAAATTAAATTGAGCTTTTATTTCTAAACCTTCCATGTTGTCAATCATATCAACATCACTTGACATCACAATATCTATACAATTTAGATTTTGCTGGCGGTTACCCTTGGCTCCACCCGTGTACATCCACCTAATGATGATCTGGTAATAAAATTAAGATACATTATTACAATATTTCATAAAAGTTGATGATGACGCTGCCTACTGTTACATACGTTTAGGAACGCCTGTGGCACACACGCACACACACCGGCGGCAAGCCAAGCAGAATTTCTGTTTTCTATACTGTATATTCATAGATTGCCCAGGACACGTACACGTGATGTAAAAGAAAACATCCATCCAGTGGTCCATCAACCTTCAACCACTTATCCGAAATTAGTTCGCGTGGGTAGCAGTTCCAGCAGAGAACCCCAAACTTGCCTTTCACCAGCCACCTCAGCTAACTCCCAAGCCAGTGTGGAGAGAGAGTCTCTTCACCTAGTCCTTGGTCTGCCCCATCCCAACTGGACGTGCCAAGAACATTTCCCTAGGGAGGCATCCTGGTGACATCATCAATAGATACCCGAACCACCTCAACTGTTTCCTTTCCACTTAAAGCAGCAGCGGTTCTACTCCAAGTTTCTCATGGATGACCGAGCTTCCCATCCTCTCTCTAAGACGAAAGCCAGCTACACTTCTGAGAAAACTGCAATACCGCCCCCACTGCTCCATCAACCATGTTCCATCAAATCAGGGCACCTTCTTCCATTGCGCCATGGTCATGGGTAAACGTGGGCACTCTGATCAGTCTGTGGGAACAGCAAGCTGTGATGAGGCAGGGGTAGCTTAGAGGTTATAGCTTTGAACTTCTGATTGGAAGGTCTCAGGTTCAAACCCCAGCATGACCAAGTTACCACTGTTGGACCCTTGAGCAACTGCTCAGATGTATAAAGACATAAAAATGTACTTTGCTCTGGATAAAGGGTGTCTGCCAAATGCTATGCACTCTGAGGTCTGACAAATACAGTACTGTCGTTGCAAGAAATAGCTTTTTCAGCAAATAGTGCTGCATTAGATCTTCTACTGAGGGATTTGGATTAGCCCAAACAGGCTAGCCTTGGCAGATTAATGAGCCTTGCATGCACATGACTCTGTCACCTGTTCACTAGTTGTCCTTCCTTGGCCTACTTTTGGTAGGTACAAGTCAACGACAGGAACCAGGAGTGGTTGGAACAGACGAAGGAACCAGGAACAGGAACACCTCTGAAGTCAGATGTTTCTCAGGATGGTCTAACCCAATCTCTTAGATCCGCCGTCAATGCTTGCCCATTTTCCCTGTTTCTAGCACAATAACTTCAACGACTGACTGTTCACTCGTTGCCGCATCCTGTATATCCCACCCCTGCACAGATCTCAATAGAAAAAGAAAATCAGTGTTGGTCTCTGAATATTATGGCTGATTTTTGTTTGTATAGAGAGTATATATAAATAGTTTTATTTAAATAAATATTTTAATTATCATGTAAACATTCACATTCGATAAAATGTTTTTCCATTCGTGGTGATTCTTCGAGGTAAACGGTAAGACAAATACACTGGAACATCTGTATTGAATAAACAGGAAATTATGTGGAAAAATGAAACCTGCAGTCGATGCAATAAACTGTACAAAGAAATATTAAGGTTTCTATTCGACTCACCCTCATATAGTAAATCACAGACTCCACCACCAGCAGTAAAATCAAAAAAGCTTCTTTTTTTTTTGTTGCTAAATTTAACAAAATAATTACTTTCCTCCTCATGCTGAATTTATGGTGCTGTTTTTTTTTTTGTTTTTTTTTTGACTTCTACAGTACATTTCACCAAGAAATTTCACGGCTTGGTTTTAAAGCTCTCCATCCAGCTTTATTTTTAGAAATGCAAAGAAAATGCTTTTTTTCTGACTGAGAAATGTTTGAGAGGTTCTCCTTATTTTCTCACTAGGAACAGGATTTTCAGGCCAAATTGAAAGACTCGTGAGCGTGTATGATGGAGTGTAAGAGGTGGTATGATATCCACAGGTCTGTGTGTGGGAGGAAATTTGCATGATCCGTCTGCTCCTTTTAATTAAGACGATCGCTTTATGTTATATAATTATGGAATGTAATAAGCCCTGTTTGTGGTGTTGTTTGTCCCAGCTCCAACTTCCACACTTCTGACTCCTATCACATACTCGTGCATTACTCAATATACAGCATTATACAGTATTATAATATACAGTATCCGGGGACTCTTCATGGAAAAGGAATAAAGCTGACATTTTTTGGCTAAACCTGTCCCATCATGCACTGCCAAATATGAGGCATACTGTACTATACTGTACTGTGCAAAAGGCTTGAGCCACCCTTCAGTTATTTATATCAAATGAAATGAAATGATGTTGATTAAATTAAATAGTGCCTGCATAGTGCCTAGAAATTAAAAAACTGGTTGCTTACTGTATGTACTGTAACCAGCTCAGCAGCGACCTCATTTCCCCTCTCGTCTGTTCCAACCACTCAGTGGTTGTCTCACAAATGTGCAACTTTAGGAATCTTTGGATGAATCAGTACCAGGAACTTCCTTTTTCCTACTACACACACACACACATACGGTCACACCTTCTCATTATTGATATTATCCTCTAATCTTCCACTATGGGCTAAATGACACAGTTTCCGGCTGCTGTAATTCGCAAACAGACTTCGATGAGATGTTATGGTGTTTAATCATCTTTGCAATTGGGAGATTGATGAGTTTATGACACAGACACACCCCTCCCACGCACACAGAATTACAAGGGGTGTTCGAGTCAAACCGGGACTTCTGATACACTAATTTATCTACCCCACAGTTTCACATCAAAGGAGAAAGTTTTCTCAGTACGCCAGAGCCATGATCGGACTCTCTGTCTGATTGACGTCGGAAACATTGACCTCCCAGGAACTCCGTTAATGGCGCAAATACGACCTTGGAGCGAGGTCAGGACTGTACAGTGGATGTGGCGATAACATCCAGCCGAGTTCCTGTAATATGCAAGTGGTGTTGGTGAATGATTGAGTTCACACAGACAGACACGTCTCTTCCATAAGTTGGCAGCAAATCATACATCGATTTCCAAGGATCAGGGGTTCACCTCGCCGAATGTTCACGGGAACGACTGCAGTGAGCGCCAAGCCACTTCAACTACTGTAAGGTCATCGTTCACTAAGAGTCTCATCTCCGTTCTGTAAATCAGGTTTACATCATCATCATCATCAAGTCCCGGTTTGTCTTGAACATCCCTCATATTCCCTTGTCGTACTAGAGAATATTGTTACTCTGCTGTCTTTTTTTTTTTTCTTCACCCTTTAATTGCAGCTTTATTCTTTTTTTTTTTTTTTTCAAAAATGCTGAGATAATTAAAGGCAGAGGATCTCACCCGCTGGTCCACACAGTTTGAAGTTTTCTCTTTTCCCACATCTGACTCATATCTGATTCATCTCATTATGGGCTTGATCATTAGCAGATCAGTGGGATCAGGTGTGTTTGCAGTAGGGAAATGTTCGAACTCCCAGGGTCTCCAGAACTAGAGCTGAGACGTTCGGGTTTATAAGACAAGCTTTTAAGGAACATCATGGAGTTACAGTGACAAATGCTGCTTTATTTTTTATTTTTTTGGTCCTCGTAAGTGATTTATTTCATTCCTCGGCTGAATGTGTGAATCTAAATTTAACAAGATGTATATATGGAAGATGATTATTCATTTCAGATGAATCTAGGGTGGTTAAATAGTGAAAAGCACAGATCTGAAGATGATTAGGACCTTAAGCTGAGTTAATCACCTCACTGACCCAGTAATCCAGCTTTGGACTGCAGGCCCAAGGACGTACTGTATACATGTTGTCTGTCTGATTTTTTTTTTTTTTTATCTATCTGCATAATAATCTAACAAATCTTAATGTCATAATAATAATAATAATGATGTTAAATGCTGTGAGTTTGGTTAATGATAGGGAATTAAGCAAGCAATAAAACACTCAGTAGGGCACTCGGTTATAGAAAATAATCAACAACTGAGTGATGCAATGAGGCTTGACATCAAGTGGAGCACATCCTGAAATATATAATTCTATTTATTTCTTGACAATTTGTATGTGATTACAAGTTATATTCATTACATACGATATCATACATATTATTTATTGATATTTGGAACACCAATAACCTTATAATAGATTTGTTTTTCTTCACTTCATATTTGTTTTTAAAGAAACCAGAGAATACCAGTTTAATTATGAAGTTGCTGTTTATTGTTCTGCGCAGATTGTGTGGTGTACAGCTATAGAAATGGGAATGTACAGTATTAGAGTAAATGTCAGCGCTGCTGTTATAGAAAATGAATCTGGCCTTTTAGATCAATCAGGAAGCAAAGCTGGGATGTGATATAAAAATGTTTATCTACAAAACATTTGTAAGTTCCAACAGTCTCCGGTAATCTTGTTTCCCCTAAGGCAATGCATTTTGTGTTTATGATATGTGTTATATTAGACTTTATTAAAAATAATATGAAAACCTCAGATGTGGCATACGTAATCATATTATTATTATTATTATTATTGTATGAAGGAGGATGCTCACAGCACACACACTCTTAGAAACAATGTCCCAAACTGTACTTGTCTTATACATGTCTTATACACTTGTAAAGAGGACTTTGTAATCAAACAACCTAACCAATTCTAGCTCAAATTATCTCAAATTTTTAAGAGATGTGTAAAAACTATGTTTAATGTTTTCATTTTTTATTTTATTTTTATTTTTTTACTTTCAGTGTCGTGTCACAGTGTCCTGTCACATTTGTGAAGCTTTGTGAAATCGGTTTTATCCATTTGAATAAATCTTTTATTTTTCAACATGAAGTCTGTTTAATTTCGTTTGCCTAGGACATGTAGTTACACAAATACTCATATTTCAAATGATGTAAATTTTTTTGGGACACCCTGCGTTTTAAAGACACACTATGTTTATGTTTCCAGCTGAACAACACACCACACTAAATGTACAGTGAAAGCACTCTTCATGGTATTGATGAAGAAATGTATTTCATATACTGTATGTATACACATGTTTTTGACTTCAAGAGGAAACTGGAATACCTGAAGGAAACCCACAAAAACTGGGGATATTATACAAACTCAACAAAAACAGACTAGAGATGAGATTTAAACACCTGACCTTGATGGTGCGAGGTAACAGTGCTAACAGCTAAGCCACTGTAACATAAGGTGTTGGACTGCTGATCAGGAGATCCCCAGTTCGAGCCCTGACACCACCGGGCTACTGTACTGTTGTACCCTTCAGAAAGGTCCTTCACGCCTACAGTATGTGCTTAGATACAATCAGGTGTCCAGCTGGCAAACGGACCCTATAAATAACGAGGGTTATATCTCCAGGTGGGGAGTATCCGTCACCTAATGTGCCACATGTCATGTAGATGCACCCTTACAGAAAGTTTTGAGCAAAGATGCTAATGTTCACAACGGTCCGTTATCCTATCGGTGCGGTATAGTGGTATAGTAGCACTGAGTCCTGGCGCTCTCCAGGGTCAAGAGTTCGAGTTTGCATGTTCTCTCTCATACTTGGTTGGTTTCTTCCCACAGTCCAAAGACATGCAGATTGGGATAATTGGTGTATCCAAATTCCCCATAGTGTGTGTGTGTGTGTGTGTGATGGATTGGTGCCCTGTCCAGGGTGTACCCCACCTCATACCCATAGTCCACTAGGAGGATAGTCCTCCAGGCCTCCCATTGACCCTGTACAGGGATAAGCAGTATAGAGGGTGAGTTTTCCCATCAGTGCTGACGTCATAATCCCTTACAGGAATCATTTGAGATGGTTATTCCTGGTGTATGACCTATTGATGAGGGAATCTGTGTATACGTGTGTGTGTGTGTGTGTGTGTGTGTTTTGCCGCAGGAGCGCCCGACCTGAGATCAGGACCATTACATCATCGCTGTAAGACCAACCCATGCCCGCCTCGTGAAATACGATTGGACCGGGCCAACCCGTTCGGAGAGGTGATTGGTTAATGAGCGCGGCTAAATGGCGAGAGGGGGCGGAGCTTTAGAGGCGCGTAGGGCGCTTGAAATAGAGCTGGAGGAAGGAAGAGAAGCAGAACCGGAGCGTTTTCGCGTCGAGGTTGTGCTGAGAGAGAGATTTAAGACGACGGGAAAGTAGAGACGACGTAAATACATTTTTTTTAAATCAAGCAAACAAACAAACGCAACATCGCATTTAACGCACGGACCAGAACCCACTGAGCCATCGGAGCCATCCGGCGTCGCATGGAGGTGAGGGCGGCACTTTATCACTTCATATCCCTGCTCATTTCCATATACATTATCACACTCACACACACACACTCACACACACACAAATATATATACACACACACTTAAAGTTTCAATCTCAACCATTTCGTAGATCAGCATCCTGTAGCCTAGAAACTGATTTATTTGAAGTTTGAAGTCTCAGCATCAGCACCAGATTCAGCACCGGACAGCTCCTCTTCTTCAAGTCTTTAAAACCTATACATCATCTAACTCTAAACCTACAGGCACATAACCAAAGCAAACTACACACACTTTTTTAAGACTGAATCGTAGATGTGTCCCACGGGTTTTCTCCGTCTGACCCACTTCATACATAAATAAATAAATAAATAAATAAATAAATAAAATGGAGCCCCTTTTGAGCTCTTGAGGTCCCACCAGAGGACCGTTTGGTTTGCGATGGAAACATTCGCTCAGGATAACTGAGATGGTTAATCGAGATGATCAAGCAATGATATGAACTATTTTATTTATATCTATTGATCAGCCTTCGAACATGCCGCTTTAATGCTCTGATTTCCCACCGAGGAGCCGGCAGACGTTTATCTCGTTTGATCTTATATGATCTTGTCAGCCACGTTTAATTTGAATGTAGCAATCTGTAAAAACAATAAGGTTTTAAAACAATGCATCAAAGGTTTTAGTTCTCAAAGGGAAGTATGGGATATTCTCCTGTTTCAGTTACAGTGGTGGAAATCACAAAGCAGCGTTCTCGTGATCAGGTTTTAGTTTGTGTATCTTTTACCTGAAAAGGTTTGCATGTACTTTACCTTTAAAGCATTTGTCCGAAAGCTAATTACAGGTACAAGAGTGGATCCTAAGATCCGATGATGTACTTTTAAATCGGGTTGGACTGTACTGTATACTGTATGATATGAACAAAATGCACAAAAAAAATAACTATGCTTCACAACCATATCAAGAAAGAGTATGCATGTATTTATTGTTTATATCCAGTTTGTTAACATCAATAATTAAAATTTATAAAGTCTATAAATGTTATTTGTATTTATACGGTACAACTCAGTACTGTTTGGCTCAAATGCCTTCAGTGGGTGGATTAGGAATTAGGAGGAAAAAAGCTCTATGGCTTTCAGTAGCCTTAAATAAATATCATTATATGCATTTATTATGTCCATGTAATTAATTCGAGGCAACCTGGCAAAAAGGTTAAGAAATACAGATTTAAAAAAAATGATTTCTCAAAGAGTTTTCAGGGATGAGTTATGTCTTTAAAATGACCGTTGAAGGTTATGTTCGATTATTATAGTATGAGTCGCATTGATCCAGGCTAGTATTACAGACTAGACATATACAAAGACTGATAAACTGTGTAAATGTTTTTATAATGCTTCGTTTTTTAAATCACGGTCATAACTTGTATCCATATTTTCCCTAATGAGTACGCATGGGTGAGGCAACTGCTATCAAGATTCCCATATTTTCAGAGGAAATATATTTGTATACCAAGACGCTGTGTAAAATATTAATTGTTTGATTAACTTTATTCATATTTGTATTTTATATTTTACAGGAGTTATCATGGTTTACACTTTAACAAAAACATTAATTACATTTAATCAAATAACGCCTCAATTTAAGCAGTGTTTTCAAATAGAAACACTGCATCGCAGTAATGTGGGCTTCTGAGCGGTCAGTGCGATCAGTTTTGGCTGTGTGCGTGTTACAGCAGATGGATGTGATTCAGCGTGACCACTGTGAACAGGCTGTGTGTGTAGCTGGAGTAAATCTGTAGTGTCTTGTCAAGACTCCTTCACTAATGTGTTACCTAAATATAGTCTGATTAGTAATCAAAACAGATTGGACTAAAGGACATCAACCTACACACTTCATGAATTGGTCAAGGTGCAATTGGTCCAATTCAGTAGCTAGATTAATTAGCATCTACAGACAACAGACAATTTTCCTCTGCAGGAACATTGAAGTTTATGAAAACACACAGATGATAACCAAGTAGGCACCATATAACTCAGCAAGAGAAATCGACTTGCCGTGTTCTCCCTGTGGTTTTTGGGTTTCCTCTAGGGTCTCCGGTTTCCAGCAACCGCACAAAGACATGCCCTGTAGGTTGTTAAGTGTTTCTGAGTTTCCCACTGTGTGTGAGTGTGTGTCTGCTTGTGCCCTGTGATATGTTGGCAACACATCCAGGATTTCCCCCACTTTGTGCCCTGAGGTCCCTGGGGATGCTCCAGGCCTCTTATGACCTTACTCAGGGTAAAATGTATAGAATATGAATTAATGAATGAATAAATGAATACATTAATGAAAAAATAGTAATAGTAACAGCTTGTTAAATAATTAGTCGGTTGTTTCTCATTTTTGGACCGTAGCAAGTCATTATCCACTCATAGCAGAAAATATGTGCTGATAAATGCGCTCGCAGGTGAGGTCATCACTCCTTCGCCTTATTCATTAATGAAGTTATTGGGAAATTTCCCAAGTCAAACAGGGACTTTTGATTGTACAGAATAACACAGCACAATTATGGGAGTAAAAACTTTAGACCCTGCTGGACTAACGCACTTATCCCAGAGTTTCACTAGTGCTTGGATACCATCATGGTAGAAAGTTTTCTGAGTACACCAGAGCCGGGATCGGACCGCCAGGAACTCACTTAATGGCTCAAATCTTCTCACTACAGGAGGTGACCAGTGATTCCCATCTCTTCTCATCATGCACTAATTTCTATCTACAGCAGTGATATACAGTCTATACAGCACAAATCTCATTATTATTTTTTCATTGCAGTGACCCTAATACAGGATAAAGCGGTATAGAAGATGAATGAATGAATGAATGAATGATAATATGGAAGAAAATTGTTTGGGGAAAAAAAGGCAGTATAGTAAATCTCTCACCCCTGTCCTTTTTACACACTCTTGGTCTCTTAAATATACAGCTGTTTAAAACGAATTTAATCGTAGTTAGCTTCCTGTGACTCAGGCTCCGGGCCTGTACAGCATATTAGGATGTTTGTGTCAGGATTTACAACCCATTAGCCATGTTCCCTTTTTTGTCTTAAGCCATTAAACGCCTCATTTGCACCGTTTATCATTAATTAGATCTAGCTGTTAGACTTCTAAAGTGCATAAAAATCCCAACTAGGATGTACAAATGCTTTGTATGTTTGAGAGTTCAGCAGAATTGCAGCTTGCTTCAGTTCCAAACTGAGAGCAGCAGATCGAGAGAAATGCTAACGCTAAACCGACCAACAGACGGAAAAAACAATCGTCAGTCCTGATCGCGTCATTACATTACATTACATCTCAGACGCACTTTAATGCTCTTTAATTATGACATAGCAAAGAAGTAGCAAATTAATAGCAAGAAAGCTAGCACAGCTAGCTAGCTAACAAACTAGCACTGCCTTGCAAACGGTCCTGCGCTGTATTAGCAGAAGTTAATTATTGGAAAAATATATTTCTCGTTGATTTAGAAATGCAAAGCTGCTTTCATATCTATACAAACTCATTACCGAGTTCTGAATGAATCTCACAAAGCAAGCGAATTGATGTATGTTTGTTTATCTGTCTGTCTGTCTGTCTGTATGCATGTACTGTATGTATGTCTGTTTCTCTGTCTGTATGCATGTCTGTCTGTCTGTCTGACTGCATGTCTGTATGTATGTATGAATGTCTGACTATATGTATGTAAGTCTGCCTGTATGTCTGTCTGTCTGATTGCATGTCTGTCTGTAAGTACTGTATGTATGTCTGTTTCTCTGTCTATATGCATGTCTGTCTGTTTGTGTGTATGCATGTCTGTCTGACTGTATGTCCGTCTGTATGTCTGTATGTCTGACTGTATGTCTGTCTGCCTGTCTGACTGTACGTCCGTCTGTATGTCTGACTGTATGTCTGTCTGACTGTATGTCTGTCTGTCTGTCTGTCTGCCTGTCTGACTGTATGTCTGTCTGTCATCACACAAAACTGGCTGGAGAGAGTTTAAAGAAATATTTGCTGTGTTTTTTTTGTTTTTTTTTTTAGAAATCTGCCTGAAGTTTAACCCGCACTATAACTTAAATCAAAATGTTGAGTAAAACGATGTTATGAACATTTATGTGCCGGCTATTTTAAAATAAGCTACTATTAAGCTACTTGCTCAATGTAAACAATCACCTGCACCGATAGATATGAATTAAAAAAGCTAAACTGAATATTTTACTGGGATTAATTTAGTCATTTTAAAATGCTCAAGTCAAACCATCATCATTCTTCAATTTTCTTTTTCGATTTCTCATGTGTGATTCACTAAACAGGGAGTGAATTTGCCCGACAATGAAAGAAGTACTTATTGTAAACAAGCCGTAAACATAAACTTTCCTATATGATCTGTGTCCCATTGATTGTAATAAGATGAAATGACAGGAAATTCAAAAATCTTGCTGTGAACCCGCCGTTAAATTTTGTAAAAATTAAGATACCCCTTAAAAAATTAAGGGGTACGTCTTTGTCGCAGGCTGATTAAAGCTGATCAGAATATTTGTAACTATTTTAAGTCCTTTCCTGTCAATGGCAGGTACTTACGCTGGTCAATCATTTTTAAATGCTTACAAATACTTTGTTTTTAATCAGTGTTCAGGTGCAATATACACCCCAAACCCACACACACACACACACACGATTTCAGTTGCTGTTTGCATGTGTTTTTCGTGTGTATATGGGATACATTTTAATATTCCTTGTAAATTCTCTCGTGTCTTTCTCCTGTCATGTCACTCCAACGCTGAAACGCTGTGTGTTGAAGTTGGTGTGCTTGTAATCTGTGTTCCTGACAAATACATGCGCACCTCCAACCTGCCGCGAATGAAATCAGGCCACAGTGTTACAGCAGCGAGGATAAATATGAGGCTGGATTACTGCAAGACTTAATGTGGTTGGAATCTGAGTGTGTGAGAAAACTGCACCGAGGATAGTCGGTAATGATCAGTAGGTCGAGGGTACACACGTGTATCTTGTGCGACTTGGGTTTGGTAAAGCACGCTGCTTTATTTAAAAAAAAAAAAAAAAGGTTAATACTGTACATATTAAGACAAGACTACACACACACACACACACACACACACACACACGTCCTTAATGTAATATACTGTAATACCAGTACTGTTAGAAATAAAGGTACCAATCTGTACTTTTTTTCTTGTTCCTTATGTGGTGTCCTGAAGGGGACATGTTTTATATCTTCAGTGAAAGGTACCGTATATGATCAGAGTAATGCTAGGGATCACTTTAGCAGGTAACAGATTTTGTACAAGGGGCGAGTCAAAAATTATCCGCACTCTGGCTATAGAATTTATTTTAATGAACTTTTCAATGAGATAAATCTTGGTCCGCATATGGCTGCTTTCAGGGGACCAAACAGGGGAAAGACTGATGAAGTAAAATCAAGACTGTAGGGAGGATGCTTTAAAACCTTTAAAAGGATGTTTTTGCCGAGTGTCCACATGTGTGGACGTGCAAGATCACAACACTCTTGGAGAGCAGTCTTCGGTGTTTAATCTAAGGTTTATGAGGTCATGAGGCCTATATATGTTCTCAAGCGTTTCATGTGTGAAATTTGCAACCTAATATGTGGCTCACTGTTGTACTGCATCTCGTTCAGAATCCCACCACCTGCTGCGCTACGCGCATGGGCCATAGAGCGATCCAACTGGGGGAAAAAAATGGTTGTTACTAGCTGGATTAATTAACATCCATACAGTAGATGACAGATGAAGATGTTGAGGTTCTCCTTGGGAGTGACAAGGATGGATAGGATCAAGAATGAGTTCATCAGATGGACAACCCATGTTAGATGTCTTGGAGATAAAGTCAGAGAGGCCAGATTGAGGTGGTTTGGACATGTTCAGAGGAGAGATTTTGAGCATATTGGTAGAAGGGAGCTGAGGTTGGAACTGGAGGTCTAGAGGAAGACCAAAGAGGAGATTTATGGATGCAGTAAGAGAGGACATGAAGTTAGTTGGTGTGAGAGAAGAGGAAGCAGAGGATAGGGTTAGATCGAGGCAGATGATTCTCTGTGGCGACCCCTGAAAGGGAACAGCTGAAAGACAAAGAAGAAGACAGTAGATGACAGATTACCTGTTTCAAATCAGGAACCCATAGGGAACACAAGATTTCCAGGAAAAAAAAAATAGGACTGGGCAAATTTAAATGCTTTTCGGGGATCCTCAGCGAAGGTTACCGACCATTTTATCATTAAATATTGGCAGGCATTGGTTTAGGCATTTCCATCTTTGTACGTGAGCATCAGAACATTAAACTAATGTGGCCAGCTAAATGTGGAAGCCAGTGGAGAGAACTCAGCAGTGGTGCAGCTTGATTCATTATTCGTCCTTAATGCCGCAGTCAAGTCTCGAGATTATGACAGACTCATCAATCATTTAAAAGACTTCCATGGGGTAAAGCGCTAGAATCCTCTTCAAACAAACAATGAGACAAAGGGATGCACCACTTTCATAGAACACCAACTGAACCATTAAACACATTGCAGGGGGAAGGGACAAGATGGAGATCAAGGTGTGGTCATGTACTGTATTTCCAGTAGCTCAGTCATTTTGCCGGTTGTATTCGATCCATAACGAGATACCTGGCAACCGTTGTGTCATCACGTTTCAACCTGGAGGGGATGACTTGGAAGATAAGCTTCACTTGGAGGAGATATTTCATCACCAGGAGAACAGGTGTAAAGAAACGAGGGACAAAATCCAGATGTACTGTACAGTACAAGCCAAATGTGTGTGTGTGTGTGTGTTTTCCAGCAAACCTTTTACACGGTCAGAATTTATCACGTTGTCGGTACAACCTGCAAAGTCTGCAGTGCTGCTTAGCTAAAAATAGCCAGTTATTTTGATAGTCAGCAACAGCACGGTTTTCTATGATTTGATTGCTTATTATAGAGTTATGAAGAAGCCAGGAGTGTCACCCCAGGTAGCAGTGCAGTAAAATGATGAGGGTCCACATCACACTTTGAAGAAGACCATGAAGTTCCCAGTGCGTCCGGAAAATTTTGACGAATGCAGCAGGAAACGGGGTCGAAATGGACAAATGTGCATTTAAAACGTTCATAGTATTCGCGAGGCACATCCCTGTCAGGTTCTCAGTAGCTCTTTTTCCTGGTGCTAGTTCGTGTCTGGTGCTAATGTCGGTTCAGAGCCAGTTCAGTAGCGAACCTCCTTTGCTTTTCCATGGGCTAAAGAGTCTTTACACCACTGCATATGTCCATGTACAGTCTCTACAGGTCTCTACTTCCCCAGCAATGCTAGCGGCAATAAAAGTGCTAGCGGCAACACTAGCAGCAAAAAAATGCTAGCAGAAAAAATGCTAGCGGCAAGCACAACAGCAACTAAAGCAAACTTCAGCATGGCTTTGCTTTGCTTTGGATTTAAGCATTTGAGCTGCCTATTGCATTGCAAGTCCTTTTTTTTTTTTTTAAAGACGGCGATCATCAACTCTCGACATGAGCGATTCTTCTGGTCTTCTAGCCCAGCAAAGTGACGGCGCCGCAATGAAACCTGTTTTTCTGTCCGAGGGCCGGTGCATGGTCTCAAAGGACTGCTTTAAAATGAGGCACCGGAATCTCCTTGGTGGGAAAGGGGTAAGAGCATAACAAGATCTTGTTGTTCTCCAGTTTCCTATCACGCACGTGATCACGCGCTCTAAGATCGAACCAAGATATTTCCATGTCCGATCAGATTGCAGCACGATCTTGAGGATTTGGATCCAGTATTTATAATAATTCTCTGAATGTGACCCAAGACGCTGGTAACCTGCTGCATGAAGGCCATAAACGTGACAAGCACCAGAATATGGTCTTTTACAATGTGACATGGCCCTACCATGGTCATAGCAGGAGCCTGAAGAGGTCATTGTGAGAGCGTAGTTGTCGTAGCAACGACTCGGCGCCATCCCATTGACAACTCAATCAGAACTGAAGTGTTACTTACGCCGTTAACTGATCAATGCCATCTTTAGCGCGTACTTATGAAGTTCCTCCTGCGTCAAGGGGGACACGTCAAGGGGGACAATACTACTGTACGTCCTTACCAGTTTCATTGGTTCCTGCCAAGTTCTTACTGCATTGACCCATAGTGGAAGCATGGCTCAGTGTAACTTAACCTAAGGGTTTAGAGAAACAGAGACTGCTGTGGTATGGTTTTTTGGGGCGAGTCCAGAGAAGGGGGTGCGGTTGTGAAATCCCAGCTATAATAGGATAAAGAACTCGGGTACTGTAATAGACGGAAATTTGATTGTTGAAAACCCATCAGTGAGGTAGAGTTCGACTCATACACTCATAACCATGAAACTGCGACACTTTCCTATACCGCAGCTTGGGTGAAAATAGAACTGCACACATGTCGGTTGGTTTATTTCCTTACACACAAGCAGTACGAGTTTTAAACACACACACACACACATTGAGAGCTGTGGGCCTCTTTTAAAACTCCCTGCAGTGCCATATCGAGATAGAAGTAGCTCCGTCTTTAAACTGCATTAATTCCTCAGCGGACGCGTTTATGGAGGACGCGGGCCGATATCGACTTGCTAATGCAGTTCGGTTGCTAAGAGCCTTGTGTAACATCCGTGATGATTCAGCGTGAAATGACCTGCCTCGAGTGACTTGCTTAGACGTCCGGCTGCTTCACGCTTGGTTTGAGTGGCGTGGAGGATGTTGTCAGTGCTCGCGCTAATACGCTGAAGAGCTTCATCACGGAGAGGCTCGATCGGAGAGGATGGGCTAAATGAACTTTAGAGAGTCCGCAGTTCAATTCGAGTGCTCCTGTGGGCGGAAAGAGAGAGCGCGAAAGAGCGAGAGGGGGAGAATAAAAAAAAATAAAAAAAAACTAGAGCGGCCTCTTTTATATCTCAACACTCATGAAAGAGCTCCAGTTGTGTCCTTGAACAAGATTCAACTCCCGTGAGATGAGACGAGCTTTTCGCTTCCAGCTCCTGTATCGCTCTGCTGTATCTCTCTTTCTTTCCGTTTATCTGTCTCTCTATCTTCTTTTGTGCTCTTCCTTTATCAGAAATCAGTTTCCCGAGTTTGACGAATGTGAAGAAGTGGGAAAGAAGAGAAAATGTGTGTGAGGAATAGAGATAAAGGGGGAAAAAAATCTCCTGTAGATGTACTGTAGATTCCGTCCAGCTTTTTTTTAGGAGCGACTTGTGCAGCAGCGGATGTTGCGAAATCTGCTGCTGTTAAGCTTTGAGATATCTAGAGATGTCTTTTTTTAGGTGTGATTAGGTATTGCTTGTAGCTTTTGGGAATAAGTATACGGTCAAACCATGGTATCGGTGCTAAAAAGTGTCTCGTCTGGATGCGAAAGTGCATTTTCAGATACGATTATATAACACCATTTTTTATAACACTTAATGCTTCCATGCTTCCGATCCAGGCTTCATTTTTTTTGTAAATATGAATACACATTTATATGTTTATCAGATAAAAAGAAACCTTTTGCTAAATACAGTTTCATGCCCTTTTATGTCTGTAGTGTCCGGAACTTTTTTGAATTCAAATCTTTCAACGATCTTAACTGTCATTCAGATGAAACTTGGCCAATTTAGATTTCACATGGAAAAACATGAACCTGAAAAAGTGTACTAAAATGCAAAAATGTAAGATATTGCAACATGAATCTGAAATGGTTACGGACACTACAGGGTTTGGTTACGGACACTACAGGGTTTGGTTACGGACACTACAGGGTTTGGTTACGGACACTACAGGGTTTGGTTACGGACACTACAGGGTTTGGTTACGGACACTACAGGGTTTGTTTACGGACTCTACAGGGTTTGGTTACGGACACTACAGGGTTTGGTTACGGACACTACAGGGTTTGGTTACGGACACTACAGGGTTTGGTTACGGACACTACAGGGTTTGGTTACGGACACTACAGGGTTTGGTTACGGACACTACAGGGTTTGGTTACGGACACTACAGGGTTTGGTTACGGACACTACAGGGTTTGGTTACGGACACTACAGGGTTTGGTTACGGACACTACAGGGTTTGGTTACGGACACTACAGGGTTTGGTTACGGACACTACAGGGTTTGGTTACGGACACTACAGGGTTTGGTTACGGACACTACAGGGTTTGGTTACGGACACTACAGGGTTTGGTTACGGACACTACAGGGTTTGGTTACGGACACTACAGGGTTTGGTTACGGACACTACAGGGTTTGGTTACGGACACTACAGGGTTTGGTTACGGACACTACAGGTTTTTGGTTACGGACACTACAGGGTTTGGTTACGGACACTACAGGGTTTGGTTACGGACACTACAGGGTTTGGTTACGGACACTACAGGGTTTGGTTACGGACACTACAGGGTTTGGTTACGGACACTACAGGGTTTGTTTACGGACTCTACAGGGTTTGGTTACGGACACTACAGGGTTTGGTTACGGACACTACAGGGTTTGGTTACGGACACTACAGGGTTTGGTTACGGACACTACAGGGTTTGGTTACGGACACTACAGGGTTTGGTTACGGACACTACAGGGTTTGGTTACGGACACTACAGGGTTTGGTTACGGACACTACAGGGTTTGGTTACGGACACTACAGGGTTTGGTTACGGACACTACAGGGTTTGGTTACGGACACTACAGGGTTTGGTTACGGACACTACAGGGTTTGGTTACGGACACTACAGGGTTTGGTTACGGACACTACAGGGTTTGGTTACGGACACTACAGGGTTTGGTTACGGACACTACAGGGTTTGGTTACGGACACTACAGGGTTTGGTTACGGACACTACAGGTTTTTGGTTACGGACACTACAGGGTTTGGTTACGGACACTACAGGGTTTGGTTACGGACACTACAGGGTTTGGTTACGGACACTACAGGGTTTGGTTACGGACACTACAGGGTTTGGTTACGGACACTACAGGGTTTGGTTACGGACACTACAGGGTTTGGTTACGGACTCTACAGGGTTTGGTTACGGACACTACAGGGTTTGGTTACGGACACTACAGGTTTTTGGTTACGGACACTACAGGGTTTGGTTACGGACACTACAGGGTTTGGTTACGGACACTACAGGGTTTGGTTACGGACACTACAGGGTTTGGTTACGGACACTACAGGGTTTGGTTACGGACACTACAGGGTTTGGTTACGGACACTACAGGGTTTGGTTACGGACACTACAGGGTTTGGTTACGGACACTACAGGGTTTGGTTACGGACACTACAGGGTTTGGTTACGGACACTACAGGGTTTGGTTACGGACACTACAGGGTTTGGTTACGGACACTACAGGGTTTGGTTACGGACACTACAGGTTTTTGGTTACGGACACTACAGGGTTTGGTTACGGACACTACAGGGTTTGGTTACGGACTCTACAGGGTTTGGTTACGGACACTACAGGTTTTTGGTTACGGACACTACAGGGTTTGGTTACGGACACTACAGGGTTTGGTTACGGACACTACAGGGTTTGGTTACGGACACTACAGGGTTTGGTTACGGACTCTACAGGGTTTGGTTACGGACACTACAGGGTTTGGTTACGGACTCTACAGGGTTTGGTTACGGACACTACAGGGTTTGGTTACGGACACTACAGGTTTTTGGTTACGGACACTACAGGGTTTGGTTACGGACACTACAGGGTTTGGTTACGGACACTACAGGGTTTGGTTACGGACACTACAGGGTTTGGTTACGGACTCTACAGGGTTTGGTTACGGACACTACAGGGTTTGGTTACGGACACTACAGGGTTTGGTTACGGACACTACAGGGTTTGGTTACGGACACTACAGGGTTTGGTTACGGACACTACAGGGTTTGGTTACGGACACTACAGGGTTTGGTTACGGACACTACAGGGTTTGGTTACGGACACTACAGGGTTTGGTTACGGACACTACAGGGTTTGGTTACGGACACTACAGGGTTTGGTTACGGACACTACAGGGTTTGGTTACGGACACTACAGGGTTTGGTTACGGACACTACAGGGTTTGGTTACGGACTCTACAGGGTTTGGTTACGGACACTACAGGTTTTTGGTTACGGACACTACAGGGTTTGGTTACGGACACTACAGGTTTTTGGTTACGGACACTACAGGGTTTGGTTACGGACACTACAGGGTTTGGTTACGGACACTACAGGGTTTGGTTACGGACACTACAGGGTTTGGTTACGGACACTACAGGGTTTGGTTACGGACACTACAGGGTTTGGTTACGGACACTACAGGGTTTGGTTACGGACACTACAGGGTTTGGTTACGGACACTACAGGGTTTGGTTACGGACACTACAGGGTTTGGTTACGGACACTACAGGGTTTGGTTACGGACACTACAGGGTTTGGTTACGGACACTACAGGGTTTGGTTACGGACACTACAGGTTTTTGGTTACGGACACTACAGGGTTTGGTTACGGACACTACAGGGTTTGGTTACGGACTCTACAGGGTTTGGTTACGGACACTACAGGTTTTTGGTTACGGACACTACAGGGTTTGGTTACGGACACTACAGGGTTTGGTTACGGACACTACAG
Source organism: Channallabes apus (assembly GCA_030522415.1). Classification (NCBI taxonomy): domain Eukaryota; kingdom Metazoa; phylum Chordata; class Actinopteri; order Siluriformes; family Clariidae; genus Channallabes; species Channallabes apus. The sequence goes on along the minus strand of CM060129.1, from coordinate 21,064,975 downwards.
GGTTTGGTTACGGACACTACAGGGTTTGGTTACGGACTCTACAGGGTTTGGTTACGGACACTACAGGGTTTGGTTACGGACTCTACAGGGTTTGGTTACGGACACTACAGGGTTTGGTTACGGACACTACAGGTTTTTGGTTACGGACACTACAGGGTTTGGTTACGGACACTACAGGGTTTGGTTACGGACACTACAGGGTTTGGTTACGGACACTACAGGGTTTGGTTACGGACTCTACAGGGTTTGGTTACGGACACTACAGGGTTTGGTTACGGACACTACAGGGTTTGGTTACGGACACTACAGGGTTTGGTTACGGACACTACAGGGTTTGGTTACGGACACTACAGGGTTTGGTTACGGACACTACAGGGTTTGGTTACGGACACTACAGGGTTTGGTTACGGACACTACAGGGTTTGGTTACGGACACTACAGGGTTTGGTTACGGACACTACAGGGTTTGGTTACGGACACTACAGGGTTTGGTTACGGACACTACAGGGTTTGGTTACGGACACTACAGGGTTTGGTTACGGACTCTACAGGGTTTGGTTACGGACACTACAGGTTTTTGGTTACGGACACTACAGGGTTTGGTTACGGACTCTACAGGGTTTGGTTACGGACACTACAGGTTTTTGGTTACGGACACTACAGGGTTTGGTTACGGACACTACAGGGTTTGGTTACGGACACTACAGGGTTTGGTTACGGACACTACAGGGTTTTAAATTGTTCTTTTACCATAAAAAAAGGTCATATGATTATAAAAGTGTATACCAATTTTAGTATTGATACATGAAATATGAATAATTTGCATTTGAAATTATTATTGTTTGAAGTGAGACTGAAAAATGGCCATTTTTGCGGCACATATAAAGTCATCTTTCCAAAAATAGAAATTTTAACTCTCATGTTGCATGAACTTCAGAAGTAGCTTCTGTTACACACCCTTTTTTTTTTACAGGTATATAACATAAGAAAAATAAAATACTGTGTTTTGGCCGAGAACGAACTTTTTTTTGGCAGCTGCAATTCAAGCCATCACCTAAAATCCAAAACCCAGTTGTAGAAGCTGTTGGGTATCAGAGCAGGAGAACATTGCCCGTAGCCTTTCTGTCTCATAATCACCTCCGGCATGCGTCTCAGTCTCAGTTCGGAATTGAATTAAGTGAAATCTCACTGGTTCGCTTCAGCTGGGAGACAAAAGAGAGACGACGAGATGTGAGCGTGTCCGTGCGGAATCGTTTCTGAGGAAATCTGAGCGAAATGATGTGAGGTGCAGAAAGTACCATATAAATGCATCTTCACTGGCGATGTTATAGGAATGAATCACCTGGTTCTGACTTTGAGGCATATTCAGGAGAAGCGATACATCCTTCAGAACAGAAGGGAAATCGAAGCCATGTCAGTCATCGCGCGTGTATGTGCACGTGAACGTGTGAAAGAGGGCGTGGGTCAGGGGTGCGGAGGATGTTGGAGAAGTGTTGACAGAGCGTGACACTCCAGATTTAGCTCTCTGCGCCAATTAACAGCTGCTCCATCCGCCTCGTTCGCGCGCCACCGAGAAAAAAAGAAAAGAAAAGAAAAGAAAAAAGAGTCGGGGCTGGAAAATTAAAGACCCGACTCGAGACCTGACTCAATTATTAATAAGTTGAGCATACATTTTTCATCACCTCCAATGCATTTGCAAATATGAGAGGCTGTGTCGGAGCGTGGCAGATGAGAAGGGAAGAGTGTGTTCGGAAAGCGGAGGTGTAGTGATCGCTACTTTCACTCAAACACACCATCGTAACCATCCTCAGGTTTTATACCACAGCTGTGAAATAACAGGAAACTCACAGCTGTCGGATTTTTATTAAAAAAGTGTGTTTGTGTGTGTGTGTGTGTGTGTGTGTGTGTGTGTGTGTGTGTGTGTGTGTGTGTGTGTGTGTATATGTGGGTGTGTGTGTGTGAATGTTCGCTGTTACTGATAATAAACATTCACTGAGATACACGGCGAGCGATAAAGGATGAATGAATAAAAGGCGAAGGAAGGAAATGACATCATGACGAAAGAACGATGGAATAAGTAAGAAAACCATTGAGAAAAGCAGAAAAAGAAAAGGAATGATTAATAAAGAGAAAGAAAAAAATAGAAAAGATATGAAGCAAATTGACATAATCAGGTAGATGGAAATAGAAAGAATGAAGAAGGGGTGAAACAAACTAAGAACGGGTGGGGTAAAGAGAAAGAGATGGTGTAGGGAAAGCAGGAGACGTGAGGAAAGGGTGAGAGACGGACATTGAGGAAGAAGGAGAGAAAAGGGGAACAAAGATGCACGGAAATAAAGAGATGATTCAACACAGGTAAAAAAAAAAAAAAAGCAAGAAAGAAACGAGATAGTGAGGAAAAAGGAAGCAGAAACAACGATCAAGAGAGAAGGAAAGAAATGGTGTGACGAAGAGAGAGAATGTAAGAAAAACAGAAATAGATAAAAGAGCATGGGAAATGATGAGGAAGAAACAGCACGATAGAGAATATAAAGAATAAAAAAGAAAGAATATATGAATTAAAGAAATAAGGTAATGTTGAGTAATTAACTAAAAAAGAAAGAAAGAATTAAGAAATGAAAACCGTAAATAATCACAAAAAGAGAAAAAGAAAGAAAGAAAAAGTGTAAGAAAGTAAGAAGTAAATTGAAAGAAAAGTGAGTGAGAAAAGTGTAGTGGGGAAAATGAAAAGGAAAGAAAGAAAGAAAGAAAGACATGATGTTGAAGAATGAAGAGAAAATGTAGAGGTGTAGAGAAAAACTGTTCGAAAAGCAGAACTAGATAAGGGACATGATGAGTAAGAAATATAGGACATAAAGAGAACAAAAGAAAAAAAATAAGACAATATGCCACAACCAAACAGAAAGAAACAAGGCAAAAAAGGAAGAAAGAAATAATTAATGAATGAAAAAAAATCCAAGTAAAAAAAAATGTATGATTTACGAGTGAAGAAAAAATATTTTGGAAAAAAAAAATGAAAAAGAGATAAAAAGAAAAAAGGACAATGATGAAGAAATACAAGAAAATGTAGAAAGAAAGAAATTGTATTAAAGAGAAATGAGGTTTAAAAAAGAAAATGGGGGGGAAGATAGAAAAGAACAAAACAAGGGAAAATAGTTCGATAGATAGTGTGATGAGCAAAAACAAAAAAGGAAATTATGTGCCAAGGAATGTTAAAAAAAGAAAAAAGGAAGAATAAGACAAAAAGACAGATAGTGTGACAATCCGAAACTAAGAAAGAAAGAAAGGAGGGAATGAGGTGCCGGAGAATGTTTTAAAAACATTTAAAAAGAAAAAAGAAAGAGAAAGAGAAAAAAAGAAAAAGACAGATAGTGTGACAAGCAGGAAGAAAGAGTAATTGTGTGGGGGAGGGGTTTTAAGTTACGCTGCTGATTGGTCAGACGTGACATCGTTCGAACTTAGAGTCGTTCAGTCAGTTTGTTTAGTTGGAAATTCTTGAACTTAAAACTTAAATATTAAAACCCTGGTAAATTTATCTGAAATCAGTTTAAAGAGTCTAGAAGTTACAGATTTCAGTCTCAGGTGAATTCTTAAAAAGAAAGCAAGAAGACGGTAGCCGTTCTCACCTTACAACAAATCCACATCAGTCACTCAGTAATTCCAGTTGTTTTCTCCCGAAAATAAAAGCCGTACTTATTATACACCCCTGCAGTTGCTTTGGAACTTCGCTGGCTCAAATATAGCAAGTTTGCTTCAGGAAAAAAAACAACAACGAACCCCTGCTGCTCTGTTGCCTTCACTGCGTCTCGGGGCTTGTTGTGCTTATGCACTACAACAGATGTAAAAATAACAACAGATATCAGATTAACGTCATACAGACACTAAATAACTCAATTATTGGGCTAAAATCTAAGATTGGATTTCCTGGAATCCAATAACAGCTTCAATCCGATTTAAAATAACATTGTATGTAACCGATTTAACCCCTTAGATTCCTGGATTGGAGTTTCTTTCTTATCAGTTTCTCTGTAGTGAATAATTCCTAGTCGTTACAGAATAACATGCTACAAGAAACTGAGGGTTTCTGGGGTTAATCTGGTAACGACAGAAATCAGATAATGTTGGGTTGTAAGTGCACGTGTGAACTGATTCCACTGATTGTGAGGCTGATTGGCTTTTACAGAGCACCAGGAATTAGCACAAGGTTAGTTTGGATTGCTGTTCAGCATGAAACCCATCGTGCGCCAAATCAGCTTAATTATGTAGAACAAGAGCAAAGTGTTTTTAATTGCATACAATTCAGCACATCTTGTTATCAATATGTTTTCCATTTAGAGATATACCCAAATAACACAGATACAAAAACAGATTTTCATTGGTTTTTGGTCGAAAACTTGTGAGGCAGGGGTAGCTCAGTGGTTAAGGTATTGAAGTATGGTTTGGAAGGTCCCAGGTTCAAATCCCATGACCATCGAGTTACCGCTGTTGGACCCTTGAGCAACACCCTTAACCCTCAACTGCTCAACTGATAAAAATGTAAGTCGTCTGCCCAATGCATGAATGTAATGTTGTCAGAATGGTGTCTCTAGTTGTGCATTGGTACTGTACAGAATGCAAATTTTGTTTAAAGGCATGAGTGGTTATCTTATAAGAAAAACTAAGTTCATGCTTTATTCATTAGTGCCAGAGGAAGACCACAGTGTTCTCCCAGTGACCATGCGGACTGGCCCACAGGTCATCTGTAGGGAGTCATTAAAATGCAAGACTTGAAAGTCATTAAAATGCAAGAGGTCTTTAATTTCATCTTCACAATGATCTTAATGTGAGGAAACTGAAAATAAGTCTTGATGTCAAAATGTCAGGGGTATTATAATTTTATGCTTTAATGGGTCCTGAAGATGTCCCCAGTAGCTTTTTAGTCCTTAACACATCCTCAACATGCCTTGCATGCAGCCACATCCTCACTAGGTCTCTAGTCCTGAAGACGTTCCCAATAGGTCTCTAGTCCTAAAAATGTTCCCAACAGGTCTCTAGTCCTGAAAAATTTCCCACTAAGACTTTAGTCCTGAACACGTCCACAACAGGGCTCTAGTGCAACATGCATCCTTAATGTCTCTAGTCCTGAAGATGTCCCCAAAAGGTCCTGAAGATATGCCCAGAAAGTCCCTAGCCCTGGAGATGTCCAAAATAATTATCCAATCCAATGTCTCTAGTCTTGAACACGCCCTTGACATGTCTCTTGTTTTGAACAGATTTCTTGTCCTGAAGGCATCCCAAATAGGTCTCTAGTGCTGCAGGCGTCACAAATAGGTCTCTAGTCCTGAAGATGTCCCCAAATGGTTTATAGTCGTTAGGATGTCCCAGTCCAGTCTGTAGGCTTGAAGATGTCCCCGACAGGTCTCTAGTTCTGAAGACGTCCCCAACAGGTCTCTAGTTCTGAAGATGTCCCCAACAGGTCTCTAGTTCTGAAGACGTCCCCAACAGGTCTCTAGTTCTGAAGACGTCCCCAACAGGTCTCTAGTTCTGAAGACGTCCCCAACAGGTCTCTAGTTCTGAAGACGTCCCCAACAGGTCTCTAGTTCTGAAGAAGTCCCCAATAGGTCTCTAGTTCTGAAGATGTCCCCAACAGGTCTCTAGTTCTGAAGAAGTCCCCAATAGGTCTTTAGACCTGAACATGTCATCAACAGGTCTCTTGTGTGGACAAATCCTCAATAGGTCTCTAGTCTTCAAGACAAAAGGATAGCAATTCTTATGGTGTATGAATTTGGACAAATCTGAATTTTTGGTTAGAATGTGAGAATACGTGGACAAAATTGTTGGTACCCTTTGGTCAATGAAAGAAAAACTCACAATGGTCACAGAAATCTGCCAAAAGCAATAATAAATAAAAATTCTATGAATGTTAACCAGTGAAAGTCAGACATTGCTTTTCAACCATGCTTCAATGGAATTAATAAACTCATGGAACAGGCCTAGACAAAAATAATTGTACCCCTAGAAAAGACGGGAAATAATGTGACCAAAGGGACATGTTAACTCAAGGTGTTTCCGCTAATTAGCATCACAGTGGTCTACAATCTTGTAATCAGTCAGTGGGCCTACTGTATATCTAGGGCTCCAGGTGTGTTGTTTGGTGACATGGTGTGTACAGTACCACACTCAACATGGACCAGAGGAAGCGAAGGAAAGAGTTGTCTCAAGAGATTCGAAAGCAAATTTTAGACAAGCATGTTAAAGGTAAAGGCTTTTAGACCATCTCCAAGCAGCTAGATGTTCCTGCGACCACAGTTGCACAAATTATTCAGAAATTTTAAATCCATGGGACTGTAGCCAACCTCCCTGGACGTGGCCGCAGGAGGAAAATTGATGACAAATCAAAGAGATGCATAATCCGAATGGAAAAAAAAAAGCCCAGAAAGACTTTTAAAGAGATCCGAGGTGAACTTCATGCTCAAGGAACATCAGTGTCAGATCGCACCATCCGTCATTGTTTGAGCCAAAGTGGACTACATGGGAGACGACCATGGAGGACACCATTGTTGAAAACAAATCATAACAAAAGCCAGACTGGAATATGCCAAACTACATGTTGATAAGCCACAAAGCTTCTGGGAGAATGCCCTATGGACAGATGAGACAAAGATGGAACTTTTTGCCGAGGCACACCAGCTCTATGGTCACCGACGGAAAAATGAAGCATCAAGAAACGAACACTGTCCCTACTGTGAAACATGGAGGAGGCTCAGTATTGTTCTAGGGCTGCTTTGCTGCATCCGGCACAGGGTGTCTTGAATGTGTGCAGGGTACAATGAAATCTCAAGACTATCAAGGAATTCTAGAGAGAAATGTGCTGGCCAGTGTCAGAAAGCTTGGTTTCAGTCGCAGGTCATGGGTCTTGCAACAGGACAATGACCCAAAACACACAACTAAAAACACCCAAGAATGGCTAAGAGGAAAACATTGGACTATTCTAAAGTGGCCTTCTAAAACTGGATATAGTGAATAGTGTTTGGACATACAGCATGTAAATGTGTGTTTAGCTTTCTGTTCATAATGTACAAAGACCTGTGTTTGCATCGCTAATAATGAAAATAAATGAACAATTCATGGTATTATCTCCATTGCAAAGGGGACATGTACTGTACACAGTATGACCTGGAAATGAGTTTTCTTTGCACAGGTGTGTGTGTACAGTATGTGTGGGAGAGAGAGAGAAGGAGGGAGAGAGAGAGAGACTTGGGACTGTGAGACTTGACTATTGCAAGAAATTGCACCCGATCCTGTAACATCCTGTCCGTCAAGATGGAGGAAGCACAAATCTGTATTGAAAACAGAATATTTAGTCAACATTCTAGGGTTTTGTGTATTTCGGAGAAAATGAATGACGAGGGAAGAGATTTCAAGTTGTATTAAAGAAGAAATACAGTAAGCCCGCATAACCTGGTTATTTTCATCAGTGGCCTCAAGAACATCTGGCTCAGTAATCTCTCTTAAATTAAACACCAAGCCGTAGAGAGGACTGAGTGATGCAACTTTTTATTAAAGCGTGGTCTGGCCGGGATCTGCCCCACTGAGCAGCACTTAATGCACTTAAACGAAGAGCTTCTCTGTCTCACTTTTATTCACTAGGCGTGTCATTTAGCACAGTGGCCTTGAGACGCAGACACACACACACACACACCCATACTCGTAAAGAATCTCTGTTTTATTGTCCCTTTTGGCCAATAAGACGGGTCATTTACCAAATGGTGAAAAACACGTCATGGTGATAAGAGTCCGGATCATTCGATGTAGACTCCTTTACAGCCTTTTTGTACTCATTATTATAACATCGAACCTTATAATAACAACGGGAGAACTCACATACTGTACTATATGATGAAATAATATTAGGAAACAATGAGGAGGAAATGAATTCACTGGAGACACTGGAGTCTGATGAAAATATCTGGAAATGTTCTGTGAATATTAGACATTCTAATGGCTGGGGTATGTTTTGTTTCTAACAAAAAGTATATTTATTTTAAATTGCAGAAAACCATGAAGATGCAGTTCAAAGTTCAGATCAAACATCATAAAGGATTAGAAACGTTTATGACTGGTGATGATGTTGGTGCCAGACACACTGAAGCTGTTAAACTCCTGAGATTTTTATAGAAACCAGCTCGAAAGATACATGATAATGCAAAAATCATAACCATGATTATTTTAGTCAATATTAAGATCATGATTATTATGGAAGCATCCAGTATTTATTTAACTTAAAAATGTTTTAGATTTTTGTCTTGGCCTTTAAATATAATTTAACTGTAAATTAAGTCAAATAATATTCAATAATCTAATTATTCACAATATTCAATAATCTACAATATTCAATAATCTCATTTGAACAGTTGATATTAAGATGTATCTGCTACTTATACTCTTCATTAAAACCTTCATTAAAACCAGGAAGTATAAAAGAGGTAAACAAACGATAGTACAACGCTCAGTCGTTGAGTTCGCCCGATGTCGTTTCGGAATCGTTCACCAAACCGTGAGTACTCACTATCTTGGTATTACTTTCTGATTGAGTGTGTATTTATAGGACGCGGGTTAGATTGTGTCTTTCCCTTGCTCTCCTTTTATGAGAGTCCTTAGAACAAATAGCGTGATTATCCTGCCTCCTCGTGTTCTTCCGCGTTTGGGTTTACCATTCACGCAACAAAGGGCTAACCGCTAAGCTACGTCTTCTGGTCATCTCAGGTTAGTTCGTGACATTTATGACTCTAATCTGAGGTGCTGTTTGGTGTTAATTGGTGATTTCTGAGGCTGGTAACTCGAAATGAACTTCTCCTCTGCAGCAGAAGGTACGTTTTGGTCGTGCTTTCCTGGGAAGGTCTTCATGAGTCATCATGGTGCTTGATGGGTTTTGCAAATGCACTTGACACAATACTGTTCTTGCAAGAACTGATCCAGACCCTTGGCGGCAACAACTGCAATCAAGCATTTGCAATAACTGCCAATGAGTCTTTCACATTGGAGGAATTTTGGCCCGCTCTTCTTTGCAGAATAGTTTTATTTCAGCCACATTGGAGCCACCTGTTCAAGGTCATGCAACAGCAACTCATTCAGTTTTTAGTCCGGACTTTGACCTCAATTTTGTTTTTGTGAGGTCCTCCGAGTGGCGCAGTGGTAAAGTGCTCGCCCTATCATCCTGAGTTCGGTTCCCGGGTGATGCTGTAACCTCTCACAGCCGGAGGTCTATAGAGAGCTGATTGGCAGAGCTCTCTCAGAGGGGCGGGATGAGAGATACTTAGTGCTCCCACATTAATCACGACTCTACAGCCAATCAGGGGCGTCTGTGAACTACGCAAGTGGAAGGAGATTGAGAAACCGGCTCAGCCCTAGCGTCCTGTGCGTGGACAGAACTGCCCTGTTGATCATTTGGACAAAATGCTGAAGACTTTGAGTTGGGTAGGCTACAACACCAGGAGACCACACTGTAAGGACGTCCTCTTATATCATTTTTAGTCCTCCTCCTCTGTTACCTAACTGTTTTTCCACCTTGCGCTCCTGCCACCCGTTGACTGGCTGTTTTGTTTGCTCGTGCTATCTTTCTCAGTATGAAAACCATGTGCGCAGTGTGAAATTATTTCATCTGTGAGTCAGCGCTGGCAGCTTGATTAAATATTGCAGCAGTAATAATGAGACTATAAACACAGTGTCAGGTCTGGTGTCGAGTATTGCCTGATATTACTGAAAAATCCTGTACGAGAAAGAGTGTAGAGGAATTACACAGACGTGCTAACATGGAGCTCAGGGCTCTGTTGTTAATGTGGGACTGGGTCACGGGGATTAGGATACGTCTATCATTCAGCATTACGCTGTCTGGCACTGCCATGCTGCATCCGAGCATGACTTTAGGAGGATTGGAGCTTATAGACAGGCTTGGATGAAAGCGTGTGTTTTTCTGTTGAATAGGTTTCATTAGTTGGCCGGAATGGGAAAAATGATCAGGGGTATTTATTGAGGAACGGAAATGGTTTGATTGCACTTTGACAAAGTTTTTAAGTCAATGAATCACAACAGGGCTTCCGATTAGGTCAGGCTGAAATGCTAAATGTAAACACGATGAAACCCAGAACATCGCTACTGATGCTGGTGTTGGATGTCATGCTCATTTTCTTGCATTTGCATCATTTTATAGATTGTTCAGACACCAAAATCTGTCATTGTATGATACTTTGTGACGTAAGCCTAGTGTACATGGATGGGTTGCATTAACTAACCCACTGGTGAATTGGTGAATTTGACTATGTTTAAACGACGACTGCGGCACGGTGGTGTAGTGGTTAGCACTGTCGCCTTGCACCGCCAGGGTCCGGAGTTTGCATGTTCTCCCCGTGCTTGGTGGGTTTCCTCCGGGTACTCCGGTTTCCTCCCACAGTCCAAAGACATGTAGGATAGGTTAATTGACATTCCAAATTGCCCGTAGTGTGTGAATGAGTGTGTGTATGTGAGTATGTGTGTCTGCCCTGCGATGGATTGGCCCCCTGTCCAGGGTGTACCCCTCCTTGTGCCCTAAGTTTCCTGGGATAGGCTCCAGGCCCCCGCGACCCTGTATATAAGGATAAAGCGGTACAGAAAATTAATGAATGAGGATAAACGACGACTCAAGACGCATCTGTTTCTCCAGTACTTGGACTAACCCCCCCCCAACCCCCAAACACCCCGCCCTTAAAAAAATTCCCTCTTCTCAGTTGTGTTGCACTAATGGCACTTAGTTAACCCAGTGTAAGTATGTATCCAGTGATGTAAACTTTAACGCACTTTTTGTAAGTCACTCTGGATAAGAGCGTCTGCCAAATGCCTAAATGTAAATGTAAATGAATTGGTTGTAGATAGTCACGAAAACAGAATGTTCACAATCAGGAAACACAGAGAGAGAGAGAGAGAGAGATGTGAGCAAATTTAAGCAAATTTGAAGGTGAGTACTTCTTTACTTTTACTCAAGTACACAAATAAAATGAGCACTTCTACTTTTACTTGATATTTGTTCTATGGAGTCTCTACTTTTACTCAAGGATTTGTGTAATTTGTGTTACAGTCAGGAGTGCGAGCACTGAGCACTGATGAGTCCTACCCTAATGCCTCTTTTCCACTGCATAGTACGGCACGGCACGGTTCAGTGCAGCTCACTTCGGTCGGTTCGGCTCAGTTCGGCTCGGTTTGCGCTTCCACTGCAGTTTAGTAACACTTTAGAGTGGGCGGGATTATTCACGTGTCGTTATAGTTGCGGCGCCGCTACTGCCGTGACATCATCGTAAACGCGCCACAAACAAACACACAACAATGGAGCATATCGACGGCATGGTGTTCTTCATTCTCGCCATGTAGATGTTTTTAACAGCGAGACGAAGGAGTTTGTTTCAAAAGAGGCTGATGGCAGCCAAAGAAAATTTTTGGTTAATACAAAAAGGTGCGTCCGATCCTTCTCTGGCTGTTCTAAATATAGCGGTTCTGTTGTGTCTCGTGTCGCAAGTTCGGTGACGCAGTAATGACGATTTTCTCCGGCCAATCAGTGACCTGCAGAGTTTACACGTCACGTTTTGGTAACGGTTCGGCGCGCTTGGAACCTCGGCTGAGGTGGTACTAAAAAAAGGACCAGGTACCAGGTACTGTTCCCAGTGGAAAACCCCCCAAAAGTGAGTAGAACTGAACCGTGTCGTGCCGTACTATGCAGTGGAAAAGCTCCATAAGATAACAATGTATGAGTTTATAGTAGCTGTACAGAAGTCGAACAAAACCCACAGTCCACTATAGCACTAGTTGAACTACTAGAGTTATCTAGTACGATTTTTAAAAAATTAGCTAGATAATGGGGGGGGATAAAAGTGTATACAGTATGTGAACACTCGTGCTTCATTGCCTGGGGAGATTTAAACAGAAGTAAATAAAAAGTAAAAACGTCCTGATACCCCTCCCTAATTGATGAATAATATAGAGGAGAGTTACTTGTTTTGGTATGAGTATCAGTATCGTCACCTTTTTACTCAATATCTAATTGGCACGTTTCCAAACTTTACTGCTTAAATGTATGTGCCATAAGATTTATTTCACAAACACTGAACAATCTGCTAATAATTGAATCTCTGAGTTATTGACCAGAAGGTGAGCAGTTCGAGCCCCAGCGCTCCCAGGTTTCCGCTGTTGAGCAAAGCCCTTAACCCTGTGGTGCTGTATAATGGCTGACTCTCCGCTCTGATCCCAGCCTACTTACAAAAAGCTGGGATATGTGCAGAATAAGGAATTTGACTGTGCAATAATAATGTATGTGTGGTGAATAGAGGCTCAACTGAAAAACTCTCCTTTTTTTTAAACCTGGTTATATAAGATCTGATTCCCGACTCCATTACGAAGTGTCTTTTATATTACACACACATCTGTGTTAAGTGGAAAGCATTTTTCTGCTTGAAGCTGTTTGTGAATCCATGTGGTGAAATCTAATCACAGAACAATGCCAGAAACCTAGTTCAAGGGATGGAACGTTCGGATTTGGTGTTTATGGAGCGTTGCAATAGGGCCGTGCAGTGGGATGAAGAAACTAACAGCTCTATTATAGGTATAATAATGGTAGACGATGTTATGGGTGTTTTTATTCGTTTGTGTGTTTGTTCATTTATTTATTCATCTAATGCATTAATTTGGAAAAAGAATAGTTTAAAGATGCAGTACAGTGGTTTGCTTCCAATCAGTTTCTAAATAGTAAATAAGAAGATGTAAAAATAAATAAATGTTAAACAGTTAATTAATCAATGCAATTTTACAAAACGGATTCCAAAAAAGTTGGGACAATAAACAAATTGTGAATAAAAACTGAATGCAATGATGCGGAGATGGCAAATGTCAATATTTTATTCAGAATAGAACATAGATGACAGATCAAAAGTTTAATCCGAGAAAATGTATCATTTTAAAGGAAAAATATGTTGATTCCAAATTTCACGGTGTCAACAAATCCCAAAAAAGTTGGGACAAGTAGCAATAAGAGGCTGGAAAAAGTAAATTTGAGCATAACGAAGAGCTGGAAGACCAATTAACAGTAATTAGGTTAATTGGCAACATGATTGGGTATAAAAAGAGCTTCTCAGAGTGGCAGTGTCTCTCAGAAGCCAAGATGGGTAGAGGATCACCAATTCCCACAATGTTGCGCAGAAAGATAGTGGAGCAATATCAGAAAGGTGTTACCCAGCGAAAAATTGCAAAGACTTTGCAGTTATCATCATCAACTGTGCATAATATCATCTGAAGATTCAGAGAATCTGGAACAATCTCTGTGAGTAAGGGTCAAGGGTGTAAAACCATACTGGATGCCCGTGATCTCCGGGCCCTTAAACGACACTGCACCACAACCAGGAATGCTACTGTAAAGGAAATCACAGAATGGGCTCAGGAATACTTCCAGAAACCATCGTCAGTGAACACAATCCACCGTGCCATCCGCCGTCGCCAGCTGAAACTCTACAGTGCAAAGAAGAAGCCATTTCTAAGCAAGATCCACAAGCACAGGCGTTTTCATTGGGCCAGGGATCATTTAAAATGGAGTGTGGCAAAATGGAAGACTGTTCTGTGGTCAGACGAGTCACGATTCGAAGTTCTTGTTGGAAATGTGGGACGCCATGTGATCCGGACCAAAGAGGACAAGGACAACCCAAGTTGTTATCAACGCTCAGTTCAGAAGCCTGCATCTCTGATGGTATGGGGTTGCATGAGTGCGTGTGGCATGGGCAGCTTGCATGTCTGGAAAGGCACCATCAATGCAGAAAAATATATTCAGGTTCTAGAACAACATATGCTCCCATCCAGACGTCATCTCTTTCAGGGAAGACCCTGCATTTTTCAACAAGATAATGCCAGACCACATTCTGCATCAATCACAACATCATGGCTGCGTAGGAGAAGGATCCGGGTACTGAAATGGCCAGTCTGCAGTCCAGATCTTTCCCCTATAGAGAACATTTGGTGCATCATAAAGAGGAAGGTGCGACAAAGAAGGCCCAAGACGATTGAACAGTTAGAGGCCTGTATTAGACAAGAATGGGAGAGCATTCCTATTTCTAAACTTGAGAAACTGGTCTCCTCGGTCCCCAGACGTCTGTTGAGTGTTGTAAGAAGAAGGGGAGACGCCACACAGTGGTGAAAATGGCCTTGTCCCAACTTTTTTGGGATTTGTTGACACCATGACATTTTGATTCACCATATTTTTCCCTTAAAATGATACATTTTCTTAGTTTAAACTTTTGTTCCGTGATTTATGTTCTATTCTGAATAAAATATTGACATTTGCCATCTCCACATCATTGCATTCAGTTTTTATTCACAATTTGTTTAGTGTCCCAACTTTTTTGGAATCCTGTTTGTACATTGTACATTTTCTTTTATTATGTTTATTTATATTTATTTATGTACTATTTAGAAACTCTTATTGGAAGCAAAATATTTTATTGCATCTTAAAAATTTACTTTTTTTTTTTTTCCCTTACAATCATCAAAGAACTTTTTATTTTCGTTCACTTTTAATCTTATTCTGTTTAAGTGACCCCACTGGAATTCTTGCTGTTTTATTAGTAAATCGACGTGTATCTTATGTATTGTCTTAAAATATTCGGCAGAATGAATTATTGGTTAGCCCTGTCTCACCTTGCACCTCCAGGGTCTGGGTTCGATTCCCGCCTCTGGGTCTGTGTGCATGGAGTTTGCATGTTCTCCTTGTGCTTGGTGGGTTTTCTTCAGGTTCTCCAGTTTCCTCCCACAGATTAGGCTAATTGGCGTTCCCAAATTGCCCGTGGTGTACACTACAGTATGTGCGATGGATTGACCCCCTGTCCAGGATGAACTCCACCTCAGGCCCTAAGTCTCCTGGGCCTCCTGCGATGCTGTATGCAGCATAAAGCGGTACAGACGATGAGTAAGATCGTCTTAACACATCAGATGATTTAGTATGCACTATTTGATTTTAGGATCCAGTGCTTTATCTTTATTTCATGTTTAGAATAAAGCTTTAAGTCTACATTACAAGCAGCCTTTAGGGTACTTTTTTTTTATTATAAATGTACTTGTCTGGAGTCCTTTTTTTTTTTTTTTTTTTTTAAACCTTTTATCACATCTAATGTCTCCTATTTTCCAACAGTTACACATGGTTTCCGATCTCGCCCTTCCTGGAGTGTTTTCCCTGCCCTGCCACCGGACTCTGATCATTTGAAGCTCTTTGTGAGCTTAAAAAACAAAAAAAGATGGAGGAAAAAAAAAAACTGCTGTGCGCTGGGATTTCTAGAACACGATAAAGGGAAAATCTTTTTGTTTTTGGTGATGGTTTTACTTCTTTTTAAACTTCCTTATCCCTTGGTGCATTTCTTTGAACGCGAGAAAGCTTCCCACTTCATGCTTCACCAGAAAGCTGGCCCTAAGGGCGTATCTCTTTTATGTACTTCCTGTCAGGTTTCCATGGCAGCAGGCGAGATGGCCTCGATCCCTGCTGTGCGGAAGGGTCGAAAGGGAAGGGACGGTCCTGAACTAGTGCACCACTAGCTAATAGGATCTGACAGGCGTGCTGGAGACCATCACACATCCAGGGCAAGCTAGGCTGCAGCTGATCCACTCACAACCGTAGCCTAGAACTGAAATGGCTACAGAATTCTCACAACATGTGAAGAAAAGACAGTTGAACCCAGGAAAAAAACATATGTCTAGGGTTAGATCTCTACAGGCAGTATGGATATATATGAGTTCAGTCTACCAGTAGGAACAGAACAGTGGGTCAGCTTTCGAGCTGGCTATAGATCTAATATGGACTCATGAAATGCTGCATTTACATTTCTCGATCATTGAGAGAGGTAGATTTGCATGATTTGGTTTTGATTTGATCTACATCCAACCGTACAGCTGCTTTAGCTACAATGAAGGTAAGGTCCTCGGTATTGCAACATAGAACATCCAAAAAACTGATTACAACACACACGCTACCGTTCAAAAGTTTTAGATCACTTTCTAACTCCATGATGGTTCCTGATGTTTATTTCTTTCTACATTGTAAAGTTTTGCTGAAGGCGTCCAAAAACTGCATGAATCTCCTTTGAACAGTTGATATTGAGATGTTTCTGCTACTTCTGCTCTGTAAAGACTTCATAACGCCTCTAATCTGAGCTGCTGTTAATTGGAACAAGTAGTTCCCCATTGATGGTATCTTGAGCACACTACTTTGGTTTTATCCAAACTTTAATCTAGAAGTTTTTTTATAGTAAAACTTGCCGTTCAGCACACCTGTGATGTTTCCTCAGTTCATCGTATTATCAGCGCCAAATGTGCCGTTATCACCCACAATTATGGAACGTCATTAGGGTCAAACATTAAAACTTCTTTTTCAGACCAAAAAATTTTTTGGAACCCCAGCCATTTTTCTACAATATCCCAACTTCTTCTGCTCTGAACAGAGATAGCACGTCTCCCATTTCTTTCATCAGTCCGTAGACGTCTAATATGCTGAACTTTTGCTTGCGGTATTGAAGTGCAATTGGGTTTCTCTGTCCTTTCCTTATTCTCATCATCCTAGTATCGCCAGCTTAAACAGCTTCAAAGTTAATTCTGTACAAAAATGGTGGTCACATCTCTCCACCCCACAAACAGGTCTGTGGAAGAACTCAATCATTTTTATTTCCTGATAGACACTTAAAGACGTGAGCTACTGTATTATAAACCTTCATCTCCAAGATAACAGATGTGGGTTCTGGAATCCTGTTGATTTGATTATCTCTAACAAGGTTGAAATTCAACTTGTGCGTCGACATTTGTGATGATGGAACCAAAGACACCTTGAGCAAACATTCATTAAGAGTTTGATGTTTCTTTTAGATTTTCTTTTTAAGATGGTGTACAAGATACAACATTTAGAGATTTAACTTAATTTGAACTAAACTTCATGCCATCCTTCTTATGAGATATTTGGCTTTGGTGTCGGTGAGTTCGCATTACAGGACAGAAGATAAAGATCTGGAATTGACTTGATGGCATTTTGTCTCTGAAATATTCTCTTGGTGGTGATGGTGGTGATGGAGGTAGTGGTGGAGGTGGCGTGGATTTGTGGTGGTGGCTTTGGATTGCAGACCAGAAGATAAAGATCTAGACTTGACTCGATGCTTTCCTGTCTCTAAAATATTTGTGGTGGTGGAGGTGTGAAGGTGGTGGTGGTGAGTTTGCATTGCTTCCGAGAGATTTTCTTGGTGATGATGGTGGAGATCACGGAAGTGTGGAGGTAGTGGTAGAGGGTTTGCATTGCGCCTGAGATGTTTTCTTGGTGATAGTGGAGGTGGAGAAGATGAAGACTTGATGGTTTCTTGGCTATTATATTAGCCGGATAATAAGATATTTTCTTGGTGATGGTGATGGTGGAGGGTGGACGTGTCTTGGTAGTGGTGGTTGATGCAAACCAAATGATAAAGATCTGGTGATGGTGGTGGAGGACACCTCCTCGTGGTGGTGGAGGTTTGGATTTAGTGGTGGAGGATGCTGCATTGCAAACCAGAAGGGACTTGTACATAAAAAAAAGAAGAATGAAAGTGCTCTAAAAGCTGAAGCTGCTCACAAACATCCACAGACTAAACACAAACCACCAGGGTTGGCAAGAAAGACACAGACATGGCTTAGACGTATCTGGGTCATATTTCCCCCACTTCATAGCATCAGGTGGGAAAAGTGGGTTTCCTTTGTTGGGCACTCACGAACATTATAATGCACTCAATCTGGCCACTCTCTCTCTCTTTCTGTGTCCTGACAAAGCTCCCTGGAGAGTCAATTTGTGCGCAGTGCTTGAAAAGAATCAAAGTACGGAGCAGGGCGGGGTCGGGGGAGCGTCGTAGAGAGGGGTTGAAATTATTCCAGGCCTGTTTTCGTTTTCATCTCCTGCCACTTCTAGAGCGTCAAGTCCATGTTTCGCCCTTTTTTCAAACCAGCGCGGTTCTGTTGAAGTGAAGGGTTTCCGCCGTAAGGGACACATTAAAGGAGCCGCAGGTCTGAGCAGACAGCCTGTTTTACATGCCAGTGTGGAACATGTCGGGTTTTTTTTCGCTCGTCATCTTTTGCTCTGGAATATGATTTGCTGAAATGAAGCCAGTTAAGCGTTGGCAGCCTGGTTCTCTGCAGCCCCGACTCTGAGGGAAGCTCCGCTGGGAAATATGATTGATTGCATGGAAGTTATATTCACCTTTCTGTCTTTGACGGTTATAATAAGCTCATGTAGTAGCGAACTGGACCAGCCGGAGCCTTGTTATCGGACACAGGCTCCATTTATATTTCATGGATAGCATGGGCAGATTCGCCTGTTTCTGAGTTGGTGCTGTGACAGATTGGAGAAAATACGTATAGAAAATCTACAATCATTCTGTTTCCTTTTTTAATAGCACTTTAACATTATGGTTATCATTAGACACTCGATGCAATTAGCTCAGCGGGTAATTATAAAGCTCACCATGCATTAAATCCGGTGTCTTGGTTCAGGGAAAACAACCCATGTAGCGTTGTGGCTGAGGAGCTGGGAGTGGATTTTATTAGCCGCTTCTGCATTTCAGCCTCCAGCTCCCTCCTTTCGCTTTCTGTCAGCTCGAATCAACTCATAAGTTCCAGAGATGTCAGATGGAAGCGTGTGCTATCACGCAATTTTGATGCCAGTGTGGCTCATCATAGTTTAAGTTCAAGTTGACGAAAAGTCCGTAACTGATAAACTAAAGTATTATTTATAGGTAATGTAGTGATCCGGTGATCCACTGATAAAAGATTTAGCAATAGTTTTGGTGTAAATGCGCATCAAGTGTTTGGAGCTTGAACCAAATTGTCAGCTTTTGTGATCTCCATCGCAACGTTTTTTTGCTTTTTTAAGTATTGAGATGGACTACACGGAGAGTTTGTTCTTTGATGCATGATTGCTTTTATCTTTTCCCCTCTGCGAGCTCAGCAGGTGCTCTTTTGCATACATTGGCCACAACGTTGTACCCTCAACAAATGGTTACTCTCAGTTTGACCGAGATGAAAGACAACTAAATAAGATATTATCACTTTAAAGGACCTTGCATGCAGGTTGCATAATTTATGATCGAGAACTTTGTATGGTGAAGATTCGAAACACACGACCTTATGATGAGAAGTCTGGCGGTTCGAACACGACAAAAACCGTCCAACTAAAGCCAGGTCATGCCGTCATAATATGCTTATAAATAGTCACCATTTAAGATGATGCTGAAGGGAACCTGTTTCTTTTTTTTTCAATCTTTCTTTCTTTATTTCTTTCATAATCTGTCTTTCTTTTTTTTATCCAGGTTCTTTCTTTTTTTTCTTTCTTTTATAGTGAATGCCTATAGGAATAAGTAATCATTTATTCATTCATTATCTATACCACATGTCCTGTACAGGGTCCCAGGGGCCTGGAGTCTATGTCAGGAGACCTACTGTATGTTAGCACCTGGACAGGGTGCTCGTTCATCACAGGGCTAACACACTTATGGCGCTTTTCCACTGCATAGTACGGCACGACACGGTTCAGTTCAACACGGTTCACTTTTGGGGGGTTTTCCACTGGGAACAGTACCTGGTACCTGGTCCTTTTTTTAGTACCACCTCAGCCGAGGTTCCAAGCGCAAGGTTCAAACCGTTACCAAAACGTGACGTGTAAACTCCGCTGGTCACTGATTGGCCGGAGAAAATCGTCATTACTGCGTCACCGAGCTTGCGACACGAGACACAACAGAACCGCTATATTTAGAACAGCCAGAGAAGGATCGGACGCACCTTTTTGTATTAACCAAAAATTTTCTTTGGCTGCCATCAGCCTCTTTTGAAACAAACTCCTTCGTCTCGCTGTTAAAAACATCCACATGCCGAGAATGAAGAACACCATGCCGGCGATATGCTCCATTGTTGTGTGTTTGTTTGTAGCGCATTTACGATGATGTCACGGCAGTAGACTATAACGCGCCGCGACTATAACGACACGTGAGTAATCCCGCCCACTCTAAAGCGTTACTACACTGCAGTGGAAGCGCAAACCAAGCCAAACTGAGCCGAACCGAAGTGAGCTGTACTGAACCGTGCTGTGCCATACTATGCAGTGGAAAAGAGGCATTACACACCACACTATGGGCAATTTAGGAACACCTTATCTATATGTCTTCCGAACCCTCGACCCTGGAGGTGAGAGACCACAGTGGTATACAGTATACCACCATGCAGCTGGAATAAGTTATTATTAATAGAATAGGATGAAAGTAATGAACTGAAGAACAACATTAAGCGGGAAACCCCAAACAACACAGTTTGGCAATTCAGATTGTTTGGTGTGCATCTGTACCAGGATTAGCTTGACCTATTCACAAAGTGTCAGGATCAACAGTGTTTACTATTGTGCTGATGGGAACTGAACGTCAGATATAAAGTGGGACAAAGAATATTCATGTACTGAAAATGTTTACTGCATTCATTCATTCATTCATTTTAAGTTAAGACTTTATCTTTATCTCATTCAAGATCTTACCCCTCCAATTTTATCTTGAATAACTTTTTTTCTAGGGGTCTACTTGACCGGACATGAAATGCATACAGTATATGTAATTAAATATTTTAATAGCCTAAACTACATTCATACATTTAACATATTTCTTTCTTTGTTTTCCAGGAGTGAGCCAACGCCTTACTTCTGTCTTGTAGACGTCTGTTTCTCTGAAGCATCAGAAAGTACGTGTGACCAGCACCTGAGATCTCCCTACAGACCCTCAGCATGGAAAGAGCTGCCATTTCCACTCTGCTGCTCTGCATCTGGCTCCTTCTGATTGCATGTCAGTATTCTCTGGCATCGACATTCTGCCCGGCGCAGTGTGTTTGTGAAACACGGCCATGGTACACCCCTCAGTCTGTGTACCATCAGGCCAAGACTGTGGACTGTAATGAACTCCATCTAAGCACTATCCCACGAAACATATCTTCTGACACTCAGGTGCTGCTTCTCCAGAGCAACAACATCTCCGTGGTGACCTCAGAATTGCGGACTCTTGTCAATCTCACTGAGTTGGACCTCTCTCAGAACCACTTCACACAAATCCAAGATGTTGGTCTGGGCAACTTAACCCAACTGGTCACCCTTTACCTGGAGGAAAATCAAATTAAAGAACTGCCTGATTTCTGCATGAAAGATTTAGTCAGCTTGGAGGAGCTTTATATAAACCACAACCAGATCTCCTCAATTGGCCCACATGCCTTTTCTGGTTTAGGGAACCTGCTTAGGCTTCATCTAAACTCAAATAAATTAGTGGCTATTGATAGTCAATGGTTTGAATCCCTTCCAAATCTGGAGATCCTTATGATAGGTGAGAACCCTATACTTGGATTGGAAGACATGAACTTTCGCCCTCTTTCTAAACTACACAGTTTGGTACTAGCTGGCATGGGCCTCAGGGAAATACCTTCTGGAGCTTTTCATGGACTGGAATACCTAGAAAGTCTCTCATTTTTTGATAATAAACTGACAGAAGTGCCCAGGGACGCACTGCGTGCTCTGCCAAACCTGAAGTTCCTCGACCTCAACAAGAATCCTATTGTGGTTGTTCAGGCAGGTGATTTCCAGGACTTTTCCCACTTGGAGGAGCTTAGCATGAACAACATGGACGATCTTGTGGCTGTGGAAAGAAATGCATTTTCTAACCTCCCGCAAATGGCCAAGTTGGAGGTCTACAACAACCCTCGTCTTTCCTATGTTGACCGCGAGGCATTCCGCGGCATGGCCAGCTTGCGCACTTTGCTGTTCCACAACAATGACCTCACTCTCCTTCCACATGAGGTTTTGGCTTCCTTTCCCAACCTGGATGAGGTCAGCCTCCATAGTAACCCCCTCAGGTGTGATTGCCTCTCAATATGGGGGCCAGTCTTTAGTAACCAGTCAAGTCTCAAGCTTCTGGAATCCAAGATCACTATGTGTGCCTCTCCTCCAAACCTGGCAGGGCACTCTCTCCAGGAAGTGGTGTCAAATACTTGGGACTCGGCAAGTAACACCTGCCTGCCAGTTATCTCCTTGAACATTTTACCTCTCAAGCTCAATGTCACAGCCGGTCAGCCCCTGACGCTTAACTGCCATGCTGTAGGTGACCCTGTTCCTCAGTTTTACTGGGTAACCCCAACAGGTGATAAAGTCACTTCAGAAGTTGTCTCCCCAGCGCTGAATGAGGGTAACAATGGCATGAAAAAGCACAGGTTGCAGGACCAAGGTGCTTTGGAGATCGTCAATGTTGAACCAGGGGACACTGGTTTATATACCTGTGTGGCATGGAATACAGAAGGTGCGGACACTCGGAGTGTCTCTGTGTTTGTAGACAAGAGTAATTGGCATGATGACCAGCATAAAGCCAACCAGCAAGGTGAACGGAACACCACTGGAGCCCTGGTTATCCTTGCCAAAGTCATCCATGCACAATCCGTCGTACTGGAATGGAAAGTTTACCCAACTACCCATGTCGCCAGCCATGAGATTCCACAACCCAAGTGGCTCAGTGCCACTATGAGAATCAACAACCCTCACATTAGCTACACGGCAAAGGTCCCGGTGGATGTTCAAGAATACAACCTCACGCACCTATTACCCTCAACCGAGTACCAAGTCTGCCTGACCATGGCGTCGACAGAGCAGCAAACTCAGCAGTCCTGCATCAATATCACCACCAAAGAAGCCAGCTTTGCTGTGGAGATAGTCGCCCAACCGAGCAACGTTGCCTTGGCAGCGGTGATGGGCTCCATGTTCGCCATCTGTATCATGGCGCTGCTGGTGTTTTACATGGGAAGACGTATAAAGCAGAAGTCCTGCCATCACTCGTTGAAGAAGTACATGCAACACGCGACCTCGATTCCCCTCAACGAGCTCTACCCACCGCTCATCAACCTGTGGGAGAACGAGACTGAGAAAGAGAAAGAAGGGTCCGTCGACCCTCAAATCTCACAGATAGACACCTCAAAGATGTACATGTGGTAGTTCAGTATAGGAGGTATGGAAATACGAAAAGGACACTTTAAACAAAGTATGTATGGTGCTGTAAATAGGTGATAATTTTACGTAGTTACTTACTAAGATGTCATTGTGAAAGACGTTTTTTTTTTTTCCTTCTCACTGCAAAGATGCGAGAAAGTGGAAAGCACACACCCTCTGTATCCATTCCAATGTTTGTTACCTGCACTGAATTCACAAACGTAATCTGCCAGCTGTTGTGAAAATCGCTGTTACCTGCAACTAATTAGCTGTCAAGCATAATTAATAATTGCTACAGCAACAACGCAGCTACTGTATACTGTCATGTAGTCACTTCTTAGTTTTGGATCTCACTTTTGAAATGCGTATTTCTGAATTTGGATCTTTTTAATATTACTTTTGTTTTTCAACTTAATTATGAGGTCTCACATGAAAGCCTGGTGTATATATATTTTTTTGGGGGTAGAAAACACTTCTTTTCTGTTATGTATAGAACAAAGAAAGAACAAAGGTTTATGAATAATTGCATGGTGAGACAATTGAAGTAGAAAGGCATAGCTTTTTATAATACATTATCTCCCCTTTTCAATGTGAATAATCACCAAATTCTCAAAGTATACTCAATTTTTTTGTCTTTTTGTTGAGAGTAGTCCACTTTTTGGCTTTGACAAACTGTAGCGCTGACCCGTTATCTGCGCATCACGTCCTTTTTGGATTTTCTTCGGGTTAACTTTTTTATAAACGGCATTAGCTAGCTTATCTAGATAATTTCGAGCCATTGCTGGCTCAGTGGTAAGTTTCTCGCCTGCCATGTGGAAGGCCCAGTTTGAATTCCCACCCAGTGCCCAAACCCTGGCAACTGGATGCAGTGCTGGTCCCAAGCCTGGATAAAAAGGGAGGGTTGCGTCAGAAGGGGCATCCGGATGTGGCGACCCCTCGATGGGAGCAGCCAAAAATCCAACGGCAATTTAAATTTCTAGGTATTTTGTTAAAATCTTAGCATAACTTTCTTTCAGCTGGTCCCGTCAAGGGGTCTCCACAGGACCACAACGAAACTTTAACTAGCATGCTGGATCCATAGCCGATGTGTGTAGTGCAGCAGGTAGTCTTGGGGTTCAAAACGCAGTTAGATATATACGTACATAAGCAATGAAAAGATTTGTTTAAAGCTGTATTCAGCATCTATCATAATAAATGTAGAATAAGTTTCATTGCTGAATGTTGAAATGCTGATTAAAATATTTATTTAGCTGAAACAATTTGTATAATATGACAAATCCCCCAAAATAAATGCAGTAAATAATAATAATAATAAAAAATTTTTTTTTTTAATATGTTACATTTTCTCTAACGTTTCCGAGCGGTTATTAGTCACGTGAGTAGGATTTATTGTAATATTTGAGAAAGAGATGGAAACAAACAGTTACAGATTTTGTAATGACGAGATTTAACACGTAGCACCAAATACTTTTGAATTAAATTCGAGCTCACATTGTACGTGCCTCATATACTGTATGAGCTCATATGCCATAAATCATATGCATTTCTAAAAACGGAAATTGTTAGAATACTTTTATATGTCTGTCGAAATTGTTAGAATACTTTTATATGCCTGATAGTGAAAGAGAGACAGAGAGATAGAGCGAGAGAGATTTTATGCATACACAAACAATTTGAAACAATAAGCTGTATCCATCCTTTACTTGTCCTCCAGGGGAATGTGGCTAGAAATCTGATGATCAAGCAGGAAATTTTGCTTGTGCTAGTGTATTCTATCATCCATCCATCCATATTATGCTATAATTTTTTTATTAATGCTATGAGTTTATGGCGGCGCGGTGGGTTAGTTGTTAGCATTGTTGCCTTGCACCTCCAGGGTCCGGGTTCGATTGGTACCTTGAGTCTGTATGTGTGGACTTTGCATGTTCTGCTGTTTAATCCCCCTGAAGCTATGACACGATATCTATGCCTACCGCTGCATCTTCAACAGTTCAATCGTTTTTCCATCCACAATTTAATGTTTTGTCGTTTCGACAATCGATTTTCACACACGCAGTGACATCTAGTGGTTTGAGCTTGATGATGGCTTTGATATCAGCCCTTTTTTTCCCCTTAGGTTTCTATGGCATGATACAACCGACTCCAGAAGCACCAGGTGCAAATCTTACATCCTAAATCAAATCTCTCTCACTTTTGTTATAGATTTCTCTAGTGCAGGAAGTTACGACTCCCAGAAAATTCCAGAATAAATGCTTCAAACCAGTACGATTCCCAAAGAAGTCTGTTTCAAAATAGTGTTCCTTTTATGTGTGTGTGTGTGTGACAAAACAGCATTAATCGAGCAGCGCAGTGTGTTTCGCACTTTATTATGTGGTTGGCATTTTCATTAACGACAGCGTGTGTAATTTCATTGCTGATTATATAATGCCACTTTCAATATTCATTCATTTTTTTATTGTGTGATTGGCTGGATAACAGGTCGTATAAAGAACAGATTGAGCCTGTCTTTGTTTGTTTGTTTGTTTTTTATTTCATCTCACAACATCATTTGATCAGTCTCTGCAGCAATAAATAAACATTTCACACTACAATGGAACGTAAATTCTAAATTCTTATTTGAACCAAAGATGAGACATCATCAAAGAAACCCAAAATGCATCTGATTTTATTTCCTTTTTGTTTTCACTCTGAATATTAAAAGCAACATATCTTGCATTATAAACAGGATTCACTTTGTTCATTTCAATAAATATTATATAATCAGACATTTACAGTAAAGCAGTGGTGTTCTGGCAACAAGATGTTTTTTTTTTTTGTCTTGTGTTCCCAGCTGGCTTCGTCCTTTCTGATCATTCCTAACGACGGCGGAATCGGTGTATCGCTCTCCTCACGTGCCCTCTGGTGGTGGGGGAACCTTGGGGAAATGCTAGAACGTTTTCTTTCTCTCAGTAAATAGCAGGGTATTTTGTAATAGACTGAGATTGTTGTTATATTCAGATTATTTGTTATATCCAGATAGCGCTGAATTAATTTGACACTGTTAAAGTGTGTCGGTCAGTGCACGGTAGAAGAACAATGAGTGTAAGAAGAAACACACACACCAAAAGAAATAAACACCAATATCACAGAATTGTTGTAGTGTCATTATTGGTCTGGTGTCTTGTGTTGTCATATGCAAGGTTTTGCAATTTCGAAAGTGTTGGCAAAAACGAACATTAAAAATGAAACATTATGCATCCTAAAGGAGCAGAACTACATACATTAACTGCTTCCCTGTGTAAAGTCACGCAGCACATACCAGGGAACTTAGGGCACACAAGATGGTGGGCACAAGCACACACACACTCACTCTGTCATACACACTGGGCAAGTTGGAAACACTGCACACCTGACAATGCATGTCTTCGTACTGTTGGAGGAAACCTGACAAGCACAGGGATTCAAACCTCTAACCCTGGAGGCCACCATGTCACCAGCATCAAATTCATTCATTCATTCATTCATTTTCTATACCGCTTAATCCTGTGTTCAGGGTTGCGGGGGACCTGGAGCCTATCCCAGGAAACTTCGGGCACTAGGTGGGGTACACCCTGGACAGGGTGCCAATCCATCGCAGGGCACACACACATACACACACTCACACACCCAATCACACACTACGGGCAATTTAGGAACGCCAATTAGCCTAACCTGCATATCTTTGGACTGTGGGAGGAAACCGGAGTACCCGGAGGAAACCCACCAAGCACGGGGAGAACATGCAAACTCCATGCACACAGAGACGGGAATCTAGCCTGGCCGGGGAATCGAACCCAGACCCTGGAGGTGCAAGGCGACAGTGCTAACCACTACACCACCGCGCCGCCCAGCATCAAATTATGGGTGGGAAAAAAAGGAAGAATGGAACATGAAAGGTTACGATGTACTACAGTAGATCAAGAGAAAGTAATTTTAAAAATAAATACATCAAAATTAACCATCTCTCTAATAACCTCACCAACCATTTTAATATACACACACACACACATTCATGATTTTTATGCAATCATGTGGAAGCAGTGGCAGCAAAAATCAAGCAGATATGAATCAAGAACTTCAGTTCATGCATTCATCTATTTATCTTCTATACATCATGTGGACAGGGTTGTTGGGACCTAGAGCCTGATCCAGGAGACTTAAGGCATGAGGCGGGCTACACCTTGGACAGGGTGAGAATATCGCATTATCGGGAAATTGAGTGATTTTGACTTTAGAACCGGTTAGAAGGTTGTGTGTTCAAATCCCATCACTGCCAGCCTGTTACTGTTGGGCCATTAACTGAGAAAAAAAATAATGACATCGTCTCAGATGGGCTTATTTGAGGTTTTCAGTAAACCCACAAAGCAGAGGGAGTACATGCAAACTACACACACACAAACAAACTGAAGGCTGAAAGATTTAACCCCTTAACTCTGGAGGTGCACGGCCACCATGCTGCCCGCTTAAATCATGTGAAATAAACGGAAGAATTAGAAAAAGAAAAAAGAATAATGTGAGCAAAAGAACAAAAATAAGCAGTGACAGAGAAACTACGCTAAGAGAAAGTAAATAAAAAAAATAAACAAATAATCACGTCTCTAATTACTTTTGCGTACTTTCTGTACATAAACTCACCGCCCATTGTAATATGAACACACAGACTCCTCCCTTTTATTTTACTGTGTGGCAGCAGTGCAAAACAAAAATCACGCAGTTACAGGTCAAGCTACAGTTCATCTTCTACAATGCCTTGCAAAAGTATTCACACCCCTTGAACTCATCCACATTTTGTCACGTTACATGCACAAATGTAAATGTACAAGCACAGAACCTTAGTTTTGCACCACACATGGTCTCATCTGACCAAAACACCTTCTTCCACATGTTTGCTGTGTCCCTGACATGGCTTGTTGCAGACTGCAAAGGGAATTCTTACAGCTTTCATTCAACAATGGCTTGTGCACGACTAATAGTTGTCCTGTGGACAGATTCTCCCACCTGAGCTGTAGATCTCGACAGCTCCTCCTAAGGTACCATGGGCCTCTTGACTTTTTAAATAACCTAACCCTGCTTTAAACCTCTTCACTTTATCCCTAACCTGTCTGGTTTTCATGATGCTGTTTGTTCACTAATGTTCTCTAACAAACCTCTGAGGGCTTCACAGAACAGTATTTATACTGAGATTAAATTACAAATTCACACCAGACTTTTTCGATTTGTATTTGTGAAATCTTTTGAAAACCATTAATCATTTTCCTTCCACTTAAAAATTATGCACCACTTTATATTGGTCTATCAGATAAAATCCCAATAAAATACATTTACGTTTGTGGTTGTAATGTGGAAAAATATGGAAATTTCAAGGGGTGTGAATACTTGTACAGTATGCTTCTTATCCTGTGTACAGGGTTGGGGTGGCTTGAGCCTATTCCAGGAGATTTGGGGCATGAGGCAGGGTACCACCTGGCCAGGGTGAGAATATCAGTATGAGGGATTGAACGGGTTGGGCCCTTGGACAAGGCCCTTAACTGCCAAAAACATACGCCAATGGTTGTTGGTCTTGAGTGGGCTTGTTTGAGTTTTTCAATAAACTGCTGATCTCTAGAGTGTATGTAGAATCAACCAAAACCCACAAATCATCCAGTGAGCTGCAGATCTATTGATGGAAAAGTTTTATAAGTTAAAGAGATTAAAGGAGAAAGACCAGACGGTTTCGAGCTGACAGAAAGGCTACAGCAACTCGAATAAACACTTTTTACAACTTCGGTGAGCATAAACACTTGCACACCATGAGTTAGTATGGTCGGGTCCTGTGTACCACTAAAAGATTCAGTGCTGGTCCTCAGTACTGGATAGAGGAGAGAGCGGCTGCCTGCCAAAACCCACATACGAAACCAGTCACAGAAGCACTTTCAGCAAGAAAACACATCTGATAATGTAATGTCCTCGTAAACAACACATTCTCTCCTTAGTAACTGCTTCTATGTTGTTCTGAAATGCCTCTGAACCGTTAGTGTTGTATTTCAGTCATTCGTTACTGCTGCTTAACTAACATCCAGTGCTGTTGGATTTTATGCTTTGGCAGGCAGATGTTTGTTCTCTGAAATAAAATGTGATGGTTCATGTTGCTCTGTTTTATTGATTTATTCTTTTACAAAGTTTAATTTTAGGTATTAATATATATATTTGCCTTTTTTTTTGTCCATGTTTGTCGTGGGCTCGAATCTCATAGAAATAATAATAATAACTAGAGAAGCACATTCAATTTTATTTTTTCAATTTTATTTATATAGCGCTTTTAACAATGGTCATTCTTCACAAAAATTAAAGAAATTTAACAAAAAAATAAATAAATAAATAAAAATAAAATAATAATAATAAATAAATAAAATAATAATAGAAAATAAATAAATAAAAACAAATAATAATAATAATTATAGAAAAGAAAATAATTGGAAGTGTGGATGTGTGAGAAAAATGTGCAGATAATAATGAGACGAATGAATGAATGAAATTTCTCTGATGAGCAAGCCAAGGGTGACGGCGACGGTGGCAAGGAAAAACTCCCTGAGATGGCATTAGGAAGAAACCTTGAGAGGAACCAGACTCAACAGGGAACCCATCCTCATTTGGGCGATAACAGATAGAAATGATATAACATCTTGTGTGTTGTGCAGGTGAAAATTCAATATGACAGAAATTATTTAAATTGACATGAAGACCAGTTCAGCATAGGGACGAGTCAGTAGGTGCAGAGGGCAGATGAGGTCTGGATCACTGGAAGCACAGGAGCAGCATGTGTAGATCCAACCATCATAAAGCTGAATCCAGCTGGAGCTGGTCCTTCTCTGGACGCCTCAGGAACCTCGCAGGGTCGGCTTTTGTCTACTGAAGCTGGCAAAATCTCCCGATGCCTCGGGATGGGTAGAGAAATACAGAACAGATGGGGAGAATTAGCGTAGTTGCCATTCGGTATAGGTGTACTGGAGTATGAGTACTGGGATGAGTTATGTGTATGCCAGATTAAAAAGATGCGTCTTGAGTCTACTTTTAAACTGAGAAACCGTGTCTGCTCCCCGAACACTGTCTGGAAGGCTATTCCAAAGCTTTGGAGCTAAATATGAAAAAGCCCTACCCCCTTTTGTAGATTTTGAAATTCTGGGAACTACCAGAAGTCCGGAGCTTTGTGATCTTAAGGCGCGTGGTGGATTGTAGCGCATCAGAAGACTGGTTAGGTATGTGGGAGCTAAACCATTTAAGGCCTTGTATGTAAGTAATACTATTTTGTAATTTATTCTAAACTGAACAGGTAGCCAGTGCAGGGATGATAATATTGGGGTTATATGATCATATTTTCTGGATCTAGTGAGAACCCTGGCAGCTGCATTTTGGATTAACTGAAGCTTGTTTATTGAGGATGCAGGACAACCACCTAGTAATGCATTACAATAGTCCAGTCTGGAGGTCATGAATGCATGAACTAGTTTTTCTGCATCAGATACGGATAAGATGTTCCTAAGTTTAGCAATATTTCGAAGATGGAAAAAGGCTGTTTTTGTGATATTTGAAATGTGATTTTCAAAAGACAAGTTACTGTCTAATATTACGCCCAGGTCTTTTACTGCTGAGCTGGTAATAACAGTACATCCTTCTAAGCGCAAGCTGAATTGTGAAAGCTGTTGTGTGCTGGTTTTTGGGCCAATAAGTAATATCTCTGTCTTATCTGAATTTAATAAAAGAAAGTTATTGGTCATCCAATCTTTTATGTCCTGGACACACTCAGTTAATCTAGAGTGAGAGAGAGAGCACATTCCTGTTTTCGTATTGTTGCCGCGAAAGTTTCGCAACGCGCGAGTTTCCTCAACTAAACAACTAAACAACTAAAATTCCGACACAGAGGTACGTTATAATGTCTACCGTTCAGCTTGTTCAGTGTGTAGAGTGCAGGATGTTTAGACATTCTTCCTCCGTCATTAGTGATAATTTTATTTGTGATAGGTGTGTGTTAGTGAGCACTCTGACGGAGAAGATATCAGCGTTAGAGGAGCGCATCCAGACTTTAGAGAGGGTTAGACAGTGTGAGAGCAGCGTTATTCCTGTAGCGGACAGTCTGGGTGCCACAGGCGGAGATAAACAGCCCCCGACTCCGGCATTAGAGCCCTCACAGCGGGGCGAGTGGGTGACGACTCGGCGGCATACTCGTTCAGCCAAAGCTAACGCTAAGGCTAGCCCACCGGAGCACACCTCCTCTGCGCCTCACGTGTCCAACAGGTTTGCTCTCCTCAGTGATGCACCCGCTGAGAAACCTGAAAGAGCTCTGGTTATAGGAGACTCTATACTGAGGCACGTGACATTAGCTAGACCTTTAGGGGCGCCAGCGGCAGTGGTTAGGTGTATCCCGGGAGCCAGAGCACCGGACATAGCAGGTAATCTTAGGGCTCTAGGACAGCATAGGTTCTCTAAGATAGTGGTACATGCTGGAGCTAACGATATACGCCTTCGTCAGTCAGAGGTTAGTAAGAGTAACTTTACAGAGGTGTTTAAATTAGCGAAGGCGATGTCCGATGAAGTAGTATGCTCTGGTCCCATCCCAATGAGACGTGGCGACATAGCTTACAGCAGGTTATGGTCGCTGAACCGCTGGATGTCCAGGTGGTGCTCCGAAAATAATGTGGGCTACATAGATAATTGGAAGACCTTTGAGGGCAAAGCTAGCCTGTTAGGGCGGGACGGTGTCCATCCCACTCGGGAAGGTGCTGCTCTCATTTCCTGTAGTATAGCTCATAGTCTCAGTAGAGGTCTAGTTAATCGGTGACAATCCAGAGCCCAGGCCAGGGAGCAGACAGACAGACTAAACCAACCGTCTGCTAGCTGCATAGAGTCGTCACTCAGGGTTCACCATATTGAGACTGTGTCTGTTCCCCGATCTAAGCAAAAATGTAGAAAGACCCAGAAAGTCTGTTTCAATAATCTAATTAACATAAAGTCCACAAACTCGGATCATACTGAATGTGCAGCCGGCACCTCTGATCTGAAGCTAGGATTGTTAAATATTAGATCTCTCACATCAAAAGCAGTTATTGTTAATGAAATTATCACAGATCAGGCGTTTGATATACTCTGTTTAACTGAAACATGGGTTAAACAGGACGAGTATGTAGCTCTAAATGAAGCTAGTCCTCCTGGATACAGCTACATACACCAGCCTCGGTTAAGTGGTAGAGGAGGAGGCGTCGCAGTTATTCATAATGATAATCTGTCTATCGTACAAAAACACGGACACAAATTTAACTCATTTGAAATTCTCTATAGTAACATAAGTGTATTTAAGTATATTAAATCAGCTCAGTCGATTCCACTAATTATAATTTACAGACCTCCAGGGCCGTATTCTGAATTTCTTAGTGAATTTGCAGATTTCATCTCAGACCTGGTCGTTTCTGTAGACAAAGTGTTAATTGCTGGAGATTTTAACATTCATTTTGAGAATCCAGAAGACCCTCTGAGAACAGCATTTATATCCATACTGGACTCCGTAGGCGTAAATCAGTGTGTAGTAGGACGCACTCATAAAGCAGGTCACACTTTAGATTTAATAATATTCTTTGGATTAATTATAAGAAATGTATTCACAATTCCACTGTCAGAAATTATCTCAGATCACTATCTTGTCTCCATTCAAGTGTGTCACAGTGATAATGTACGCACAGCACCGCGCTACCGTATTAAACGTACATTCACATCAACTACCACACAGAGTTTTATCAGTAATCTCCCAGAGTTACCAACTTCGATTAGGCCACCGTCTGACCCCACAGAACTTGATCAGGCGACTGAATATTTAGAGTCGACACTTCGTTGTACCTTAGATAATGTAGCTCCAGCTAAAAGAAAAATTATTAGAGATAAGAAACTCGCTCCCTGGTATAACGATCACACGCGCACTTTAAAACAGACTGCTTGGAAATTAGAGCGTAAATGGCGTCAAACTAAATTGTTGGTATTTCAAATAGCATGGAAAGAGAGCATCCTGAACTATAGGAAAGCTCTTAGTGTAGCTAGATCAACGTATCTCTCCACTCTTATAGAAGAAAATAAAAATAATCCTAGATTTTTATTTAATACCGTAGCCAAATTAACCAGAAATAAGACCACTACAGAAATCTCCACAACAACATCATGCAATAGTGAGGACTTCATGAACTTTTTTAATAATAAAATTGTAAATATCAGGCATAAAATTGAGGCTTTGAAACCAAACAATGTAATTGATACAGATGTTAACCTAGCCATGTCAGATTCAAACCTAGAATACTTTACTCCTCTTGAAGAGAATGAACTAATTTCACTCATCTCTTCTGCAAATTCATCAACCTGTATATTAGATTCTATACCGACACATTTTCTTAAACAGATAGTACCAGTAATAACAGAACCGTTGTTGAGAATAATTAATTCCTCACTTAGCATTGGTTATGTTCCAAAATCTTTTAAAGTAGCAGTTATTAAACCAATAATTAAGAAACCTGACCTCGACCCCTGTCAGCTGTCCAATTACAGGCCAATATCAAACCTCCCCTTTATCTCTAAGATTCTGGAAAAGATAGTAGCGGAGCAGCTATGCTCATATCTACATCGAAATGGCATACATGAACTGCATCAGTCAGGATTTAGGCCTCATCACAGCACAGAAACAGCACTCGTTAAAGTAGTAAATAACCTCCTATTGGCCTCTGATCAGGGTTGTGTAACTATGCTTGTATTACTCGACCTCAGTGCAGCTTTTGACACTATTGATCATGCTATTCTTCTTCACAGATTAGAAAATTTAGTAGGAATTAAGGGTACAACCCTCTCCTGGCTCAGATCCTATTTGACCGATCGTTATCAGTATGTAGACTTAAATGGTGATTATTCTGCATGTTCTCTAGTGGAGTTTGGCGTTCCGCAGGGTTCAGTTTTAGGCCCACTGCTTTTTTCCCTTTACATGCTTCCTCTGGGCAACATAATCCGTAAGCATGGTATTAGTTTTCATTGTTATGCTGACGACACACAGCTATACGTCTCAACAAAACCTGATGAGAAAAACCATCTTACTAAAGTTGAGCAATGTGTTCAGGACATAAGAAATTGGATGCTAATTAACTTCCTTCTGCAGAAAAATGATGCAGAAAAACTAGTTCATGCTTTTATCACTTCTAGGTTGGACTATTGTAATGCCTTACTGTCTGGTTGTTCAGTTAGGTGCATAAACAAGCTTCAGCTAGTCCAAAATGCAGCAGCGAGAGTCCTCACTAGAACCAGAAGATATGAGCACATCACCCCTATCCTATCTTCACTGCATTGGCTCCCTGTGAAATTTCGCATTGATTTTAAAATACTACTCTTGACATATAAGGCATTAAATGGTCTCGCGCCACAGTATCTGAGCGAACTGCTAGTGTCTTAAGATCCGCCACGCCTACTTCGGTCAAAGGATGCAGGCTGCTTATCAGTACCGCGTATTATGAAAACTACAGCTGGGGGCAGAGCTTTTTCTTACAAAGCCCCAAAATTATGGAATAGTCTTCCAAATAGTGTTCGGGACTCAGACACAGTCTCAGTGTTTAAGTCTAGGCTAAAAACCTATTTATTTAACCAAGCATTTTATAAATAGATTTGCCATAAGGTAAAGGAGCAGATCTGGGGGACTCATGGACGTAGAGTATTATGGTGAACTGGTATGTTTAGATGCTGTCTTCCTCAGTCTCATTTGATCACTCAGGTTTGTTGACGGTGAGGTGATTGTTTGCTTTACATCTCAGGGAGCCCTCATGTTTGTGTTTCCTTCTGGCTCTCCCTTTTAGTTATGCTGTCATAGTTAGTCCTGCCGGAGTCCCTGCTTGCACTCTACAGTAAATATACATTCACATTAGACATTGTGACTGTGACCATACCTAATTGCAATCTCTCCTCCTCTTCTCTTCCTCCCCCTCTTTCTCTTTCCTCTCTCCCCCTGTCTCCCCCTTTCACTCTTTCTCTCTCTCTCTCTGTCGAGCTACACATGTGGTTCCTGAGCTGCCAGTGATCCAGACTCCCTCTGCCCTCCGGACCTGTCTGATCCATCCTGGTGCCCGGTTTCTGGTTGGAGGTCTCGTCGCATGGATGCCCCGTGTGTCTCTTTAGGATGCGTCTGGTGTCTGGGGATGATTGGGGATGTGGTCAGCTGTTTCTCTGAGGACTTGACAATTCGATAGTTCAGGACTGGAACTTTCTACAAGTCTATCTGAGTCTCGAATAACTACTGGACTCCATTTTACATCAAGTATTATAACATCAATTAACATCAACTATTATAGCTGAACCTAACACTTAACACTGTATAAATGCAGATCATTTCCTGCTATCTGTTTCACCCAGATGAGAATGGGTTCCCTGTCGAGTCTGGTTCCTCTCAAGGTTTCTTCCTATTACCGTCTCAGGGAGTTTTTCCTTGCCACTGTCGCCCTCGGGCTTTCTCGCCAGGGAATATCTGAACATTTTGATTCATACACATTCACATTCCATACAAACTTAAATAATTCTTTTGATTGTGTAAAGCTGTTTTGAGACAATGTCAATTGTTAAAAGCGCTATACTGTACAAATAAAACTGAAGTGAATTGAATTGAATTCCCTGAAGAAAATGTGAGTGGTGCTTGTCGTGGCATCAGAGTCATAGCTATGATATCATAGCTGACGTTGGTCTCAATGTTAATTCTATGGCACTTTTTGGGGCGGTTAATTGCCCCCTGCAGGTAAGCCGCACGATTTGACACCTCATTCATGGGTCTACGACAAATGGTGCGGGACTAGTTACATGCCAAACTTTAGTACGGACAAAGAAAAAAAATAATAATAAAGAGAAGAACAATAAGCCTGTGAGATAACAATAGTAATGCTTCGCTTCGCAAGCACCGCTAATAATAATAATAGCAGGTGTCATAGCGGTTAGCACTGTGGCCTCGCTCCTCCAGGGTTGAGGGTTCAAGTCCAACCTTGGGTCTGTGTGTGTGAGTTTTCATGTTCCCCCTGTGCTTGGTTTGTTTCTCCAAAGACATGCAGGTTGTGCTAATTGGCGTTTCCAAATTGTGTGTGTTCTTGTGATCCCTTCCATCCCATCCAGGGTGTACC
Source organism: Channallabes apus (assembly GCA_030522415.1). Classification (NCBI taxonomy): domain Eukaryota; kingdom Metazoa; phylum Chordata; class Actinopteri; order Siluriformes; family Clariidae; genus Channallabes; species Channallabes apus. The sequence goes on along the minus strand of CM060129.1, from coordinate 21,028,774 downwards.
CCACCTTGGGCCCTGAGTCCCCCTGGGATAGGTTCGAGGCTTCCCGTGACCCTGAACAGGACAAACAGTAGAGAAAATGAGTATGTGAGCAAGTGGATGGGAAATGCTAGATAAGGACGTTCCCACTCCCTGGATTCTGATTAGCTAGCACTTCCTCGCTGCGGTGTTCAGCACAGAATGCATCTGAGTTGTATTTCAGCTGGAAAATGAACAGACATATTTTGGAGACCTCTAAGATTTATACAAACTTGTTCAAAAAGGAATATAATATCTGACCATTCCAGGGCTGTGCATTAACAAAACTAACATTTACAGAACATTAAAATTGCATAAAAAGAGTAAGCTTCATTTTTTTTCCAAGGACTGGAAAAACCTGGTGTAATTTGAGTAAGACTGTAAAAAGAAAGTCCTGTTAAAGGTTTGGATACACAATACAGCGCTGAGCAATGAACAAATACATGAGGCCATGAAAATGTATGTATAAAGAGCAGAATTTTGCAGCACTTTTATTAAAGTTTGAAATGATTTTTCATATTCCTCACACAGCTCCTGATGCGTTTCTCATAAAAAAGCACTTTGTATCCAAGAATATTATTGGGGATATTCGTCAAAACAAGAACCTCAGGCTTGTACAGTCCGTAATTGATTCAGCCTCTGTTGCAAACTGTCTCTTCCGATCCACTGATACAAACAAATGGAGATCATGGGGGGTCTTCGCATTACCTTTAAATATAAGAACTACAGTATTACACACAAAAAGTCACTGATTCAACTGAATGTATATTCGATGATACCAACAAACCAGCATATAAGCAATGACTTTACTGCAGTCTCTCCTTAACAATGTGTTAAATAAAGTTACTGAACATCTGAATGGGTTTGCATGTCGTCCCTCCGCTTGGTGCGTGATAGTGCGATAGATTGGCACCGTGTCCAGGGTGTAACTCACATTGTGCCCTCTAATTTCCAGAGATTTTCTCCAGGTGACCCTGTACATGATAAACGCTACAAAGAATAAGTGAGAAAGATTACAATAGGTTGGTTAAGTAAATTAAACTAGTTTATCATGATTAAAACAGGGATTTTTTTAATTACTTATAAGCTCACATTAATGAAACTATTTTGGTATATTGTATAAAAATACTATTAAAATATTTACTTGTAGTGAAGCAAAATATTACAACATCTCAGCTACTTATTCTGTTTTAAACTTCTGTTGTGTATTACTGTCTGATTTAAATGTGCAAAATTTTTTAAGTGTAATATCTCAGCTGCTTTTTATATCCTTATTTTATTGTACTATCTGATTATACTGTGTAACATCTGTACTCTTCTGTAATTGATTTTTTATTCTATTTTTATTATGCACTATTGGCACCATCTCTATTATAGATTATTATGAAGAACATGTATGATATTAGGTAATTAAGTAACAGCAACAACAACAAAAACAGTCAGCTGTTACAGTACTTAAATACACAGAGGTCAGTTGTTCTGGTACGGAAGCGCATTGCATTCACACAAAAAAAAATAAATCACGGGACTTATGTCATAATTATGACTTAATATCTCATAATTATGACATCCTGATCTCATAATTATGACTTACTAACTCATAATTATGACTTAATATCTCATAATTATGACTTACTATCTCATAATTATGACTTAATATCTCATAATTATAACATCCTTATCTCATAATTATGACTTAATATCTCATAATTATGACATCCTTATCTCATAATTATGACTTACTATCTCATAATTATGACTTAATATCTCATAATTATGACATCCTTATCTCATAATTATGACTTACTATCTCATAATTATGACTTAATATCTCATAATTATGACATCCTTATCTCATAATTATGACTTACTATCTCATAATTATGACTTAATATCTCATAATTATGACATCCTTATCTCATAATTATGACTTACTATCTCATAATTATGACTTAATATCTCATAATTATGACTTACTAACTCATAATTATGAGATAATATCTCATAATTATGACATCCTGATCTCATAATTATGACTTAATATCTCATAATTATGACTTATCACATATAATTATTAGGGTTCTGAGAAGACAGGGACAATGGAGCAAATATTGCCAAATTTAATTAGCTTTTATTTCTTGGATTGAGACACTGGGAGATATTAATTTCATTGAGTAATTTGGATGCTATTATCATTAGTATGTCAACACTGCGCAGGTATCTAAAGTGCTTAGGACTGTTCAGGAGGAAAGCACATTCTATCCTTCTCGAAGTGGCTCTTCTTTCAGGAGCAGCGGTAACTATGCGGCTCTTACGAGGGGCAGAACCACGCATAAATACTCTGCAATATTCTGAATGGGCAGATCTGTAGAAAAGAAAGGCAGACAGACAAAGTGTGCTGTTCAGAGACAGAGGCAAAGCCCCAGCCTGTGACGCCGGTAAGAGCGAGAGAGAAAGAGGGAGCGCGCGGCCCGCATCAGTCCAGCGCGCGCACTCACGTTAAATACAGGATGAAAGTACAAAAAGACACAAACCCCTCTCTCTCTCTTATAAATCCTCGGTAAGGGCGAACACTCCGAGAGGATCTAAAGGTTATTTTTAGTTTTCCGAGCACCGTCCGTTCTCGCGTAGACGGCGGAGCTCCGGTCATTTTGCGTTTTCAGTTTTAATTTTATTTCCTTTTAAGTTCCTAATTAATAATCCCCCCACCCCCACCCGCTATTTCCAGAACGGAAAGGTCCTCCCATGCGTATCATAATCACTCTCACAACAACTCCTATTTCACTGACCCCCTCTAAAGCCCTGCGCTAGGACTCTTATACACATCATAACACATCGTGGTGCAGCTCTCCATAACCGCCCCACGTAACAAAACCAATATGGAGCGCTTCATAGATACAAAATCATGCATTTGAAATGCATCCAAGCTGGCTTTGTGGTATCTCAGATAACTATCTGGCACCTGCTTAAAATTCTGGTTCCTCGCTTCCGAGCAAAAGGATGCAGTAACTTCCGTTTCCGGTGTCATGCGCTAAAATGCCCCCTGCCACAAACTGCCTCCCCTTATCTCATAATTATGAGATAGTAAGTCATAATTATGAGATAAGGATGTCATAATTATGAGATAGTAAGTCATAATTATGAGATAAGGATGTCATAATTATGAGATAGTAAGTCATAATTATGAGATAAGGATGTCATAATTATGAGATAGTAAGTCATAATTATGAGATATTAAGTCATAATTATGAGATAAGGATGTCAATAATTATGAGATAGTAAGTCATAATTATGAGATATTAAGTCATAATTATGAGATAAGGATGTCATAATTATGAGATATTAAGTCATAATTATGAGATAGTAAGTCATAATTATGAGATATTAAGTCATAATTATGAGTTAGTAAGTCATAATTATGAGATCAGGATGTCATAATTATGAGATATTAAGTCATAATTATGACATAAGTCCCGTGATTTTTTTTTTTTGTGTGTGAATGCAATGCGCTTCCGTAGCGCTTCCGTATTCTGGAACAGTTCTTGCAAGACCAGAATTGTCAAAGGCATTTGCAAAACCCATCAAGCACCATGATGAAACTGTCTCTTGTATTTGATACAAGTATGGCAACTTTTCATGAATAGGCTGGATTAATGGTCACGTGACTAGGACTCATTTTAATAGGCATATAATATTTGATTTGATCATAATAAAGCTGTATATTTTATAGTGGCAATTACGTGTGTTCGTGTGTGTTTGGGATCAGTCGACCTAATAGGGCTGCTTTTACCCCCGTGCCGTGGATTGCCCCTCTACATAACCGCTATATTAAAAATAAATAAATAAATAAACAGTCACGTGACATTTTTAGCCCTCTCGGAGGTAGTGTTCTAATATGATAGCGCGCGGATAGTGTACTGTTTAGTACGCCAGTATGAAATAGTGGACGTTGCCTAGGGGACACTAAGGAGATGAAGGAAAGAAGAAGAAGAGAAAAAAAAACATGTGCAAAAAGGAAGTGACGTGTTCGTGCCGTCATCCGTGTGTGTGTGTGTGTGTGTGTGTGTTGATGTTTTGTGGAAAGTGGAGAGCGGACGGCGGACGGGAAGCGGCGGCTTTGTTTTTGTTTCCAGCGGCGTCGCCTTTTAACGTTAGAAAGAATAAAACGCCGTCCACAGCTTTTCGGTTAAAAAAAAAAAAAGTTCGAAGACGCGCGCGCGGAGAAATAATAATAAAAAAAGAAGAAGTCGCTCCGGTTGTCTCGCGATCGAAACGTTTAAAAGGCGGACTCGCGCGCCCCCCCTTCCCCTTCCTCCCCACCCCCCCGACCCCAATCTTGCTTTAAATAGACAGCTAAGCTAGCCAACATGACGATTCTGCCCAAGAAGAAGCCGAGCTCGTCCGTTGGCGTTTCCGATCACACCGACGAACCGGACCGACGGAGTGGATCCGACCAGCACCCGCATCCGCACCCGCATTCCCATGCCGTGCGGACGGGCGCCAGGCCCAGAGCTTCTCCGCCGCCGTGGTCGTACCCAGCCGCTCCGCCTTCGTCCAGGGAGGACAGGCGAAACGAGTCGAGCTCGCGGCCGCAGCAGGCCTCGCCTCCGCCCGTGGGTTCGGGTTCACCGGCTGGGCCGGGAGACGGGAGCGGGATCTCCGGGGTTCGCGGAGAGCTCACGGGTGGTGTAGGATGCGGGGGTGCTGTCGGGATAGGGATGGGGAGCTGCTGCTCCGGCCCGGGGCTCAGCAAGCGGCGGCGTCAGGCGACCTGCACCGGCGGAGTAGCCGGCGGAGGCACCGGACCCGGGGTGTCGGGAGGCGGCGGGGTCGGGACGAGCTCGGATCCAGAGGAAGGCGCCGGGAATAACAGCGAGGATGAGTACGAGAACGCGTCCAGGCTGCAGTCAGAAGATCCGGCGACGGTTGAACAGGTATACACACACACACACTCATGGAGCTAGCTAGCTAATGAACTACAGCCATGAATGTCAATAACAGCAAAAATACAATACAACCTGGGACATTTAGTAATTTTTTTACATAACTTTATCCATGTGCTATTGGACAGCTGATTGAGAAAAAGGAAATATCTCTGTGTGTGTGTGTGTGTATAGAGAAAGTAAGAAATAAATTAGCGTTGTTGATTTAGCTTAGCACTGCTGAACTCCATCTGAATGAGCTAGCTTTGTTTATAGTTAGCAAGAAACGCTGACTTCTGACGTTTGCTCGGTTTTATTACGTGGCAGACAGGTTTTAATGTTTAAATAAAGTTTAGAACATAGTGCAAGTTAGCAAGTAAGTATGTTTTTGAGAAACGTAATGAAGTGTCACTGTAATGGAGCTCCTGTCACTCCAGGCAGGGTTCAGGCTTCACTTATACTCAGGAAGCTTCGGCTTGTGTTAGAGGGAGACGGACAGACAGGCAGACAGACAGGCAGACAGACAGGCAGACAGGCAGGCAGACAGGCAGACGGACAGGCAGACAGGCAGGTTGGGGACACTTTAATCACCAGTTTAACTGTAACATCCATTTACACACAGACATGCACACACTAGGGCCACACCATTCCTCAAATGTGAATCATGATTCTTCTCTATGGGAATCACGACTCACTCACTCAATTCTCTTTATCTCCTCCCAAACAAAACATTTATTAAACTCAAGTAAATAAATATGTGTATGTATGTATGTATATATATATATATATATATTATTATATATATATATTATTATATATATATATATATATATATATATATATATATATATATACTGTCTAGACAGGACATTCACTTCTCTTGTGAAAAAGAAAAGTCTTTATTTTAGAAGACGTAAAGTGTATGACATAAAGCTGTTGAACATAAATAGAATGAGGTTGTTTTAAAGAGAGATAAACAGATAGATAACGTTATTTCAAATTAATGACACTGTAGCCACCAGTTTATATGTAAAATAAATGTCACACACACACACACACACACATAGTGGGTCAGCAGGATTTGTGTAAAAAAAACAAACAACTAAATAAAAATTCCCTAAAAAAGGAATACATATTTTATTTCTATGTTTATGTTACAGCCTGTAAAGTGAATAAACATGAAGAATGGAATAAAAAATAATAATAATAATAAAAAACAACAAATCGCACCCATGCTTTTTGAACTCATTGAAACTACAGTACTTTCATCACGTTTTTTGTTTATATCATTGTTGTTTTTATCAGTATAAGGTAAATGTCAGAGGGTTTATTTATTTATTTTTTTAGGTAGTTTGTAATTAAATACGTTGTTTATAGTGTAGAATGTTTTGTTGTCGAAGGTTTTCTTGCTCGTTCTTGAAGCACAACTAGGATAATTCTATCTAAGTTAGCTTTCAGTCTTTTCTCTGTAACAGCTGGAATCAACATGTCAGGTTTAATTTAACTGTGCATATGTGAGACGTTTACCTTATTCTGATTAAAACAATAATATACACTAATGCATGCAGTGATGGTGTGTACTTGCTGCTAAACACGAGGACGGAACAGATATTCGCAGCCGCATTGAGAGGCATGGAGCATGCCCTGTCTTTGACGTCTCTGTTAAACCCTTTTTAAACAGACTAACAACTATTAGACCTCAATAATAAACAGTTTTTTTGTTAGTATATACATTATGCTTTCCACCACTATAATTAATACTAAACACAAAACACAAACCCACTGCTTATGCTTTACCAGCCTTATTCTGAGTACTCTTTCTCACTATTCTGAAATAGGATTAAAAGGTTACTAGATATTATTTGGACAGGGGTTATGCCATCAGCCCAGTAATCACCTTGTGTTCACACTAGCAAGACGTTTATAGTTTGTTGATTGATTTATTGGTTTACTTGTCACGTTGCGCGGTTGGTACTAGCTTCAATCTCTATTGCTTCACTGTGAGCTTTGTGATATCTCTAGAACGGCTAAATGAGCTGAAACCACAGTTTAATGTCTATCATTTTTGTTTGGCCAACAGTAAATTAGACTTAATCGCATGTATGAATTAGATTTTTATACTCAATTGATTGCTAATAAGCTAGTTTTTGTTGAGTTTAACTGATTCAGAATTATTAACTGATTCGAAATGTTTGTTGTGCATCTTATTTCGCTGTAGCGTAATATTTTTACACTTTTAAACTTGTACACCACAAGAGGTAATGCGCAGGATTGGAAATGTTTTTTTTTTTTTCGTCGCACACGATTGTCATTCAAACGGTTTAAATAGACTGAGGGGGAAAAAAGAACGAATTATTTGATTATTGAGAAAACTGCTTGGATGTTCGCTTTTGTCTACATTGATGCTGTTAGTCAAAGTGACTCAGATCTGGACCCGTATTAACTAAGCGTCTCAATCACGCCTATAGGAGTCGTGCTTAAAGTTTATTGAGGACAGAAAATATTCCTAGCTCAGTGTAGGACATAAAAGTTCTTCATGAAGCGTCCTACTCTTAACGAGTAGTAGGACTGCGCCAAGGAAAGCGCATGACGTCACTTTTAATGATGCGGAGAGACGCAAAATAGGCTTCATGTCAAAATGCTGTAATATAAATGCATTTATTATTTATGCCATGGATGATGCGCACAACTCCCATGAGCAGCTTGTTTTTGTTTGATTTGACATCGCGTGGTGGAGAAATGTGTCATGAAATCTGTGCATGATCTGAGGTGCTGTAGGAGCAAAGTTTGATTTATTATTTCCGACATCGTGGCTGTGTCGAAGCCGCATCTCCGCTGTAACTAAAAATTTACAGCGTGTATCAGTCACCTGTGGAGCATAAGACATGCTCATTAATGGACCACCTGTATACTGTATGAAATGTTTATAAACAAACAAACAAAAAAAAAAAACCATAGTGTCACTAATTGATAATAAAACGTCTCTCCTTCACGCACGTCTCTGCCTGAACGCCGTTTCCTCGCTACTCCTAACCTACATTTTCGGGGACATAGGAGTGACTTCCTACTTTGAGGAAATGTTGAGAGAAAAGCTCTTATTCCTACTCCTGAAAGTATTCATGCCAGTCTGGAACAGCGTGATGGTGATGCACAGGTAGACCCGTGTTCAGGACCCGTGAACTTACCATGGGGTCAGCCGGGTTCAGGTAGTATTGTTGGTTGCGGGTGGGCGAGTCCCTGACTGACAAGGTGTATACGGCGTCAGGCTAATTATTACAAAAATAAAAAAAAAATTTCTTTTTGCTTTCTTTCTGTCATCTCACAGTCTCGCGCGCACACACACACACACACACACCTCATGAGCACACAGATTTATTTTTAGAGGCTCACTTTTTACCCTAAATGGTATCTGTAGGTTTTGTTTGCGCTGCACTTACACCACTGGTGCGAAAACTCTTGTCTGTTTGTTTTTTTGTCACAAGTTTAAAACAATTCATTTAGCCTAGTTTTTTTCTCAAGATTTAGATCCTGCCGCTTCTGAGAGCCGGGAACAAAGCGAAAAGTTGTCCTTCATGCCCTTCGCTGTGTGCCGTCTGTTCTCCTCTGCCACATTTATCAGTCTAATGCTAATAATGTACATCAGGAGTTTTTTGCGGTTGGAGGTGCGTGGACCGGCTCATGATTTGGGAATACAAATGCAACCGGAGTAAAATTGTTTGGTTATTGTGATTTCTGGTGTGTGTGTGTGTGTGTGTGTGTGTGTGTGTGTGTTAGTGCCGGGGGGTTGGTTTGTGTAGCAAACACGAGAGCAAGTACTTCGTCTTCATCGTCAGCCGCCATTTCTCTTCTCTGCTTAAGAAACTTCGAAGGCTCTTAAAGGTCCTCCTCACTACTTTTCCACCTCAGATGGGGTCCAGGATTCTTCATGGGTAGCTTTTTATCTTCACTAGGATCTACGCTTTTAATTTCAAAGAGAAATTTCCGGAAACACACGAGTCTGAGGATGCTCTTGAACATTTTGTCACCAGGAGTGACTCTTCACTCTAGCGATGTGTTCACACTTGATGTGTTTGCTCTGATTATAAACGGATTACGGTGCGGTTGTTCTGTTGGTGCGGTCCGCTTGAACACATTTTCAAAAAAAGCAAACCAAGACCACTTGGCGGTAATTCGGTGGGTCTCTGTCGGCTGCCACACACACTCTGGTTAGCGCAGCACGGACTAAAGATATGACGACGAACCGAGTCTATACCGGCGTTATCTGATCGCGATGACCTGAGAGTGTTCACTGCCCGATTCAGCGGGTAGAGTCGATCAAAGGGTTAAAGCTCACTTGTCTAATTTATTTCTATTAATTTTTTATTATTTTGTGGGGGGGCGGTTGCCACTGCCGACTGTCTGGATGAAAGCTGGTCGCAAAAAAAAAAAGAAAGGGAAAAAAAAAACGAGGTCCATTGGGGTCGTTTTATTCCTATTATTCTGAACCTGAGCTTGTGTAGTGTTCAGTGTATTATGTTACAATTTAATAAATCCGTTCATGAGATTTTAGTTTGTAGAGACACAAGCTGTATATAATCCACATGCCTTCTGCTGTTGTGTCTTTTGGTCTGATGGTGAAACTGCTGCCTGCGTGAACGTTAAGCGAACCAGGAGTTTAAACTAGCCGACCAAAACTAGCATCCTTTCAGCCTCTGGTCCAAACCAAGAGAATGCGGTCACGCACCCTCTCACGCACGCACCCTCTCACGCACGCACCCTCTCGCGCACGCACCCTCTCGCGCACGCACCCTCTCGCGCACGCACCCTCTCACGCACTCACTCACCCTCTCACTTGCTCTCTCACCCACCCTCTATACCGCTTTATCCTGTATTTAGGGTAACGGGGGACCTGGAGCCTATCACAGGAGGCTTAGGGCACGAGGCGGGGTACACCCTGAACAGGGTGCCAATCCATCTCCGTGTAAATCGTGTGATTGTTAACAGGAATGTGTCAGGTGCAGCACAAGGGCGTTAACCTGCTAGTTGCTTTATCAGACACCACGAGGTCCAGCATGTAGGTGTAAACCAGCTTTTCGTTAGTTAATTATGCATTTAGATTCAATATTTTATGGAATATTTTTCTTCATCTTAATAATGGTTTTGTCGTGTGTGTGTGTGTGTTTGGTGTTTACAAGCGCCACATTCACCGATGTACAGGACTGTGCAAAAAAAAGCCTTTAATTTAATATGTTTTTATTTGGTCTAAGTAAGAGAATTTTTTACGTACATTAATCACCCAAACATCCAATCACAATCCGATCTCTTGCATCATGCACGTGAACCAACGAAAACGAAACACCGCTTTGGTTAGTTCACTACATGAGCTCATGCGTAGACGTGCAAGAAAACAACAGTCCACCAAAGCTGGAGGGAGGATTTCAGCAGCACGGCTGAGTTGGTAGCTAACGCTAAATAATAAAAAAAAAAAAAATTTTCCTTTAAGTTTTATTTGGAATAATAAAATAAAACAAGAGTGGAAAACTGATGTAGGTGTACAGTATGAGCGGGTCTGTGTAGAAAAGGTACATACTTTGTACACAAAGGTCAAATTGTTATTCATGCTTACATAAATAACGTTACACCTTATTAATAAAAGGCAGGGTGATGTTGGTGTAGAAGCAGATGTTAAAAGGCGCATGTTGCTTCTCCATGTTTCAGGAGATCTCAAAAGAAATGCGAACGCAGCTACGGAGAAGGAGGAACGCTAAACATTCAAAATCCAAAATGTTCCTCATCGCCCGATCACTGGTCACCTGATCACAGATTTACAAAATAACAGTCCAAGTGTAGTTTGACCCAAGAGTACCTGTTTTCTGTAAAATAATAATAATTTTTATTTCTTATATTGAGCGTCACTCTTTCTTCCAACTATCTTATCGCATATGTACGAGGTTCCACTCTTCCTCCGTCTTCTTGCCATCTGGGTTTAGGCGTAGTCAAGATGATATTTGGTAGATAAAATTGCAGATTAGTTTGATTTCATCAGTCAGTGGAAGTCATTCTGGTATCAGATTAACTTTGTGGAGTCCCTTTTTTAAGAGTATAAACCGGGGAAGGGGCGGGGCTTATAGACCGTTCTTTTGTATGAAGTAAACATCCAACATATTGCGATGATCAAATGCAGTCATGTCTGACACAACGTGACATTTTCTGTATTGTTTTTTTGTTTTGTGTCACTGCTGCTGTGTGGAACAGCTGCTAATCCCCCTGTAGAGCACCAGAGGGCGCTAAACACTCAGTTTTCTCTTCACAGTGGCCTGAGTTTCTAATCCCTTCTTTCAGGTCTCTTCTGACCTCTCCAGGGGTGAGATTGAGAGATCGACAGGTGTCGCAGTAAATCATTGTTCGACTCATATTTTCTGTAATAATTGAAATGATTCGGTTAGTGGTGAATTAAAAAGTTTTGGCACCTCGGCCCAGATGAAATGTAATGTTTCTTCTCTCTCTGTTCCCCTTTTTTTTTTCTCTTGTTCTTATCACCCTCTCTGTTTTTCTCACTTTGTCTCATTTTTCTATCTTGCCCGTCTCTCTTTCACTGTCTCCAACTCTCTCTTCCCTTTCTCTCTCTCTCTCTCCCTCATTTTGTCTCATCTGTCTCTTACCCATTTCTCTCTTGCTCTCTCTCTATTTCCTGTCGCTTTGTCTTAATATCTCTTTTCTTTCTTCTCTGTCTCACTTTGTCTCCATCTCTCCTTTTTCTCTCCCTCTTAACTCCCTCTCTTTCACATTGTCTTCATCTTTTTTTAATCATCTCTTTCTCTCCTCTTTTACACTTTTTATCCCCATCTCTGGCTTTCTCACTTCTTCTCTCTCTCTCTCTCTCTCTCTCTTTCTTGGTCTCCATCTCTCTCTCTCTCTCTCTCTCTCTCTCTCTCTCTCTCTCTCTCTGCAGCAGGAGCACTGGTTCGAGAAAGCACTTAGGGAAAAGAAAGGATTTGTGATTAAAAAAATGAAGGAAGACGGTGCGTGCCTCTTCAGAGCTGTCGGTATGTACCTCTTCTGTAATGTACGTGTGTGTGTGTGTGTGTGTGTGTGTGTTTCTGTGTATAAACATGGTCACTAGCATCAGACAGACAGGACGCTCCAGCCCCTGTCGTGTTTTGTCCTGTCCACTTTCTAACACGATCCTTCACGATGACCTGAAGTAACCTCACTCTGTCCATCTCCTGATGAGGAAATTCCTCAGATGGTTGCTGCATTACCATTACCGTACACTAGATGGCGCTTGTAAACTTGCCACACAGGGGGAAAGTTCCAGTCACATGAATCCCGCAGTGTGAATCCTGTAAGACGTACCCCAGGTGATCGAGTTATACTTTCTCAAATATCATGCTGTCCCGCTGTTGACCTCGAGCAGATGATCTCCAGCAGACGTTTCACTTCATCACTTACTAAAAATCTCTCACCCAGTTTCCCCCCCCCCCCCCGGTCGTGTTTTCCGCCTTCATCAGCACCGAAAGGCGCGCTTCTCACACATGACCGGCATGATTCATTTCAGATGAAGGGATTTTTTTTTCACTCTTTATTCGTGGTGTTGTTTATGTGAAACTCCTCACTACACACTTTCTGTTTGACCCAGAAGTCGTCGTCCCCCCCCCCCCCCAGCTGTCAGCCTGTGTCACGGAAACTCATTAACTCATTTTAATCATTTCTCTGTTTCCCTCCTTCCTCACCTCACACTCATCCCCAGCTCTCCCTCTCTCTCTCTCTCTCTCGCTCGCTCATTCGCTTTCTTTACATCTGAAGTGCAAATGTTTGTGCACCCTTGGCAAACGGTAAGGACTAAAGCACTGAGTCGTGCTGTTCTAGAAAAATAAGCAACAACAGTGGGGTGTGATAACATCGCCTCCTGAAGTGTCTGTCTGCTTGTTTGTTTGTTTGTTTGTTTTTGCCTACTACACACATTCACCATTGATTACAAGAATTAATTTATTCATATACATGGTGTGCTTTATCTGTTTGTAGTTACTTTGACTGTTCAACATCCTTGACACAAGTTCAGGTTTTGATGAATGACGAGTTTTTCGAGCGCTTCAGCATAATAAAACAAAAATTAAAGACGAAATTAATAATATAATAAAATGATTTTCATATTACAAGATCTGTCCTGACCAAAAGACTTAAACATGGTAGAGAAACCTACCGACTGTCGCAAAGCACTGACACTTTAAAGACTGTTTTACGGATATTTACTGAATTAACGATTATATATACATATAAAACATATCCTAACAAAATCTGAAAAAAGTTCATATAAAATTATGATGCATACAGAATCGCAATCCAAATTGAATCCTCACTCAGGTATCGAGATGATGTTGTATTGGGTGATCTCTGGTGAGATAATATATTATTGCGATATTAATATAAATAAAGTTATCATTTCATATACATCATACTTTATATGCATATCATATTTTCCTTTTTCTAAACTGTGTATAATTTTTTTGGCTGAGTGCATCTATGTGTGTGTGTGTGTGTGTATATATATTAATCCAGCCATATATAGAGCTGTTACTGTAGAAATATTTAACCAATCAGATTCAAGCATTTCGCAATGACCTTATTTCAAAAGTTTTACATTCTGATTATATAAATATTGTTCTGAAATGCTTTCTTATATGAATTCATTAATAATTTCATAGATCAATCTGTGTGTGCGCGCCTTCACACTTGTTTTTTTTTTTTTTTTTTTTTTGACCTTTAGCTCCTCCCTGCTTGGGTTAACCGAGGTTTAATGGCATTGACCTACATGCCGGCGCTCTGTTCGCATTCCTGCGCCTCAGGTGTCGTACCGATCCGACCGCCTCGTGTTGTTTCCCCGGTTGGCGGCGGAACATGCAGAGCGAAACCTGGACGTTTCTGTCTCCCTCATGTTTGCTGCAGTTACCAGCAATGAGGGTCTCATTTACCAGCATTACTCACCACAGGCCCTGCGGTTTTGTCTGATGGTGTGTGTGTATCTGTGTGTGTGGTGGGGTTTTTCTTCAAATTCGAAAGCCCCCCCTCCCGAGCTTGACTTTTCTCAGAATGGTAACGATGCAGTTTTTTCTTTTCTTTCTATTTTTGATGGACTTTTAAATACACAATGAAAAAATAAAATCACCGGAAATCGCAGCATCTCGAGGTCAAAACCTTCAATTTTTACAAAGTGATCGTCACAGTTTAAGTTTAACCTTTTTAATCGTACAACTAAATAGCAGTCGTGACCCGGGTTTGAGTCTCGATCAGGGATAAATTGGGAAGTGCGTTCGGTGGGTAACAACCTGCGCCGTAACGAATTTAAAGACCCAGTGATCCGATGGCTTAAAAAAAGCAGGCATAAAGGCATCGGATTGTGCCAAAAATACACAGTGTGTTTGAGCTCCCGGACTATATTTGCAGTAATAATAAAAAAAAACAATAAAATATATTCAAATAATTTGCCTTTTTTTTTCTGAATATGAGAATAATCCTCCAGCACACAGCCAGCAACATCATTCTTATTCAAAAAATATGCAAAAATATTAGATCAAGAATTACAAGCATTACAATCCAGCATTACATTTTCACAGGCTCATAAGTATTGGGGCAACTAGATTTCTGTGACGAGTTTGCTGGACAGGTTCGCCATTGTTTCGTGACAAATTAAAGAAAATAAAACAAAAATGTGTTGGAATTTGCATTTTAGTAGCTGTTCATGGGAGCGTTCAGTCCAAAGAGATGTGCTGATGCAAAAAAAAGGTTTATTGTGGAGATATTAAACATTAGGCGGATCTAGACTTCGGTGCAGTCCTAAAATGAAGGCCTGCACTGGTGAGCTCGGGTGTCCTGAGAGGCCAGGGGGAGCACCAGAAGCGGTCGACATCTTCTTTTCCTTGGTGAAGAACATCCCGAGTCAAGAACACTCTGCAGGAGGTGGGTGTGTCATCATCAAAGTCTTCAAACAAGCGACGCCTTCATGAACTTCAATACAGACGGTTTACCTCCGCTTGTAAGATGCAAAGCGCCGGGAGCACAAATTTTCGTGAAAGCCTTTGAATTAAAGCTGAACGTCTTCGCTTCAATCGCTGCTCGATCGCTTCGTTTCAGGTCCATCGAACAACGGAAGCACGATGGACCGAAAAGCCACGAGCGATGCAAATTTTTTGATACTTTTGTAGTGCGGCCGTGCAGAATCCTTCTTCTCCTCCGTGGCGAGTCGATTACGTAATGCCGAGTGAGTGCCGGCTCTGAGGAGAGCAGCAGCGGTTGATTGTGTACACAAGGATTTGCATGTCGCTTTAAGAGCGAGGTCACTTTCAGGTCGCTTGCGTCAGGATGCCTCGACCTAACCCGCCGTTCCAGGCAACTCTCATAAATAAACGGCTTTAATTGCGATTAGGTGGAATTTTTTTTTTCTTTTTTCCACAGAATAATGTATTTGTTTAAGGACGATTAGAAACGATGACGCCGGTCCGCTTTCCATTTTACTGTCATCAGACGGACGGGTCATTCCTCCTCTGACCGCGTGTTTCTCAGCAGGGTAGCCGACTGTAGGCGATTTGCTCCGCAGACCCTCGTCTTCGTCGCCACGTTCGCACCTACACCTGCTCTGCTCGGTGTTAGAGATAGTGAGAGAGCCTATGTGCGGTTTCAGTTTTGCTCTTACACTCGAGAAGCCCGTTCGCGGTTTCAGCGATGGTTTCTTTCGGCTCGGGCAAACACTCAGGTGTGAAAAAGAGCTCGAGCTTTTTACAGAAACCGTGAGCATCTATAAGAAACCAGACACATTTGGAAAAAGCTTTCATGACCGAGAACTGTTCAACTGCTCTTCTCTTCTACACTGCAGATATGAAAGCTCCAGGCAGCCTGTTATGTAAATGGGGCTACTTTTGGAATGCGAACTCGTGTGTTTCGGTGAGGAAAAGGCTGTCGGAGCGACTGTAGGGACCAACCCTCGCTTCCAGCGCTCTCCTGTCAGCTGTGCATGGATGAGATCTGCTCGCCTTCTTTCTTTCTTTCTTTCTTTCTTTCTTTTTGATTTAGCTCGGGCTCCGTCAGGGCCGGCTGCTATGAGTGCGCCAGCATGGAGGAGTCCTTTTGAACATGAAATGTGTTGATCAGTGAACGTTTCCTGAACACGCATCAGATTATCAGCCCTTAACGAATTTGAGGTTAAAGTTTTTGAGCAATTAAGCACAGCAGCTTGAACAGAACGCTATTAAGAAGCTGATTTCCGTCTGGTTAGATTCACAGCTGATTCACAATCAGTCAGCAGATTTACATGACGGAGTGTTAATCTGACTAAAACCAGGCTACTGAAGGAAGTCGTACTAACGCACGTGAGTTCTCCTGCACATACAGTTTATGATACCCGACCCAGACGCTCTGCACATGCTCCACAGTCCCCGTCCCTGGCTTTGACCCAGAAGCCGAATACAAACGGCGTAACGGCGGAAGAAGCCGCCAACAATACGGCGATGAGACGTCTGTCTTTGGGGAGCACCGTAAACACAAAGGGTAGTGTTTGTATAAAAAGCGAATCGTACAGAATGTACAAAATACAATTCCCCTTGAAATTGTGCAGGAGTGAAGTCATCTCCTGCCCAAGGAGCCGCATCGTCACCCATCATAGCGGACCCAGACAGACGGTAGTCCGATTGAATGGTCTAGACGAGCCGTAACCGTAGCTCAGCTTAACTGTGCACGTAAATATACTGCGAGACAGCCGCATATCAGGAGACTATATTTGGTCTCCACCGCGCTAATACTTTTCTCAGTTGACGAGCCAGATTATCTACTCCATCATCCAACTTTCCCCACGCTGGTATTTTTAAGCAAGGGTTTTTCTGAGCGTTTTTATTTATTTCATTATTTATTTCACCTTTCGTCCACATACACGCATGCAAACTCTGTTTTATATCACTGAAAACAGCCGTTTTGGCAAACTCTTCAAAGCAGGTATTTTTCACTTGCATACACCGTCTGTACGCATGTGTGCGACATAATCAGTACATCAATATCTTTTTCTCAGGCTTCTGACTGTTTGACCTGGCCTGTCGCTTAGGGTTATAGATCACGGACGGCGTGTTTTTACGTTTTCACATGGAGGAGAAATGCTCATGTGGTCTTATGACTTAACCCTTTAATACCAAATTTTACATGAGCAATTCTCTTCCTACATTATTAAACAAAACAGCAGATGTTATCATGCGCCTGCTATGTATTTCCTATTAATGTACTAATATTCTGTTAATGGATTAAATAATAGCTCCGGCAGATTAAAAACATGTTTGGCGTAATCCGGCCTAAACTGAATGAGGGGATGTAAACCTTTTGATGTAAATCTGTTCAGTAGGAGTATTAGCCGAGTAATTACTTGATCAAATCGTCTCTCTCTCTCTCTCTCTCTCTCTCTCTCTCTGGTTGGAATAAATATAATTATTCCGTGTATGTTTGCCTCTCACCAGTCTGTACTTCAGAGTTTCATCTGCTCAGTTTGTTGCGGAGGATCGGGTGCTGATCAGCTTTGCCTTTCACACACAGTGAGGCTCAGCCAATCAGAGACGAGACTGAATTCTTCTAACGAATCAGATGGCAGGATTTGTCGAAAAGACAGGAAGCCGAACCGGATCGTCTTCTGTTGTATTTCTGGCAGATGAAACACTTCACCCAGTCACGACCCGATATGAAATCATCACGATATCTAGGTGCTGATACGAATTATAGAAGTATCGTCATCTTATAAATATCCCGATTCTACAGTATATTACACTTTTTCAGGTTTTGGTACAATTTTAAGACCTTGAATCTTAAAAAAAAAAAAAAAAGAGAAAAAAGGTTGAGTACTTACTCAACTGCACTTAAAACCAAACTCCGCATTTAGACAATACAAACTAATTTCAAAAACTAGAGTTTAACATTTAAGCGAAAAGCTACATGTTTGTCATCCGCCATAATTATTATTTCTAAACAAACATGGCACATAATTCAGTAATGTTACAAGTTTACATGTAATATTTCACCAACAAGCTGTTAATAGCTGCTGATTGACAGACAGTGTTGTTGTACAAGTTAAACAACCTGATGAACCTTTTCTCAGAATGAAACAGCACTTCTTTTTTTTTTCCATCGTTTTTTTTTTTTTTTTTTTTTTTTTCCCCTGGGTTGGATTAGTAGAAATTACCGACAGGTGTGTGTGTGTGTAAGACGAGCTGTAACACTCGAAGTTCTTAAATTGTGTGTATTCGACCCATCCAGGCCGCCTGCTTGTGGGTTTCACTTGCCAAGCACCTGTTCCTAATCAGCCAGGGATCCGATAGTCATCAGTTACCCGAGGCACCGCGATGCCTTTCAGATGCGTCCTAGTTTCATCGGCACCGTAATCGGATGTCTTTTCATCCCTCGGCTTCCCGTTAACGCGCGTTCTCCAACACCGTGTCCTGAACTCGTTTACCTCCGGCTGTGA
The DNA here is from genome assembly GCA_030522415.1 of Channallabes apus. Classification (NCBI taxonomy): domain Eukaryota; kingdom Metazoa; phylum Chordata; class Actinopteri; order Siluriformes; family Clariidae; genus Channallabes; species Channallabes apus. The sequence goes on along the minus strand of CM060129.1, from coordinate 21,010,369 downwards.
ATTGAACCCGAGCAGCACACGGCGCCGCCGGGGCCTGTTGGGTCGACCCGGTCGTGAATTTCGGTGTCTTTTTGAGCAATCCGCAATCCTACCCCAGCAGCTGCATCCTATCGATCCTGCCAGGCTCAGGGTGCGAGATCACATGGCAATCCTTTTCCATTTAGAGTTACAGTTACAGAAAAGAACTTAATCCGTGTATAATGTGTGATCAGCATGTTTTAAGGATCCAAACCCGCCCCTCCCCCCGTTGTTTTTGGTATGTTGGTTTCATTTTTTTGTTATTTAGCTTTTTTTTTTTTTGTCTGTCTGTAATTAAACACTTTGACGTTCTTCAGTAAATGGAACAGTGAGGAGGAACAGACTCTGCCAGCCACATTTTTTTTACAAAAGCATCTAAGTTTCCCAGCAGGACTCAGCACAATGGAATGAAAACATCCGTGTGTGTGTGTGTGTGTGTGTGTCTGTCTGTCATGTTCATCACAAGCAGTTCTTCACTTTCCGTCAGACATTCTGTTTTCGATAGAGGTTTTATAAACAGGATTGAAATGTACTGAGCTTCTGACGTGATAATAGTTCATGGTCAGGGCTTCAGGATTTGTTTATCTGTGTTTTTATTTATGGCTTTGTGGGAGAAAAAAAATAATAAATCAAGTGTCAGAAATCACCGAGACGAGATTCAGGAAAACATTATTTATTTTATTTATTTTTATTTTTTTTGTACACGTCTTTGGATATACATACAAACACACGAAGGGCGTTCAGGTCAAACCGGGACTTGTGGCGAAATTTCTCGCAAATTAAGGCATAAAACCGTCTGACATTTCCAGAAGACTTCGAGCACAGTACATGAGTACGATGCGAACTTTCAGCGCCTGATCTTTGAAAACTGACGGATAAATCGCGGAAGAGACGCGTTTGTCCGTGTGAAACGTACACACACACAATCGTTCACCAGCACCACTTGCACGTCACAGGACCTCGACTGGGCGTTATTGCCACATCACAGCTCCGACCTCATTCCAAAGCTATTTTCATATGTTTGGGCCAGTAAAGGAGTTCCTGGGAGGCCGGGGTTTCAGATGTGAATCAGACAGGCAGTCCAGACACGACTACGGGGTAGTGAGGAAACTTTCTACCTGGAGGGAGACAGAGAGAGAGAAAAACGGTCAAAAATGGCATTTAATTAAATTTAAAATGCGGATTGAGTCATACCATTTTTAAAGCATCTTTTGCTTTGCAGTGTGACTTGTTGCATAACAATAATGTCGAGACGTATTATGGTGAGCGTCTGAGAGTATTTCTGCTATACCCAGGTGAAAATGTTGAGGCTTTATTTTCTGAAATCGCTCTGGTGTGAAGGTGTGATGTTTTAAACGAAGGGATGTTGTGTTTTATGCTCGGTGAACGTCATCTTTGTAATGTTCAACCTCAGGTCACGGAAGTTCAAGTGCCTTTTCTTTTTTTTTTTTTTACATAATAATAAAATTACTTCCTTTTGAAAATCTCAGCCAGTTGTTCTTGAGGTATGACAGGAATAACGAGCAATGCCGGCCACGCGGATGTGGGTTGACTCTGACTCGAGGTTGGCACGCTCACGTGCACTCGTACACACGCGACGACAGACACTGCAGACGTGGCCGTGTCGTCCTGCATATGAAAATTTCCGGCGTATGCAAACAGCATTCCACCAGAGACATTCCACTCCCAGTCTGCCTCCGCTGTTTTGACGCGAAGGCACATGCCGTGACCTGGTGCAAGTCGAGAGCAAAAGCGAAGAGGTGGCTGGGGTTTCTCTCCCGCTGCTTTTCTCCACAAGTGACTCGTTTGTTGTAGGAAGTTTCCGAACTCTAAGTAGGAGTCGATTTTAAACCGATCTCTTGTTTGTAATTCCAACTTGGAAAGTTTGAGTTTTTCATGCGGTTTGATTATTTTTATAAATATTTAAATCTAGGATGCTCCAAAACGGTTACATTTGTTTTTTATTTACACCATCAATTTTCAGTGCGTTTAAGTTACAGTATTATTATATATCCTATAGCTATAATAGTAGGCTATACCATTAGCTCTTTCTGATTTGTCTTATTTACTTATTTAAATTATGTTCAGAAGTGTTTTCCTCCACATGGACGTGTACAGAAAGACTGAGTATATACATTTTTTTTTTTCCAACCTTACACAATTGAACCTCTGAGGTTGGAAGTAGAAAGTCTGAAAATATTATGTCTCATTTCAATTCTCTTTATAAAATCCCCTCGTCTATTTCCCATCACGACTCCGAAATAAAGAACCTCTACATGACACCTACACTTGGCCACTTGTTCACACATGAGCTCATTGACGCAGCTCCGCCGTCGTGCATAAAGTCATATTCGCTGGAGAAAACCGTTTGCTGCACAAACAAGCGGATTGACTCGCTGGTAAAGTGAAGATCGTGTTAGATTATCGGTTATTTCAAGCACAGGGAGGGTGCATGTCGCTAATTAAGCACTTATTAAGGGTTCGAGAAATTGTTAGGATTAAGATAAGAATTGATCACAATAAAAAAAAAAAATCTTTCGCTTGCGTAGGGTATTAAAGTTAGTCTTTAAAAACTTTCTAATCGGTAATTAAAAGAAGTCTACGTACTGTAATACACAGACCTGCAAGAAGTAAACACACACACGTTGTATTAATAAATAAAGTAAAATTTATACGATATGATTACTTTAAATTTGCCTTAACGGCTTTAAGACCAACAGTCATCGAACATGAGCGTCGTCTCAATGTGAAAAATCTCACAACAGCATGAAGACGTCTTTCAAAAGTCGAGCAGGTTGTGACTCTGCTAATGTTTTATTAAACTATAAACTATACCAATTCTATTATAATTCGAACGGGAGATTTTAAGATTCCTATTTATTTCATCTCCGCAGCGGTCCTCGCTCAGACTGTCCAACCGTCCAGCCTTTTTAAAAAGCAGAGCATTTCTTTGAATTTTCATTCCTAGGGTTAATAACGTCATAATAATGAGACATTTTCGCGTGAAGATTTACATTTTGTCTTAACAAACCGAGTCCAGTCGAGACTGCTAGCTGCTTACGCCGGACGTTTGGACATTTCCATACGCAAATGCAGCTCTTTGTGAATGACGTCGTCGTTCAGCCCTTTGACGCGAAGAGGAAAAGAGTCGAGAACCTCCTCCTCTCTGGTGCGTTAATTTAGGTAACTTTGTACTTAATTAGTATTTATTAGATGGTTTTAACAGGATCAGATTTTAGTTTTTATAGTTCAAATTCAACAATATCTTTACAGCAGAGTGGAGGCTGGAATGCGGCGGTATTAAATAAAATAAAATGATTTATGTTGAAAAATCATTAAAAGTAGAATACATTTTCTTTAAATAAATCAACATTTGGAATCGACCGTTAAAATATTTAAAAGTATTTTTGTTACTTTAAATTGATATTTAAATGTTTGTTTATTTATTTGTTTACTTCATGACATTTGAGGCTGATTTAATGAAGTCGCCTTCACTGGATAATATTACAGTATACAGGATGATGTATATAGCGCTTTTAACAGTGATCATTATTGCAAAGTAGCTTTACAGAATCCAAAGCAAATTAGGGAAAGTGTATGAAATGTGAGAAAATATGTATAAATCAACTGAACTTACAGTATAACCAGTTTAAAGTATTTCTTTAAAAAAATGTAACTGTTTATCAGTTTATTAGTGGCCTTTACATTAGTGGCGTATCTGCCGTACGGGTTGCTTAGTTATTAGAACCATAATTAATAATTATTACAGAGAACTGAGCAACACCTGTTAAATCAGATCGACAGTTTGGTACAGCTTGAGAGAATTAACTTTATAACTGTACTTACATTTCTGTACAGTGACTAACAACCTGCCACAGGTTCGCAGCCCTCGTCCTGGAGGACCCGCCGTCCTGTACGTTTTATCTATTTTACCTGTTGTGTGATCACACCTACTTCAATTTAGGAAAAGTGTTAATAAGCTGATTAATTAACTCGGTTGTGTTGGAAAACACTAAGATGAGCATCGCAGGAGTTCCTCCGTGCCTAAGACACACTTCAGATGATGATCAGTGATCTATGAATCAAAAAAAAAACCTAACCTAAAGCAAGGACCAGTGAGAAACGGGTGCAGATGAGCAGGTGGTGATTAGTATACTGGTGATGCTGAATGCTGAGGGGTTGGAACAGACGAGAGGGGAAATGAGGTCGCTGCTGAGGCTGTTGCATAAAGAAACAACTTGTCTGTCGCAGTAAAACATTTCTACCTGTTTCTTTAATTTATTCTGTATCATGTAATTTAATACAAACAGAATGGGGGGGGGGTCAAAACTTGTGCACAGTATGATAGATGACACATTTTAGTTTTTTTTTTTTTTTTTTTTTTTTTTTTGCTGACTCTTGTCAGATGGTTTGTTATTCAACCCCTATTTGAAACAAGATGAGTGTGCATTGAACGACGCCCAGCACCAACATGCGTTTCATTCGGACAGCCGAGAAATAAGGACGAAACCAGATATGGTATTTTGTTCATCTCCGCTCACTGGGTTTCTAATGGATTTTAGTTGTATTTCACAAAATATATAAACGATATACAAGTCATCAGATTTAAGCCCCACCCCGAACCTGACCGGGTGATTTATTTATACAGTTTGAGACGCATCTGAAAGTTCATGTTTGTCCTGAGAGCTTTCTATTTTAGCGTTTTTCACGCAACATGATTTAGAAATCACGGATTTAAAAACGTACCACATGCGCCTAAATTCTAAACTGGAGTGACGTAGCTAGGGTAGACGAATTGTTAGATCCTGAAGAAATGGTTTTAATCCACACCGACGTCTGATTTTCACATTTATTGATTTCTCCTTCTTTTCTTCTTTTGTGTTTAGCGGCAGCTCATCTGCTGTATTGGAGAGCGAAACTTCGCAAGCTTACCCGAGAACAGAGTTTAAACATAACGTCAATGCAGTTCAGCGGTGTAGTGGGGAAGGGGGGCGGCAAACGCGTGCACGCACGCACACACACACACACACACACACACACACACACACACACACACACACACACACACACACACACACACAGTTTGAAGGCATGCCGGAGTCAGGTGGAAATTCCACATCGTATTGATCTGTTCACATGATGAGACGCATGACGATGTGTGTTTGATAACAGCTTCACCGGCGTGATGTGTACCAGACAATCCGTGCCGAGTATTAGATAAGGGTGGAATTCGGAGACTCTCGACCGCGTTCTTTGTTCTGACGCACTTGTTCCGGTAATGATCGTGTCGTCGGCAAGTTGAGGCTAATGTCCACAACTTCAGGCTGTAGTTGTGGAGGGACTGACGGAATGATGCGAAAATGATGCAGGAGTTATATATATAAAAAATATTGGAGTGAGATTTTTACTCTGGTCACCGTGGTTACCCTGGAAGCATCGTGTTAGCCCTGTATGGCTACACAAACTAAAGTGCCCGCCAAAGAACATATGCAAAACTGCCCATGTGACCACAGGCGAGGTGTCTCTGCTGTGGAAATGAGGGGTTTGGCCAGATTTGGTCACAAATTTAATCCGTTTCTGAGCTGAAATATTTTAAGAGAAATCTCTTGTGAATCTTGTAACTGTATTGCATTTTATTTTTTATTATTATTTTTTTTTTAGAAAATGTAACAGCAGGGCTACAATATCAAGTCATGTCAAAAAACTTTATTTACCCTCATGGGGCAATTTAAGACTTACAGTAAACACTGCTTATCTATTAATTCCTCTGGATGCAGCATTAATTTAATCATTCACTGATTATCAGGAAGCGCTAAATCCAAACCATGGTCATGGTAGAACTGGAGTCTTATCCTACCCTCACTCGGTGTACGTTTACACCTTGGGGTCATTTAAAGTTACGGACATGGTTTCGGGAGGTGAAGGGAAACCGGAGAACCAGTGGGAGAAACCTCATGATGCTTTGAATGGTCCCAAAACCATCACACCTGCTTGTACATGAGCTCGTTGGACATCCCATTCCCAAACCATGGGCTACGAGTTTTCTGGAAAGGCATGGACACGAGATTTTGGAGTGCCGCAGTGGAGACTTGTGATGGTTTATCCAAGGAGAATATTTGTGAAGTCCGGTGCTGAGGGTTGAATGAGGGTGCTTTGCCTTAGACTTGACTTTCTGGTTGGTTTCTAAAGGTGTTGAGATCAGGACAGTCAGAGTCTTCTACACCGGATTCGGTCAAACCAGGTATTGATGGACCTCACTTTGTGTACGGTGTACAGCTGTCCAAAATGTTATAGTGTATGTAGTAGGGCCTCGGTTCCTGAAAAACCGCACGAGAACTTTATTCCTCTTTCACCAAACTGTAGTTCTAGTGTTGGTAGCGTTCCCCCGGGTCTTTGTGCAACTGCTCAGCCGAGGAAACTTCTTGGCATGAAGCTGCTGATGTTCGTCTTCCAGAGGCGCAACTGAGGAGAGACGATTATCTAACCCAAGAACCTCTGGTGTTGTCCACAGAGATTGTGATCCACGCGTCTGGTACCTTTCGCCCACTTTAGTTCTGTCTCTTGAACTTTTCCACAGTATTATTTCTACTCATCGTTGCGCAACACCGGCGATGAACGGATGAAATCAAGGTCTGACTTTTTACCTAGACTTCAGAGTCATTCACGACCGATCCGGTTACCCGGTTTAACAAGCCGTCACTATGAGTTGTCTATTAGGAATAGACCGTTATTAGCACTGATTAATGATTAATTTTTAAAGGTGTGTTGTTTAAGTTTCATGAGAACCTGAATCGCTGAGGGTGAGGTAGAGACGGAACAATCTGTGTGGCATGAGGAAATAACGTTAAAGGGACTCTGAGGGAAATCTGTTCCTGCTTTCAGCAGCATTTCTAATGGGTGATGTTTTTTAAAAGCAGGACGTTTTTTTTTTTTATTTTTTTTTTTTTATTTTACAACATACACGTTTCACTAACAACAGACACAAATCTGTGTAAAGCCACTAAACTGAGGCGAGGAGGGCAGCGTGAGTGAAAGACTGACCTGACCTGCTGGGCATCATGTCCAGACTGTGTGTGTTTGATTGTGTACAGACATGTGGAGTGTGTGTGTGTGTTTTGGGGGGGGCGGCGAAGCGGCCAGTGAGAGATGAACCTCAGCAGCTAAACACTACAACTTGGCCTTGTGCCTTCATCACATTACATCAGCAAACCACAATCAACCTTAATACAACCTTTTTTTTTTTTTTTTTTTTTACTTTTAATTTTGTTGTTGTTTTTTTTTTTTTTTTTTTCATTCTTCCTTTTGCTCTCCTTTAGTTCTCATTTTTGTGTGATTTTTATTTTTTTTCCCTTTTAATTTCCTTCTCATCGTGTCTATTAATTCTTTAATGAAGTCTTATTTTTTATTTTTTTTATTTTATTTTTTCAGTTTTTTTGTTAACTATATAATTATATGATAAATTTATCATTTGCTTTGGGTTTTATTTAGCTTGTTTTCCTTATTTCTTTATTTTCCTTTATTTATTTATTTTTTTACGTTTCACTTATTTCTTTTAATTTATTTTAGGATTTTTTTTATGACTTTGTTGTTTTTTATTTGTTTTTGTTTTTATTTTTTGGTCTGATTGATTTTAGATTTTTATCTCTGTTCTTTTTGGTTTTCCCTGCATTTTGTTTCCTCCCATTGTTCTTAAATTTCTTTCACTCCTTTTTTGTGTCCTTTTTTTTTTCTGTATTCCTAGAACGTTGTAGTTTTAGAAAGCGCTGTCTCCTTAGGCTGAGACGGAGCATGTAAGGAATGTGTGTCTCCTCAGCAGGAGCTGCGAGCTCACGGCGTGGTGCGTCAGAGGAATTGATCAGCTTTCGTTGTGTGTGTGTATTGGTTGAGTGTTTGTGTTGTCTTACTCCTGCTCTGGCCGGTCTGAGGTGGAAAGCTCTGGTCAGGCGTTATTGAAGTGGCGGTGTGGGGGCAGAGCGAGCGACCTCTGACCAGGAGAGATGATCCTGATGTCTGAACCACAGGGACAGAAACTCCCACACTGATGTAACACACACACACACACACACACACACACACACACACACACGTCCTGTGCTGAGAGTAAAAACTTACAGAATGACCTCATCATGAGAACGTTACTGCTAACGGCAACGGCGGATCAGTTAGCAGGGTGATGGAAGGGTTTAGTCTTAAACCACAGTCAGGTGCAGCAGGAAACAAACTGGCGTTTGAGCCACTATAACGGTTTTTACGAATTCTACAAGAATCTAAACAATTGAAAAAAAATTTATTTAGATTCTTGTGGAGTTTGGTATCAAATCAGTTGTTGTATAAGAAATAAAACCGTGTGCTGTGCAGTCCTGGGGAAATAATTAACTCCAAAGCTGAGTTAACACCCTTAAAACGGGGGACCCCCCCCCCCCACACACACACACACACACACACTTTTTCTTTGTTTTTCTCTGTCTCCCTGACTTATTTTTTCCGTTTCTTTAAAAAAAAAAAACACTTATGTTTATGGGAAAAATTTCTTTTTGCTTTATCCGCTGCTTGACTTTTCTTCTTGATGCATTTTTTTTTTCTTTTTTTGTAAATTTTTTTTTTTTCTCCTCCTTATTTACAATGTGCTTTTTTAGGGGTTTCCCTTATTTCATGGTAATTTATTTTTTTGTTGTTGTTTTCGATGTTTATTTTTTTTTTCCATTTTAATTAATTAATTTTGTCTGTTTTGATTTTTTTTTTTTTTTTTTTTTTACTATAAATGTTTAATATATTTTTTCCTTTTCTTTTATTTCATTTCTTTTTTTTTTTTTTTTTTTTTTTTGCTTTGTTTGTGATTTTGCAAACTAGTTTCTCACCCATTTTTGTATTTTTGCCTTTTTATATTATATATATATTTTTTTACTTACAAATGAGAAATATTTTTTATATATTTATCTTTTTTTTATACCACAGAATATTGCAAAATATTCATTAATTTCTTTTATTTATTAATGGACGATACATTTGTCTGTGTTTAATCAGTTTAAAGTCACTTTCGGAGGTTCGGAACATCTGTGAAGCAAGAGGTTCCTGTTTCTCTTTCTCTGTTTGAAATTATGTTGAAAAAAAGTACAAACCTCTCCATCCTGGTGATTTTTCCATTTTAGAAAAACATTACACCTTTTTTTACTTCTCACTGAAACTGGAAACTCCTACTATAAATATATAAATTCTGAATTGATGTCTAAATTAATGTAAACCTTCACCATATCAATCACTGATGCGCTGCGGTTTTGCAGCATTGGACTGAACCTGAGCAGAAAGTAGAGATCTGTACAGTACAGTGAAGATGACCTCAATGAAGGAGCTTTTCTGGTTAATGTGACATTCGTGTCAAAACCCGTGAATTGAAGCCGAGCGTTTACACTCGGATCACATCTCGATATTTTAGGTTTTAGTGGTATAGAGGGAAAAAGTTGTGTCCACATACTTATGGACACAGCCTGTGATTTGAGTTGGACATGGATGCTGCTCTCCGTCTCCGTTTGCTGTCACAGAAGATTAATCGTCCCCTCAGCAGTCAGATTCGAGAATTTACCCGAATTGTGAATGGTTTCGAAGTTCGTAATAGCGAAACGCATATAAAGTGATTTTCTTGTAACCTAAAGCGGCGGAGACGACTTCTCTCGAATTCTTATCTCTTTTCCGCAGAATTTGAGCGCGGCCTACGTTATGACACTGGAGCACCTGAATGAGCGCGCGATGAGCACGTATCAGCGGCGTATCGTTCTGAAGAACAGACTCCCACTCTGCCGTGACGCGGTCGGAGGCCCCTGTTCTGGAGGGATAAAGCTTATCATGGACGCGCAGGTCTGAAGAGGGGGCGGGCCGACGTGACAAGGCCCGGCGCCTCACACCAGCACCCGCCCCTTTCTTAGAAGGGCGCTCGGTGGTTAGCAGCGCGATGCTATCTCAGGCCCTCATCAATGAAGGCGCGCTTGTGGTTCCTGTTTCTGCTAAATCGAACTTGGCCCCTTCACTTTCTTTCCAGCGAAGCCTATCTGCTTGTGTGTGCATTTCTGTGTAGTCGTGTCACACCGCGCTGCTGCTTCTCCTTCCTCTTTTAGTTCGGCTTTCTCATCACCGGGCGCCGATGCTAGTAAAAGGTCATCGGGGTTCTTTCTGGGCCGCGTGTGCGCGTTCGTGCACGTAGCTTATTAATACAGATTGTGGTCAGGTTTCTAGTAAAACGCGTCTGATGCGTTAAAGATCCTGGTGAAGAAGTCAGCATTAGTTAGTCAGGAGGAAAAAGTTTCACTGTGAGCTCCAGAAAATAAAGCTCAATAAAACATTAAAAAAAAAAAATGGAAATCCTGCAAAGTCCCAGAATGCTGCACAACGGTACAGAGACGGCAAGCCCTGTGGTTTTAAAGGTGGAGGTGGGAGACTATTAAGGAGTAAAGCGCCGCTGCATCTCTGTCTTTAGGTAGACTGTATACGGATATCAATGGAAATGACGTTAATTACGAAGATAATGGAGAGAGAGAGAGTATTTGAAGTCATACTCGCGTTACCATTGTACATCTGCATAGTATGACCTGTTTGGGGAATTTCACAAGGACACCTTCACCCACACCTTTTTTTTTTCTCTTTTTTTTCTTTTTTTCGGTTACTTGCTGTAAACCATGTCGGGGTTTTCTTCCTGTACTGCTAATCTGGAAGATTATTTGCCGCGTATTAAATTTAGATGTTTAAAAAGGGCTGTTTTAGCTCTTGCGGTTGCCTCCCCTCCAGTACCCCCTTTCCGCGCATATATACACACACACGCATCACGGAGCGAGCAAAGCCTCGGGCAGCATCTGTAACCCCCGTGAGACTCCCTTGGGTTCACGATTTGCTATTCAAATCGAGGTCGAAATCGGGAAAGAACAAAGGCAGGTGTTTATGATCACAGATGAGTCAGATTCATGTAAATGTCCCGCTTTGCAGGGAGGGGAGCGACGGGGGGTGTCCCTGTCTTAACCTGAGAGCTCCCGCTGCTCAGCTCGAGCTTGAGTCATCGAGCGATACACACACACACACACACACACACACACACACACACACCTCAGCGGTATGAATGGAAAAGATAAACAGGTGGAGTGGTGTAAATACCCAGCTCCAGAGCTTACTGGGAAGTGAAAGAAGTCAGAAATTCCGCGTTGCTCAACGTCACAGCGACAGACAGCTTCATCTGTGACGATTCAGCCTCTTTAAATTTACGGTTCAGATTTCAATGAGTTTCAATGTTGAATGTAGAGACAAGGTTCCATTCCAACAACAAAAAAAAAAAAAAGGGAACCATTGTTTAGTTTTATTTTCCACAATTCATCATCGTAAGAGTCCCTTTGTTTTTGCGTAACCACACCACAGCATTATTCAATTGTTACTAAATTGTTTAAATAGAGAAACTGGGTTTTGTTTCCTCGTCCTGAATTCCTCTGTGCTCACGCCGAAACTTGGCAAAAAAAAAAGGGGGGGAGGAAAGAAAAGAAAGATGAAAAGACGGACGTCACAATTTCTTTTTTTGTTTTGTTTTTGTTTTCTTCCATGTTGAGGTGGATGAGAGTTTTGGATCTGCCAGCAGAATATCATCTCCATTCATGTTGGAAGCAGAATAAAAACTAGCGGTGGTTTTGCGGCGTGAGCACGTGCATGTGCGATGGTTTCGGGATCTTTTGTAGTAGGCACGACTTGTGGAACGTTTTCCGGATTCGTGTTTTAGAGGAACAAAAAGATTTCGTCTCCTGGTCGAACCCAGTGTTGGTTCTCTTGAACCTCTTGAACTGATCTTGAAGCCCGTCTGTATCACGGTTATGACGTGTCGTGTGTTCAGAGATGCTTTTCTGCTCAGCATGGTTGTAAAGAGTAGTTAATTCGAGTTGCTTTTTTTTTTTGTTTGTTTGTTTGTTTCCTCCCTCGAACAGCAGAACTTGTGTTTACTGGATGTTTTTTGTTTTTCGCACCGACTCTAGAGACTGATGTGTGTGAAAATCCCAGGAGTTTACGGGTTTGCCGATGTTCCTAATAGGGGACTGATTCTGTGTCGTGTTTATACACAATGGTGGGAAAAAAAAACTGGATCCTGAGAACTGAGAGTATTTGAAAAATAATATTTAATATTAAAAATAACTTCCTTTTTTTTGGTTTACATATTGAAAATCATTGTTTTATTTATTTAGTTTGTATTCTATTTAAAATAAGTTAACTGAATAATTTTTATTATTTGTATTGTTATTATATTCATGATGAGAAATAAATATGTTGGATACATTTTAATAAAATAGTGTAGACTTGTTTCAAGATTTTGTCAAAACTTCCGAAGTTTTATTCTTATAATAACTTTTAATGAATAAAATGTTCATCCTGGCAGGTTAGTGTGTGTGTGCGTTTTTAAAGATCTTAGTTTTCATCCCACACACACGCACAAGTCAGATTGATATATATTTAAGTTTATGCGGTTTCTTGACGTAATGACTAAAAATAGTCGCAAAACATCAATTATCGACGTGAAATGCATGAAAATTCGTTTTTTTTCTTCTTCTTCTTCTATTTCCACAATTAAATGGAAACACCAGAAGCACGTCAAGCACCGTTTGAAAATGAAAAAGTTAGTTTTTTTTTGGAGGTGGAGTCGCGCCGCATCCGCTGCCCCAGTGTGTCACAACAAAAGTAGGCTGATACCGCGAAAGAGGAAATTGACTAAGAGTTCTGAGAATGCCTGTGGTCAGGGGTCATGTGACTTGCCGGAATGATCCCGGAGTCATTTGCATATGGCCGCATCGGGGAGGAAGAGGCGTGGCTTCAGTGAGGAACCTTCGTGCCTCTTTGTTTACATCTGCGCTGTCGATTGCTTCTTTTTTTACTCATGCACGAAGGAGATGCGCGGCGATAAAGCCCACCGAAACTGACACCCGCCGAGCGAGCAGCGCAGCCGCGCATTGGTGCAAGAGACGAAAATAGACAGGGTTGAGATGAAGCAGTGTTCATTACTCTAACTATTATGATGCTTTTAAGGAATGATTGGATCGTTCCCTTTTTTCATAAATACCTCTTCCCCTTCTTGTCTCTGTTATTCTCGCCCTCGCTTTCATCTTTAATGGACACTTAATATGGACAAGTTTCCTGATTGTTTAAGGGACCAGCAAGTCCCCATGAAATGCATTTGTTTTTGTTTAGTTTTTTTGGGAAGACTGCAAAAGATTTTAATATTAAGAGATGATGGTTTCCAAGAAAAGATTAAAATCTTAAGTTTATATTTATATGCATGTCCAGTTCGCGCCCAAACCAAATACACTCTTGAACCCACATGGCCCTCAGTTTGTAAACAGACAGGTTGAAGCTAACCGCTCTACAGTAGCAGCAGGTTGGCATCAAACCTGCCGTGTTTGTGTAGTTTGGTTTCAGCTTCCTTCCTGTCATCAGGTAAAGGTGTTGAGTGGTGCTGCTCGAGTCTCACAGAAATCTTTAACGCGATTATTTAACGTGATTGTTCATTGACTTTTGATGCATCATGCATTTATTGAAGAACAAAAAACTTATTGAAAGTTTAATAAAATGACCTATTAAAAATATGTCACCTAAAAAAGCTTGAAGAGAGAGAGAGATAAAGATGCCCAGCCTGACTTTATGCACAATGGTGGATTTAAAAAAAAAAATTAAAAACAGGATCCTGAGAACTGAGTATTTGAAAAAGAATCTTTAATATTAAAAATAACCCAGGCCTCCGAGTGGCGCGGTGGTAAAGCGCTCGCCCTATCATCCGGAGATCGCTGGTTCGATCCCCGGGTGATGCTGTTACCTCTCTCAGCCGGAGGTGTAGAGAGACTGATTGGCCGAGCTCTCTCACAGGGGAGGGATGAGAGATACTTCACTGCTCTACAGCCAATCAGGGGCGTCTGTGAGCTCGCGCACGCGGAAGGAGCGGATAGCGCTTACCTCCGAGTGTGTTACTCCACCCCTAACGGTGCGTGAGCAAGCAGTTCGAAAAGAAACTAAATTAAAAAAATTAAAATAAATAAAGGAAGATATAAGCAACGTTCAAGTTATCAATTAATTAAAAAATATATAATTAAACTTAAAAGGTTAAATTAATGTGTGTTATTAGATTCGTTTTACTTCCCTGTTACTATTTGATAAGTCGAGTACTGACCTTCTTGTTAAATAATAGTAAATAATAAATAAATAATGCACTTTATCATCTTTGGTTGAAAATCTTTTAAATTTGTGGCAGGTTCTAAAAATCTAGGCCAATATTATTGAGACAAGCGACAGTATGGGTCTTAGTGCTGATATTCTTTGGCTTCTTTGTTTGTTTGTTTGTTTGGAGTGTGCAAGGTCCTAAGTGTGATGCATGTCACCTGGCAACCCCTAGAGAAGGAAAAGCCTGCAAATTCTGAGTAAGCAAAAAAAGTGTTTGTTTGAGGACGAGAAAATAATTAGGAATGAGTCCCGAAAACTGTCGCACAAACTGTTTATGATTGCATAAAATAAAAATAGATAATGTTGCACAATAATCATTTAATCTAGATTATCTCGTTTCTGTAAGTCGCAATCGTGGTTTAATATAAAATCGCTTTAAACGCACGGCCTCCGTGTTTGGAGTTCATATGTTAAAGGACGTCTACAGCAAGAAGTAAAGAAAATTGCGATGGTGTTGGAAAAGTGCAACAGTGAAGTGGACCATGAAAATGTCAAAGTACTACAGTAAGCCTGGTTCGGATTGAAGTTTTTTGGTATTTCATTTATTTCCGTGCCACCTGCTCTGTCCTTGTCTTCCTGTTCCAAAAGTAAATCCCTTAACCTACGGAATAATTTCAAGCATTTCACCAACCGCAAACCAAATTGCGCATCACCTTTTAGACCTTCTCTACTTTCTAACGTTATCTGTGTTACTTCACAGCGGATCAAGTTTACGGAGACCAAGATATGCACGAAGTTGTTCGCAAACACTGCATGGACTACCTGGTGAGATTTATTATAAATTATTATTTATTTTTATTAATTAAAGCCGCCTTCTCCACCATTGGACCGACAATACAGATGTTTTCAAACTTTTCCCACTTTTTTAAAAAATTTTATTTCCAGATGAAGAACGCAGACTACTTCTCAAACTACGTGACAGAAGACTTCACCACATACATCAACAGGAAAAGGAAAAACAACTGTCACGGGAACCATATCGAGATGCAGGCCATGGCGGAGATGTACAACCGGCCAGTGGAGGTGTACCAGAACGGCACAGGTGAGGACATTACTGAGAAGTTTTGTTGTTGTTGTTTTATTTGTTCTTCTTACCCTGAGGGGGCCAATCACTCTGGAATACCTTTCCATCCGCGTGACCTTTTGTCGGTTGCTCCAAAGTCAAATCTTTATGCTCCCCAGCCAAACTGAAGCCTTTTTTTTTTCCTGATTAGTCTCACTAATCTGCATTTTGTTTCGTTTTATTCATGAGAGTTCTTATTGCATTGTGTGTAAGGAAATGCTCTTACTTCCACATCGCTCTGGTTGTTAATGTTGATCTTGTTACCATGCAACTTCAGTAAGGCTTCAAGTCATCTCCGACCACGCGTCTTCCGCTCAGCACTGTCCTTCAAGGTTTTGATAATGTTATCGAAGGCTTCTAAACCCAGTAATTTTCTAATCTCCATAGTTCTTTTCTTAGCTTGATGCAGTGCAATAATTTAGCCCTCCTAAAATGCAGACTATTTTTTTTGATCAGGCAGCGTATTTAATAATAATAATAATAATAAAGGAGAAAAGACGAAACGGCAGTTTTATTGTAATTAGTCAAGCCTTTATCTGTGACGCAATTCTTTTGTCATTCTTTTCTTTGTATATCCGAGCTAGGAAGTTTGGGTTAGAGTGCAAAGTCTATATGCGCCTGCAAACATTCATTTGTGATCGTTAAACATCCCTTTTTCTAATCCGTTCCCTCCATTCTTCTGGGAAGGCTTCTCGCTAGATTTCCCCATTGCTGTGGGATTTGTGTTCATTCTGCATCAGTGAGATCAGGTGCTGATGTTGAGTCTCAGGATGTCTGAGGTGCAGTCGGTGGTCAAGTTTATCTCAGACGTGTTCAGTGGCGTCGAGGTCGGTCAGGGCTCTTCACAGGACACTCGAGTTTTTCAGCTTCCACCTTAATACTGTATAGACCACGTCATCGCAAAGCGTGATTTGTGATGCCGGAGCAGGTTGAGTCCCTCACAGTTCCAGTGTAGGTCCATTTTAATACTCGAAAATCTGTTACAGTTGTGTTCTTTCAGATTCGGGCCAATTTGGCCATACGGTCGACCCTTCCAAAGTCGCGGTTCAGAGTTTGTGGCGTCGCTTCGCAGATTTTTCCGTAGAACCTAACTCATAATTGTTCACGGGAACTTGTGTGATTTCGCAGAAACCGCAAAAATGCTCGCAATTTTTTTAGGGCTTTTTTTGTGGCAGTAAAAAAATTTATCATGTGTTGTTTTTTTTTTTGTTTGTTTTTTTAGCCGAAACTATTAAAAACAATATAATTTAGTAATTTTTTTACATAAATATTAAAGTAAATTCAGCTAAATATCCATATAAAATATAATACTGTATAAAAATTTTTTTTGCAATGTAGAGAAAACACAGCTTGTGATGGTGAAATATTACGGTATTTACCCTACAGTACTGATACCGAAGAAAACCTCAGCGCATACCAAAGAAAACACATACAGGGGGCTAACATGGGTATTTTACAATCCAGCACTACAGTACACGGGTTTACCGTGACATTCCTTCTTTTTAAGGGTAATGTATATAGTTTAAAATTAAATTTAAATTGTTTTGGGAGCATAATTGTTGGCAGGTTTAGGGTTTCAACTATACTTAATAGGCATTTCTTTGACCACATCAAAAATTAGCGCTTTATTTCCACAATTCGAGGGTGCTCTAGGAACGAAACCCCCACCAGTTTCAGGGGTTGACTGTATAATGTATCAAAAGTCTGACCTTCAAACCCATAGTGGTTCTTCCCCCGAACAAAACGTTTGCCACAAAGGCATTCTTGTATTCAGTTGTGACGAAGATCCACATGCGGGTGTGATGATCAGGTGTCCACATACTTTTGTTATGGCTAACGTGTACTGTATGCCGAGGAAGCAGTTATTAGCAACGGGATCATCATTTATTTTAGATGGTTACAAGAGAGCGATAAAAATCAGGTAAACATGTAGCGTGCCTCTTTAGCTGAGTGATGTCTGTGAGCTAATGACACAAAAAATACCCGTGTCTTTGATCCTTATCTACTACAGGTATGCTGAGAATCTCTATCTTAGTGATCTCTATCTCAAGAGCTCTTTGCACTCAAGCTTGATGTTTACTCTGTGAATAGATTTCTTTTACCTTTCGGGTGGGTCTCTTCCATCTCCGTGATCTCTATTTTGCTAAGAATATTACACGTTATTGTTGTTTTCAAAATAAGTATGTTTTTTTTTTTTTTCTTTTCTGGCTTGTTTTTTCTTTAGAACCAATCAACACGTTCCATGGGATCCACCAAAACAACGACGAACCAATCAGAGTCAGTTACCATCGGAACATCCACTACAATTCAGTGGTGAACCCTAACAAAGCCACGATCGGAGTGGGGCTCGGCCTTCCCGCCTTTAAACCAGGGGTAAGTGTGTGTGTGTTCTGATTTAAATCCCAAAAAATAATATATGAGATCTTTTATTTATATATGTATATATTTGTATAGTATGTGCAGGGAAAACATTTTACCAAAGGGTGAAATGTTAGCAACAGACCAGATCAATCACATTTGTGAATGTTATTGACGGTTTTATGCTTTGAAAGTAGTTTTAAGAAACTGTATGTATACAGTTCACAGCGTGAGCAGCCATGCTGATGTGATATCATTTCCTGGCCTCTGGCGTTTTCTCTTTTCTTTTCAATTAGGAATTCAATGATAATAGGACGTTTTCTCCTCTACCCCCCCCCCCCCCCCTTATTGGGAATTTCGAGATCATAGCAGTATTTTCCACTAGTCTGAAAATCACCTGCGGTTGGCAGCCAGTAGAGCGGATCCGCATTATCCGCCAGAACAAAAGTGCTCTACTACATACAACAAACAAATAATACATATGACCTTTAACACAATGTTTTGATTTATTTTATATTTTCCAACCAATTAACTCCTCCCCTTCATCAGCCCGTATGTGAAGAGTGAGACAAAGTCAAGACATTAAGAACTAAACACTCTTTGGTGCACAAATGCTCACTGTTTATCAGAGCATGTATGCGTTAAAAACCAGAGTATTTTTAGCCTTTTTTTTTTTTTTTCTTTGCATTACAATATTTTAATACATACATACATATATATATATATATATATATATATATATATATATATATATATATATATATATATATATATATATATATATATATATGGATCAGAATTGTGCAATATACTGTGACCTATTTTTTTTTTTTAGCACAATCTATGCAAAATCATGAACTACATATTTTTTTTTTTTTTTTTTTTTTACCAAATATACAAACATGGCCGAGCAAAAAATAAAAAAATGTCACGTAGGTGAAGAAATGGCACAGATTCATAATATCATATTTTTTATGGTTGTTTTTGGGTGTTGCTATGTTTCTGTGACCAAATATAGAAATTTTTTTTTTTTACGTTAATCCCATATTCCAGTAGCAATAAAATTTATGTTTTAATAGTAATTATATCTTTGGTTCTATATGACATATCAGAAAACCCGAAAATCGCAATAATAATTTTATTATAATAATTTTTCTGATTCTTCTTCTTCTTCTTATTATTATAATAATAATATTATTATTATTATGATTATTATTGTTTTTATTATTTTGTTTCATTTTTTAAATCGGCCATTGCAGAATGCTGTTTTTTCTGCACGGATGTGTGCTGAGTTAGTTTTCAGGGTAATCACTGTTGTTGTTTTTTTTGCTTGTTGTTGTTTGTTTTTTTTTCCACTTTTTCCCCAGAGCATGTGCGCCTGTCAGTCTTCCTTTTTTCTTTTTTTTTTTTTTTTTCTTTTTTTTATGGTGACTGACATCCGCTGCATTTACTGCCTCCCAGTACACCACTCTCGCAGTAGCAGAATAAACAGGTACAGGCAAATCTACTTGGGTGTGGGAAACACTGCTTAGTAATACAGTAGGGTCACACTGGGTCAAGTGTTTTTTTTGTTTGTTTGTTCCCCCCCCCTCACTTTTTCCTTTTTCCTTGAACCCATTAATGTAGAAATTACAGTTGCATTATAGTAACTGTTACTTAACCCGAGTTTATACTTTATCAGAGCTGTTTCTTAGAACCGAACAAATGTAATTTCCTTAAGCCCTGAGCGCTCACAGTCTTTGTGAAGAGTAGAAGGAAAATGGCAGAGGTGCAAAAGGTAAAATTATAAGGGCGAAGGTCGTCCTTTGTCTGTGATATCTGAGGATTTTACCCTCATCTGAGGAAGATCATCCAGAATCGATTTTTAAAAATCAGCATTTTTAACAATTCAGCTTTTTTTTTATTATTATTTATTTATTTTTCTTTCCCCTTCATTCTTTCCATAAGGTTTAGGTTCACCCGTGTCAGTATGGTTAGATGCCACTGATGCTTCACTTTCACTCACAGCCTCTACATATGACTGAAAACTTCATCTTGCTTCTTGTTTTGATTGTTTTGAACCGAGCGATGCAGAATCGTTTTCTCACAGCTGTGGGCGAACGAAACACCGACCCACACACCGCTTCCTCATGATTTAATCTCGGCTCCTCTCAAAGATCAATAAAATAATCTCCTTCACAGGTTTTATAACGTTGTTTTGTTGTTGTTGGGTTGTATTTTTATTTTTTTTGGTCTCGATTTGATGGAAAAACCAAAAGATAAAAAAAAAACCCTGGGAGTTGAGATTCTAAATA
The DNA here is from genome assembly GCA_030522415.1 of Channallabes apus. Taxonomy (NCBI): domain Eukaryota; kingdom Metazoa; phylum Chordata; class Actinopteri; order Siluriformes; family Clariidae; genus Channallabes; species Channallabes apus. The sequence continues at coordinate 20,990,413 of CM060129.1, read as the reverse complement.
GGAACAAAACATCTTTGGAATTTTACTGAGGTCACGGAAGAGGTGTTAAGCCACAGAGATCAGACCAGATCTATTGAAATCAAGTCTCTCTTATTGATATCAAATCTTCCGCAGCAGGAATGCAAACGGCGTTCTCAATCCTGAACTGGGGATTCTTGTTTTTTGTTTTTTGGATACTAAATTATTTAGTGTTCCGAGTGTGGATGTCTATGTAAAAATTAACCTCGGTGCTTAATCAGGCATCATCGGTGTTTTCATCCAAACACACACACACACACACACAGAAATGAATCAGCCCGAAGCGTGTCTTATCTACTTGATGAACCCTGAGCTACGTGTCCTCACACACAATCTCTGCTCTCTTATTAATCTCCTGAGATATACACACATTTTACACAGCAGTGTTAATTCAACAGCTAATAAGTTCATGGTGTGTGTGTGTGTGTGTGTGTGTGTGTGTGTGTGTGTGTGTGTGTGTGTGTGTGTGGTATGTCATTCATGCATCACTGCGTACCATATAGCTGACCTGTCGTTCGAAAATGGATGCAAATACCTCGCGGTCGTTAATTACAATTTATTGGTATTTGAATATTACTGTCTACTTTTTATACTAATCTAGACAGATTGGACACTACTTTTACAATACAGAGCTTAATTGGTCATTTTAATCTTTGTAATTAGTTTTTATTCATTTATGCATAAAATGAAATTCTAACATTTCCTGTTCTAAATTTTTTTTTTTTTTTTAATGCGTCTAAATGATGCTGAAGAGCCTCAGCAGGGCACTTTATACTTAATCAGCAAATGACTGTACTGTAGATCATATTTATCCAGAGCCTTTTTCTAGCAACAGTGTTCTGCACGTGTATTTACAGTACAGTGATGTCCTCATATTAAATTAAATGTAGGTTAAATGAAAGAAACGGGAACAAATATTTTACTGCACCTGCCTCCAAAATGAGTTGTTTAAGTAAGAACCTAGGTTGCACAGTGGCGTAGCGGTTAGCGTTAGCATTGTACCCCGCCTCGTGCCCAAAGTCTCCTGGTAATGCCTGCAGGTCCCTGTGACCCTGTATCAGGGTAAGCCGTGTAGAAAATGAATTAAAAGAACGAATCAATATTGTAAGAGCCTCAGCAGCGACCTCGTTTCCCCTCTCGTCTGTTCCACCCATTCGGCATCAGCAGTGTAATAATCACCACCTGATCATATGTACCTTTTTCTCACTGGTTCATGCCTTCAGTTAGATGTTTTTAATGCTTGAATGATTCATAGGTCGCTAAACAAACAAATAACATTCCTCAGAAAGTGCGCAGGTACAGGGACTGGACTGAAAATGAGAGACGAAAGTCCCTCCAGAAGCCTGGAGAACTCTTCCTCGGAACTACATTGAACGTACAAAACATTCTTGCTCGTTAGAAGCAAAATATGAACAGTGATGCCAACTTCACGACTTTGTCGCTATATTTAGCGACTATTCGGACCCCACTAGCGACACATTATAAAAAAAGCGACTAGCGACAAACTGAGCGACTTTTTCTGGTGTTTCTGGAGACATTTGAAGACATTGATGTGTCCGTGACATTAAATTTTTTTTAAAATAATTCTTTAAAAGAAATAATAATAATAACATTAACTATTTAACACTAGCTTCTATTTTCTTTTTCTTTATTATACAGTTAGCTTGTTCTATTCTTTTTCAATCTCATTTTATTTTATTACGTAATAATAATAATAATGAACCTTGCTGCATGCACGGTGTTAAGCAAACTGAGACTTGTTATAGCACTTGCATATCATTGCTCTTTTTTTTGAGTGCTTTAATTCAAAATAAATAAATGAAATAAATAAATATAATTATATATTTATATATAACGAGGAGTTGCCAACACTGAATATGAGGAAATGAGTGGTGAGACTGCAGTACTGCAAAAGTTCAAACATAAAAAAAAAAAATTTTTATGGCACATTTAATTTGTGAAATTGTGGGTATTTTGTTTAATATTTTATTTATAGATCATGGAAAAACATCTTCAGTGCTGTCTTTTATTACTGAAAGTTAAGTAGGCAGAGCTCAGAGCCTGACGATGTTCCACAGTATTAAATCAGGTCACTGCGTCAGTCCCCGAGCAGGTCGGAGCCAGACTCAGCCTGCGCTCACCGGCAGAGAAGTCAGAAGTAGGTGACAGTCTGAGCTTATCAAAGCCTCCTCAGGATCGCGTCCCACCGAGCTTCACTTCCTCAACACCCAGCCACCGCAGTCTGAACATTCCACACATCCATGGCTCACTCACGGAAGCTTATTAGCAGTGCCCTGTTTTATTTGTGCAGCAAGTGCTTAGCCATGGCAGCAGACTGACCCTTCGGTGATCTTAAAGACACGTAACACTTTCCGTCACCATTTAATGCTTTTATCGTTATTTAGGTTTGCTTAATCTGTTTCATCCTGATCAGGTGACTTTTAATAGTCAATGAAGGGATTTTTTAAATTATTTTTTATTTTTTTGGATTGTCTGATGCATCCTGAAAGCAGTTTTGTCAGCAGGTGTGTTTACATGGAGAGTAATATCTTACTAATAATGGGATAATAGTCAAATCTGAATAACAATGCATCTTGTAAACACCTCAGTTTGACCTGATTTGGTTCAATCAGAATGAATCTTAAGGGGAATTACGATTGAGGTGTAAACCTTTGATTCATCCATTCAGCAGGTAAATATTTACAAGGGAATAAATGACAAATTTGAGGTTAATCGAGTCAAACCAGGACTTTTGATTGTGCAGACGAACAGAACACGGTTATGAGAGTATTTATTTCTCTATATAATCCCCTTCTACACTGATGCACTTACCCCAGCATTTCACCGGTGCTTGGATACCGTCAGAGTTTTCCTCAGTACGCGGGAGCCGTCATCGAACTGCCTGCCTGCTCTTACGTCTGAAACACTGGCCTTTTTAATGTCTCAAACATGTGGCTTGCGGTGAGATCAGGACTGTACAGGGCTGTGATGTGGCAACAACCCTTAGCCGAGTTCCTGTAATGTGCAAGTGGTGCTGGTGAAGGATCGACTCGTCCGCATAGGACGAGATTTATGGGAAGGACATTTTGCTTCCATAGCTGATTGTTCTCAGAGTTTATCCATCAACTCTCTCCCACCGGACTTGTATTTCGAACTTTCATCCACCGGGTCTTCGCCAGAGGACGGAACACCGATTGGCTCATGTTTCATATGCAGAGAACCACCTGACTGATCATAGATGACTGTGTCCTTGTAAGCCGTAATAATGCAGTAGGCCACGATTCATCAGAAAGGATGGGGAGCCTCAAAATGAAAGAAAAAAATGCTTTATAATCTGCTTTCAGTGTATTTTAGAAGCGCATGTTTATATTGTTTATATTTATTTTAGTAAACCATCCAATTGTGTTTAGTCATGTATACTTTCCTCCTTAAAACTGCAATGTTTAACGAGCGAAAAACCCTGTGTTTTAATCCAAAGCGAACGCTTGTATGTCCAGCATAACTCATTTAAAGTAAGAAGTGCTGCTTTGTTTACTCCTGATGCTCTGAGCAAGCATTTGGATTTGACGTCACTTGCTGAACTCAACCGTGAACGGACCGTCTCAGGCTTCCATGTAGGGAATTCCGAGTTGAGAGGGCGTTTTCTCTCTTTCTTTTGGGTTGAAAACGACGAGTTACGAGCTTTAGCCGAACGTAGAGTAAGGTTGGATGGAAACCGTAACGCAGCTTCATTTAGTGAAGTGTGTAAAGAAATGGCTTGTGAATAAAAGTGTAATTTTAAGCTTCTAATAAGACACAGTATCTTATTCCAAAAAGGTTTTCTTTTACTTGGGTGGGATACGTAATTATAAGGATATGAAGGGTATGACTTAGTTTCAACATTATGTCAAGCGAATAACTCATTTTTCCCCCTCATGCACATAAGCTGACCAAATAACAGTGTATTGAGACACCTGACTTTGCTTGCATGCAGCACAAGACAGTTAAACAGGAAGATGTGCACTGGCCCTGTGACTCATCACATGCAACGTGTGATCTTTTTATCATCTGTTATTTAAACCTGACCCTCTTATACATGCTAAGGAACGTATACCTGGAATAAGACTTGTGCTCGAGTCGCAGCCGTGCTCAGCTCAGCCACAGATGTGCGTGTGTGTTCTGCTCTGTCAGGGTCAGCCAGGTTTGTATAACAGCTGGTTTGGCTGCACAGAGACACAATGGCGTGTGGACGTGCTGTGGCACACTTGGCGTGCACACAAGAGCTAACCACATGCTGTCTCGCATTCGAGACGCTCTCCCAGACAAGGAAGAGCCACCGAAAGTGCATTAGAATGCTGAAATTAGGGCACAGGATCAAAACCCTGTGCTCTCCTTTTTGTCGCTTGTGTCTTAAGTAAAGTTTCGGTGGTTTTTAACTCCCCCCCCCCCCCCCCCCAATAATTTATAATTTATCTGATAACCTGTTATGTACTGGCTTGGTAAATGTAATTGTAAGCAGGTAAAGAAGTATGATTTGATTTTATATATTTATTTTTAATTAGCATTGATATTGAAAGGGTATTAAAGAGGAAAAAAGTACTTTGAGTGCTTCTGCAATCGAAAAAAACAATAGGTGATATGACAAGTATTATATCAAGATATTTCCAGACACTTTAATGATGTATGGTATGCCTCATACACAAATTAAATAAAATAAAATAAAAAGCTTTCTAAAAAGATATCCCTAGATGTATAGTATCTAGCAACGTGTATCATGTTAAATGTTAAAATTTATTGTGGTGCTGATATTACATTGTTGCTTCAACCATCTCTGGTTCAAATGTGCTTTAAAACAATATTAGGGATGTTAATAATTGGTATTTAATCAATTAATTGTTAAGAACGTATTAACTGATTTAATATTTGTTTTGCATAATATTTCTCTGTAACTCAAATCTGTTAACTTGTATACCAGAGCTTTTAACATCTTTGTTTATGATTGAGGACCGAGACACAAAACCGGTATTTTTGATCGATTTACCTATTGATTCTTGTTTGGTAACATACTCAACTATCGTTAAGAAAACAACCCTAAATTTCATTTGCAACCCTATAAAATACTACATTATTTTCTTAGTGTAGTGTACTCAGTGTAAACTGTCTCCCTCTGTGCAGTACGCGGACCAGTCTCTGATGAAGAACGCGATCAAGACTTCGGAGGAGTCGTGGATCGAGCAGCAGATGCTGGAGGATAAAAAGAGGGCCACTGATTGGGAGGCTACCAACGAGGCAATCGAGGAGCAGGTGGCCCGCGAGTCGTACCTGCAGTGGCTCCGGGATCAGGAGAAACAGGCACGACAGGTGAGCAGGGTCAGGGGCCAAACAAAAAACAAGAAAAACAAAGACTGAGCCTCTGGCCGTCTTAAGGTCGACATTCCAGTCAGCCATAACCTCTCGAGTATGAGGAATCAGGACAGGCCATGCAGTAGCCTCTGGTTGCACATCTGGCCACATTCTAGTCAGTCTTGCCACTTTGGAAAGTATTTCCGGTTATCCTCGACCTCGAGGATAATCCTGTGTAAAGTGAGCTCGTTAAAGTGCGAGGTGAAAAACGCGCAAGTGGCCCGGATTTGTTTTCTGCTTTTCGTAATACTACATGGTGTTTTGCATAAAGCCTCTGTTTTCAGAGAAAGGTGCAAAGTTCACTGCAAGGTTCATGCAAACGTCACGAGGTAGTTTTACGTTTGCGTTTTCTCACTTTGGCCGCTGGTGTGAGGAATGGTCTGGTTTCAAAGAAGCACCCCATCTTCATGTAAAAGGCTTGAAAGCGAAAGTGCAAATATTTCTTTTAAAAAGTGGTGTTAACTGAAAACTTCAGGTGGGAATTTCAACATTGATGTATATTGAAAGTTTTAAAAAGTAATAAAGATGAAAGTAATAAAGTTTTTGAAAGTAATAAAGATGTCGATATCATCATCAAAAGTGCTTGTGTAATCGTAAATACTATACTGTGTTTATCCCAGGACTCGTATTATGCTCATACTGAGCATCCTGTTTGTCTCTAGTCCTGTAATCATTTGTGATCTCTGGGGTCTCCGAAGACTATGGTTTCTATTTTGAGTCCCAAGTTTTCCTCATCGTTGTAATTTTTAGATTTCTTCATCAATGGTTTAGATTTCTGTGAAGCATCATATAAAATTCACTCTTTCGTTCTGTCTCTACCTCAGCCACGTAAAGCCAGCGCCACGTGTAGCTCTGCCACTGCTGCAGCCTCCAGCGGACTGGAGGAGTGGAGCGCGCGGTCTCCACGGCACCGGAGCGCCGCCCCTTCCCCCGAGAACCCAGACCCGGCCCACTCGGACCCAGCGCCCAAGCCTCCCTCCCCGGCTGGAGCGGCTCTCGCGCTGTCCAAACCCCCTTCGCCTTGCGCTCCTGGTATGCCACGCTCCATTACACCACCACCACACACACAGTTCTGGCTCTGCCCATGTAGATCACTTTGTACACTGCTCTGTGTGTTCTTCACTCCATGTTCCTTCGAGGCAATTTGACTTTAATTTATTTATTATTTTAAACACAGTGACGTGTTTTTGGCTCAAGGTAAACAGTGTGTTAAGGTTGACCCAAGAGTACAATGAAGTGAAGAACTGGTTATTTGTTGTGCAAAACGGATGTAAATGCTTATGAATAGGGTTTCCCAGTCCTGGCGTATATCCCCAGTGTTTTCCAAGTGATTTAGCTCAGCTTGTTTACATGCCCAGGTAACAAACACGGCCATCTGAGGTCATCAATTTAAAATGTTCCCAGGAAACGCATAATCGTGTGTGTGTGTGATTGTGTTGTATTTTGCAGGGCCTAGTAACCAAGCCTGTGTTGGAGCAGACAGACCCACCTCATCGTCCCTGGTGTCTCTGTACCCTGCTCTGGGTTACCGCGCCATCATGCAGGACATGTCGCCAACAGCTTTTGGTAAAAACCACATCATACAGCATTTAGGGCAAAGGATAAGGAATTAATAATCCACTTTATCTGCAAACTCATATTATAAATTGCCAGTCATATAATGCTGAACGTGCAAGTTGTGGTTTGTTTGTTTTAATACTTGGGTGAGGTTCTTCCTGAAACAATCACCAAAACTTATTCTGTATTGCATAATTAAGGTGCGTGGTGTTGCAAAACTCCACAACAGAAGCTCTCCAATTGTTGCAAATTATATACATATGGAAATAACAGTAACTTTATGCTTTCCCTATTTTTTTCTTTTTATCCCTGATCTGTCTCACTGCCTTCATTTTGCATACTGCAACCTGATTGGTTCTTACATTTTATGACACAATAACGCCTGCATGTTGTTAAATATATGCAAAATTAGATTTTTCCAATGAGATGAGATTTTTCTTCTTTCTTTTTTTTTTTCATTTCCTGCGCCAAAGTGCTGCAGTGACAGTTTTCACACTTTGAGACAAATTGGTAAAATAATTATTTTGATTGTGTTAAAGGTTTAGTGTGATTTTTAGGTTTAGGTGGGTGGATGTGGGTGGAAAAAGCGATGTGGTGTCAAAGGAAAATGATTAATGATAAGAGATTTACCTCATATGAACTTGTTTTGGGACCATCACAGGAAACTACACAAGTAGCTAGCTAATAGCGGAAATGATGGTTGATGTGTGGGATGACTGTGAAACCCACAAGACATGACAACTTTTTTTTTTCTTTTCTTTTTTTTTTTTCCTTGAAGCCATCAGTTCTTCATATTTGGTCATATTTTCTTTTTTTGTGAAAGGTCTGACGGATTGGGAGGATGACGAGATTTTGGCCTCAGTCCTGGCCGTATCACAACAGGAGTACCTCGACAGCATGAAGAAGAACGCCATGCATAGAGAACCGTCTCCGGACAGCAGTTGATAATGGGATGAAGGCGCTCTGAAGCCCTCTCATGGCACGGGAGAAGGCGCGAACCCGGGGATCAATCAAACGTCATTCTGTCCATCATCATAGAATTCGCATTTCCCTCTCACTCTCCCCTCATGTCCTGATCACTATCATCTATCAGTAATAATGACCGTCACTGTAAGACTTCCCCCTCACCATTACCTTACTTTCTTTTGCCACTAATGCCAAGATTGGACTTCTTTATTAGGTGCATGTTTAAACCAACATAACTGATCTCATAGAAAAAAATGAGGAAAAAAAATCTATAAAAATGTCATACTTTATCATCTTAATACCTGATTAATATAAGCTTGTTGTATTTTATTTTCCTGTTTGGAATGAAAAAAAAAAGCTCTTTTTTTTCTTGGAATAAAAAAGAAGTTTCTGAAGAAACTGGCCTTATCTCTGGTGTGGCTCGCTCTCTCTCTCTCTCTCTCTCTCTCTCTCTCTCTCTCTCAATACACACTTTTTTTAAATCTGTAAATGCATTTGTAAAATAAGTAACAGGCAAAATAATTACACCTTGTTTATTGGATGCATTAGGTCATTGGTTGCAGGTTTAGCAGGTAGCTATGCACAGCAGGTATGTCTGGAGCAAATCAAACTGACCGGTCACATGCACATGTCATACTTTTAGAATTTATAATGCAAGCATCCATCCATATAAAAGCAAGAGTGTTGAAAAGCTTTTTGTGGCTTTCTTATGCCCCTACTTAAGAAGTAAATCTGACCATTTTGAAAAGCTTTTGAGTGTACTGTTAGAGAATGGCTTCTCAGGGGGTTTTAGGTAGTTAAGTGGGTTTTATGTTCTTCTTTTTTTTTTTTTTTTGAGTGTTGGAGGAATTATGGTGCAAAAATGAAGCCATTAACTAAAAGTGCTCATTTTCAGAGGACATAAATGAGTAAATGGAGTTAAATAACCTTGTAAAAAGAAAGAAAGGGAAAATTCACTCTGCAAAAGACCAGGCTGACTGGAGGGAAAGGAAGGTGAAGTGAAGATGGGGAATTAGGAGTGCATTTAGCATTGTGGTGAGGTCTGTGTAGACAGTTTTCATTAATAAACCAAAAAAAGAGAAGTTTTTCATAAGAGAATATATATATACAGTGGTGTGAAAAACTATTTGCCCCCTTCCTGATTTCTTATTCTTTTGCATGTTTGTCACACTTAAATGTTTCTGCTCATCAAAAACCGTTAACTATTAGTCAAAGATAACATAATTGAACACAAAATGCAGTTTTTAAATGAAGGTTTACGTTATTAAGGGAGAAAAAAAACTCCAAATCTACATGGCCCTGTGTGAAAAAGTGATTGCCCCCCTTGTTAAAAAATAACTTAACTGTGGTTTATCACAACTGAGTTCAATTTCTGTAGTCACCCCCAGGCCTGATTACTGCCACACCTGTTTCAATCAAGAAATCACTTAAATAGGAGCTACCTGACACAGAGAAGTAGACCAAAAGCACCTCAAAAGCTAGACACCATGCCAAGATCCAAAGAAATTCAGGAACAAATGAGAACAAAAGTAATTGAGATCAATCAGTCTGGTAAAGGTTATAAAGCCATTTCTAAAGCTTTGGGACTCCAGCGAACCACAGTGAGAGCCATTATCCACAAATGGCAAAAACATGGAACAGTGGTGAACCTTCCCAGGAGTGGCCGGCCGACCAAAATTACCCCAAGAGCGCAGAGACAACTCATCCGAGAGGCCACAAAAGACCCCAGGACAACATCTAAAGAACTGCAGGCCTCACTTGCCTCAATTAAGGTCAGTGTTCACGACTCCACCATAAGAAAGAGACTGGGCAAAAACGGCCTGCATGGCAGATTACCAAGACGCAAACCACTTTTAAGCAAAAAGAACATTAAGGCTCGTCTCAATTTTGCTAAAAAAACATCTCAATGATTGCCAAGACTTTTGGGAAAATACCTTGTGGACCGATGAGACAATAGTTGAACTTTTTGGAAGGTGCGTGTCCCGTTACATCTGGCGTAAAAGTAACACAGCATTTCAGAAAAAGAACATCATACCAACAGTAAAATATGGTGGTGGTAGTGTGATGGTCTGGGGTTGTTTTGCTGCTTCAGGACCTGGAAGGCTTGCTGTGATAGATGGAACCATGAATTCTACTGTCTACCAAAAAATCCTGAAGGAGAATGTCCGGCCATCTGTTCGTCAACTCAAGCTGAAGCGATCTTGGGTGCTGCAGCAGGACAATGACCAGCAACTCCACCTCTGAATGGCTGAAGAACAACAAAATGAAGACTTTGGAGTGGCCTAGTCAAAGTCCTGACCTGAATCCTATTGAGATGTTGTGGCATGATCTTAAAAAGGCGGTTCATGCTACAAAACCCTCAAATAAAGCTGAATTACAACAATTCTGCAAAGATGAGTGGGCCAAAATTCCTCCAGAGCGCTGTAAAAGACTCGTTGCAAGTTATCACAAACGCTTGATTGCAGTTATTGCTGCTAAGGGTGGCCCAACCAGTTATTAGGTTCAGGGGGCAATTACTTTTTCACACAGGGTTTGGGTAGGTTTGGATTTTTTTTCTCCCTAAATAATAAAACCCCTCATTTAAAAACTGCATTTTGTGTTTACTTGTGTTATCTTTGACTAATAGTTAAATGTGTTTGATGATCAGAAACATTTTGTGTGACAAACATGCAAAAGAATAAGAAATCAGGAGGGGGGCAAATAGTTTTTCACACCACTGTATATATATATATATATATATTTTTTTTTTAACATTGAATAATATCTCAGCATTCAATAACTGCAGTGTGAAGATTCTGACAGGGTTTTTATTCTTATTTGAAAATGTATCCAGGCAGTTTTAACACTTTTACCAACCTTTATAATCTACACACGCGCGCGCACATAAAATGAACTTTTAAATAATTCACTTCAACACAATTGCTAATTCCGATACCCAATTCACTTTAATCCTTTCAGGTAGCACAGATGCTAAACGGACGGTTTTTTTTTTTTGCGCGGGAATTAAAAGCCGCACACGCATACTACCGCGCTAAGAAGTATGTAGACATAGAGCGCGGTTTGCCGTTGCACGAGCGGTGCGCGTTATTCTAGCGCGCTGTGTAAGCGTGTAGTGTGCAAGTGCCTTGGTATTCGCGCGCGCGCGCGCGCTAATTCTACTCCAGTTCTGAGAAAAACCAGCTCCTTGATTAATATTCAAAAGGTTAAAAAAACGACCGAGACGTGATTGGTACTAGATTCAAAACACTCACGCAAATCATTGGACGTCATTGGACAGTGGAGTGGAGGGGAGTGGAGTGGGGCGGGGCGTCAAACGTAAACACTAACTTAAACATCAACAACGCTCAAACGGAGTAGGAGATTCATACGCGAGCGCAGCTGTAGTGGAGTATCCAGGGAGACGCTCAGTTCAAGAAGAAACTTGGAGCTTAAAATGGAGTGCTAATGGCATTGTAGCGGATTCTTCTGCTTTGCCGAGCTCTTTTTCTGTGTGGATAAAATACTTGTTTTCCATTTTTAATCGTTTTTACTTTGCGGAAAGATGTTGGACAAACGCGTAGTCGAGTCGCGCCGAGACCAAACCGAAGACGTGAGAGGAAAACTCGGTAAGAATGCTAGCTTTTGTTTTATGTTTGTGGTACTTTGTAATAAAAGATGACAAATTAATTGTATAACAGTTTTTTTTAATGTTATTTGACTAAGATATACATATTCAAGGCATTTTTATTGGTCAGGGTCCGTTTGTTCAGTTAGCTAATAGTATTTGGATTTAAAATTTTAAACTGTTCAAGGTTTTTTTTTTTACATTTAAATTGAACCGTCAGCTTTTTTAACGGTTAAATGTAACCGTAATTTTTTTTTATAAGATTAAATTGATCCCTCAGTTTTTAAACGAGTTAAGTGAGGTTTTTAACCTTTTTTCTTTCTTTCTTTCTTTCAGTTCCAGCTAAAGAGTCGTTTGAGAAGAAGTATCAGTTAGGAGCTCTGCTGGGAAGCGGCGGATTCGGCTCTGTGTTTTCAGGACAGCGGATCTCCGATGGTTTACAGGTGATTTATGAGCATTTTTTATTTTTTTTTTTACAATATTTTTAACGCGTCAGTTGTGACTGTGACGTCTCAAGTGATTTGAGAACTTACTTGGATTACTATGACGCACTTATTCTTATTTAATAGTCGATGTAAACGTGTTTAGCATGTCTGTTGTATGCTAAATTGTATTTTTCTTTTTCTTTTAACATTTCAGGTCGCTATTAAACAAGTGTGCCATGACAGAGTGCAGCAGTGGGCGGAACTGGTGAGTTTTTTTTTTTCTCTCTCTCTCGTAATGTATTGTTTCTCCTTTCGTGCGCCCCCTGCTGGTTCCCTGCGTAATGACGTAGTGACGTTAATGGACTTTTCAAAACAATCCGTAGAGGAACCGGAAGCGAAAGTATTTCCCCACGTTGATTAACAGGAATTGCTCGAGTAGTTAAGCTGGTACATATTTCTGGAATTTTTTTGTCTCGAGGCCAAATTTCAGTCATGAGTCAGATTTAATCACTGGACACACACACGTACACACTGGTGATAGATTCCTTTGTTGTTGATGTCATGAAACGAAACATCCAGCATCCAGACTGCAAGCTTATCCTCCCGTCTCGTCTTCTTTGTTTTAGCCTGGTGACTCAAGCCCGGTCCCCATGGAAGTGGCGCTGCTGCTGCAGCTCGGAGGTTCGAGCCACCCTGGTATCATCCGAATGCTCGACTGGTTCGAGGCGCCCGGCAAGGGCTTCTTCATCGTGTTCGAGAGGCCGCAGCCGTGCCAGGATCTATTCGACTTTATCACCGACCGCGGTGCTGTAGATGAACTGATCGCACGAAGGTAACCTAATGTTCCATTTCTTTTTAACATGACATTTATTTATACGATTACCGCCTTATGAATGTGAAATGTGTAACATTTATAATAATAAGTCGCATCGCTTTTTCCTTCAGGTTTTTGAAGCAGGTAGTCGAAGCGGTTCAGTTTTGCCACTCGAGGGGAATCGTCCACCGGGACATTAAAGACGAGAACATTTTAGTCGACACACGGACCGGAGACGTCAAGATCATTGACTTTGGATCTGGCGCTCTGCTGAAGGACACGGCCTACACAGACTTTGAAGGTAAGACAACTAGAGAGCTAGATTAACTCTTAGAGATAACATAGACATCACAAATGGAGCTTATATGTAGTGCCTTCTAGTTGGTTTCCTCATGGACCCCCCCTTTTTTTTTTTTTTTTTTTCCTGTTAGGAACCAGAGTTTACAGCCCACCCGAGTGGATTCTGCATCAGCGCTACGAAGCACTTCCGCTCACCGTCTGGTCATTGGGCGTCCTGTTGTTCGACATGGTATGCGGAGACATTCCCTTTGAAAGAGACAGGGACATCGTTCAGGCTACGCCCAGTTTCACTAAGCGCATCTCTAATGGTGAGTTCCTGTGTGTCCTGCATTTCTAGTAGAGTAACAACAATTGTGGAATGTGTTTCGCCTTACAGGCGTCTAGTACAGGGTTGAATGACCTAAATCGATCCTGTTCAATAGTTTCAGTTTGTAAAATAAACCAATTGTTAACAATTTTCCCCCCATTTTGTTGCAGAATGCCAGTCGCTTATCCGCTGGTGCCTCGCATACCGCCCAGAGGAGCGTCCAAGCTTGGAGCAGATTTTGCTGCATCCCTGGATGTCAGAGAGCTTGGATGACATCGGAGACCTCCAAGACGACAGCAACATTGCACCAAGCCTTTAACTTTACACATGGACCAATTTCAGATGGCTGTCAAAACTTTACACCTGCTGTTCAATTGATTATACACTGGATCACATCAACACTTTTTTTTTTATTTTTTTATTTTTTATTTTTTTTCTCTGGCTTCTCAGCACGTCCCTGGTTTCTTTAATGGAAATGTTCTCCAGCATTGTGTCATCCCCTCCCATGGACGCTGTCCTGTCCCCTGTTCTTCTGCAGATCCAGCACAAATGTGTGCGTTTTTTGAGTCTACACTGCTGTACACATCTGGTGCTCTGCTCGGTTTATTTATTTACCTATTTATTAAATCGGACACATCTAATAGGTATTTATGTTCTGGACTTAAGGGAGGACGTTTCAGAAGCAATTCAGTTCTCATTCACGGTGAAGGACTCAGAGCCGTCGTCGACTGAATATACAGTACTGCCTGGTTCTACAGGCTGTTTTTTAAATTTATTTTTAATTTTTTTTTGTATATGTTATTGTACCCTCATTTTAAGAGGAGTGTCGTGTCCTGCTGGGAACAACAGCGACTCACAGTGACATGATGGTGTTTTGTTCCAGGAAACTTTCCTGTAAATCCTGTTTGAGTTTAAAAACACAACCACCGCTGTTCACTAAAATGTCCTTATGGGATTTTTGTTTTGTTTAACCAACATGCCTTTTACTTTCGATATCTGTGTGTGGTGTTTTTTTTTTTTTTTGATAAATGCCCTAAAGTCATAACAACATTCAAGAATGTAAGCAGCCAAAATTGTGGTGCTGAACTAGTCATGTGATTTTTACAAGCCAAAGAGGTAAAAAGCACTAGGTTGTTTTAAATTACTTGACATTTAATGACTAATTGTATCCTTGTTTAAATCTCAGGACCAAATGTCAGATTTGAATGTTTAAACCTGGACCTTATCTAGTGCAACAACATGAATGTATTAGTTCCTGTACTATTCAATTTGGCTTTTTTTTTTTTTTTTTAATACAAAGTTTAAACTTGTGTTTTATCAAGCATTGAAAATGAGAATCCTTGCTGGTTTGCTTGGGTTCGTACGACAACTCTGCAAATACTTGTGTATTGAAATTTGTAATATTGTGGCAGCAGTCACATGACCTTATTTAAGTTAAATTAAAAGAATTCAAGCAATTCATGTCTGTCTGTGTCTTTGATCCAAAAGTGAAACAAGATACAATGTTCGAGAGAGAATGTGCAGTTATAGGAACACAATTCTCTTACACCACAGCAGTTCATTCATAAGAAAGGCATCGGTTGTTCATTAGTCGCTTTCTCACCTGCCATGCAGAAGGCTTAGGTTCAATTCCCACCCAATGCCCCAAACCCCAGCCATTGGATGCAGTGCCAGTCCTAATGCCTGGATATAATGGAAGGGTAGCATAAGGAAGGGCATCCGTAATAAAACCTGTGTCAAGTCTTGTGTGGATCTACTCCTCCCCTCAACGGGAGCAGCCGAAAGACGTACATCTCTGGGATAATTCGATCGAGTGTAACAGTAGGCAGCGTCATCAACTTTTATCTCATACTATGACACGTTCACAGCATGTCATTAAAGTTTGATGATGATACTGTACATTTTTCACCGTAACAGTAGGCAGCGTCATCTACTGTGAAAACAGGTACATCGGGCCGAGCTCATAGCTACTGGTGAAGCGGACGTCCATCCATGTGTACAGAACACAGCGTCACCGCCTTTTATGTCATATTGTGAGGTAATAATATATCTGCCCAAATATTGGAGTGGTGTGAGGAGCGGCAGCGAGTTGACCACACACTTCTATCAGGGTCTGCACATGGGCGGAACCAAATTTTGGTATTTATCTTTACTCTGTTTTTTTGGTAACACTTTATAATAACTACACCCTATGAATCATTAGTTAAGCATTGGTAAATAGTTCATTAATCATTTATAAAGCATTGTTCCTGCATTAATAGATGTTAGTAAGCAGTTTATAAATACAGCTATACATGCTTTACTCTTGCTTTATAAGCGTCTATATAATATGCCTAATAATTGTATTTTCATACTTTATTAAGGATCAGTTAATCATTTCTAAATTAAGCATTACATGATTTACAAACCGGTTAGTTAGTAATTGTAAGTGGTTCATGAGATCATTTAGAACGTGTTAGTGAATGATTCAAAAACCATTTGAATGCACATTTATACATCAATGTACAGTATAGCTCTGCGATTGGAGCATTGACTGCTACTGTGTTCCTGTCCACGCCAACACGTTTGAAAGCAGCTGACATGATCCCTCCTTTACTGGTGCCGAAGTGCTGAAGAATTTTTTTATAATGGGACACCACCTGCTGTGGTGTTTCAGCTGTAATTCAGAGAACACAAAATTAGTGTTAGTATTTGGTTTTGATATTCTCACACACCATTTGACACACTCACATACCTGACATAAATTGTTTCAATCTCCATTATGACACAGAATTGTTTATTATACCGGCGTGCGATAATAGTATTCTTTTTTTATTTGGTATAACATTTTGATATGTGAATCTGATTTATTTATTTATTTTTTACACAGTGCTTTAGCTAACCAAAGAATACTTCTCTTAAAGGAATTTGTTTTATTTTCACTAAAATCTCTATCAAATATTATATTAGAACATAAGTTCATAGGTTTATTACTATCAGATATATTATTACTATTATAATTAACCATAGGCATGTGACAGCTGTCGAGACCATTAATACAAACTCTCATATAATATTTATTTTATGGCACATTTATTTTGCAGGGTTTTGCCATGTAATACAAAACTTTTATTTATCACAAATTACACTAAATAATTATTGTTTATTTTGAAAATTTACACAAAACGATTTTTATTATAAAATAAGCAATATAAAATATACATGCTGTATATGAAAAAATATATATAATTTATATTTTTCCCCTATACATGTTTTTGTATATTGCTTATTTTATAATCAAATTCGTTTCGTGTAATTTCTAAAACAATAAACCTATGAATTCATGTTCTAATATAATATTTGAATGAGATTATGTAGGGGTGCAATCCGTGGCAGGGGGCATTTTAGAGCATAGCACCGGCATCTAGCCATTAGCTTGCTAGCCATCATCAATAATGTGTGCCAGTAAACAGAGTAACATACTCACCACTATTGCCACTGACGCACGTCTTTTCCAATGCATCCATCTCCACGTTGTCATTCTTTTTGCCCCGGGTCCGCACGCCTTTTCGACTTTTGTCGGAGTTCTCCATGTTAGTTAAAACACCACTGCACAATTCCTTTGTCCCCCGTTGATGACGTATGAACGCGCAACTTGTCCCGTACTGATTACGCATGAAAGCGGGAGCGCGATTTCTCCTGCTCCGTCAGATCACAAACTAGCTATCGCTCTACATTCACCACTTTCTAAAGTAATCGTTTAATTAAAAAAAAAAAATAAAAATAAAATAATAATAATAATAATAATAATAAAAAACGAGCAGATTTACCTGGCTGAAGAAGCTTATTAACGAACCCAGCTCTATAAAGAACACTCTGAAGCTTATTAAGTGGCTTCAGAGAAGGAAACTGCTAAAAACAAAAATTAAATGCAGAATATGCCATCAGAACATCAAAATGAAGAAAAGGGCAAACAGTGGAGATAAACATGCTTGGTAAGAAAATACACACACACATATACAAGTATATGCTTTCTTTCTTAATTAATTAATATTAATTACATAAATATTTATAAAATTTTTACAATAGGATTTGTCAACAAGCAGTACATGAGGGAAAGGCAAAACAAATTTCTGTCAGGCACAAATCAGTCTTCAGTGGATCAAAGATCTCCTTCAGGCAAGTGGATGCAGTTCATGTACAGGTAGTAATATAAATATGTACAGTGATGGCCAAAATTATTAGAACCATAGTGTTTTACCAGCTAAAAAATGGTGTCAGTAGGAAATATCAGTTTACATTTCCAAACATTAATTTTGCCATTGATTGTAATAATCCAGTGATCCATCCATTTTTGTTTTGTCTGACAGCAGCCAGTGCTCCACTCAGAGATCTCATCCCATCATCATCATCATCATATTCCAGTCTGTCAGGAATGACATGAAGATACAGAACAAACTGAGACAGACTAAACCCAGAAGAACTGTGACAATATCGCCAAGATGCTTCAAGAAACCTACCTGCATACTGCAGCACTGTTAACAGTTTTATGCATTTTGTTTTTCATTCATTCATTTAAAACAACTTTTGCCTTTGCAGGTAGGGCTCTTAAAGCAACTTGGAGACATTGCCAGTTCTTCTGGATTTAGTCTGTCTTAGTTTGTTCTGTTTTGTCATGTAATTCCAGACAGACTGGATGATAATGAGAACAGATCCTGTGGCTGTTGTCAAACTCTTTGTGCAAACAAAAATCTCACTGGATTATTACAATTAATGGTAGAATAAATGTTTGGAAATGTAATCTGATATTTCCTACTGACACACTACAGCAAACAATACAAATAACTGACCTTAAACCATTTTAGCTGGTGAAAATGCTAGTGTTCAAATAATTTTGGCCACCACTGCATATCATAAACTCGCTTTTTTGCCATTCTCTTTGTAATAATAATAATAATAAGAAGAAGAAACATTTGTATAATGCGTATAATGTAAATTATTTTACATAAAGGCATTCATTTACATTACATGTTCTATTTGCCCATAAAGGTTTTGTCAGGGTCTATGGTTATGCCAGATAGACATGATGGATGACATAATTGCAAGTAGTTCAGCTACTCTTACGAAAATGGCAAAGAAAATAAGGGAGGTCTGTGTCACAGCAGTTGAAAGGATGAGAAGGCGTACAGGCCAGCAAATTGGTGGAAGAAGGGAGTTTGTTGTGATCGACGAAAGCCATTTTCGTCACAAAAGAAAGGTATGTTATAGCAATAGTTAATATAAATAAATGTGTGAAATGGTTACCACTACAGTATCATTATTATTATAATCTATTTTTTTATGTCTGTATTTGTTGTGTTTTTTCTCCATTAGTATGATAATGGAACAATGGCTGGAGGGTGGAAAAGAAAGAAATGGGTCTTTGGGATGTTAGGTGTGAAATATCATCAGCATCAAAAATCTAGAAAACCTATTCTACGTCTTCTGGAGAGAAGATCTCGAAGAGATCTAGTGCCCTTGGTTGCGCATCATGTGAGGCCTGGGTCATCAATTATCAGTGACGAGTGGCGTGCTTATCGCATACTCCCTGAACTAGGGTACAACCATCACACTGTCAACCACAGCAGGTGGTATGTAGATCCCCACACTGGTGCCCATACCCAACATTCAGTATTGAGATCCTACAAGGAGCAGATTTAGAGGAAATCGCACAGAGAGTTTGCTTTCTGACCACCTTGCAGTGATTGAGTGGAATGAATGGCTGGCAAAGAAACACTCGGATGGTGCATTTGGCAGATTGATTCATGACATTTCAAGGAAGTACAAGTAGTGAAATGTAATAGTTTGAAATGTAGATTTTTTATTTTTATTTTTATTTTTTGTTTTTATCAAAATTTTGTGTGGCTTTTTTGCGACTTCTTTGTGACTCACGGTTTGCACAATCACCCAGCCATGAAACAAACTTTTTTGTTGTTGTTGTTGTTGTTAATTTAGTTCTTTTGTTGCTTATTTACTTAATTTTATATCTGACATTGCAGAAGTATATTTAAAATTTTATTTCATTCATCAAGTGTATATTTTTAGTTTCATTTTTACTGAGGTTTATTTTTCATATTATATCAAATTGTTTTATATTAATTTATATGTACAGTTTTACGGTTTCATTTCTTTTGCATTTTTAAATAAATATTTCTATGTTCTGTTTCCCTCTGTGTTGTGTTTTCCTTTTTCTGTTTAGAAGATAAATGTGCCTTTAAATCTGATTTGTAAATGCTTTACAAGGCATAAATAGTCCTCACTTTAGATGAGCTCACAAAAACCATTAACTGACAGCTAGTAAATGTATTATAACTACCTAAATTAATTATGAGTTACAGTAGGAATGTGTGTTAATAAAGCATTTGTTAACACACTGACTAACTGTTAATAAATGTCTGAATAATAAGATGTATAAATGTGCATTCAAATGGTTTTTGAATCATTCACTAACACGTTCTAAATGATCTCATGAACCACTTACAATTACTAACTAAACGGTTTGTAAATCATGTAATGCTTAATTTAGAAATGATTAACTGATCCTTAATAAAGTATGAAAATACAATTATTAGGCATATTATATAGACGCTTATAAAGCAAGAGTAAAGCATGTATAGCTGTATTTATAAACTGCTTACTAACATCTATTAATGCAGGAACAATGCTTTATAAATGATTAATGAACTATTTACCAATGCTTAACTAATGATTCATAGGGTGTAGTTATTATAAAGTGTTACCGTTTTTTTTTTACACATGCCTGGGGCAACATGTGGAAATAAGTCGCAGTGTCCATCCCTGTCCCCACCATCCTTGTCTCTGTCCCTGTTCCTGTCCTCATCGCTGTTCCCGTCCCTGACCCATCCCAGCCCGGTGTCCCCGTCCCTGTCTCCTATTCTTATTTCCATACCCGTCCCAATCCTCGTCCCTGTTCCTGTCCCGTCCCAGTTCCCATGCTTGTCCCTGTCCCCATACTCGTCCCTCTTCCCATACCTGTCCCTGTCCCTCATACCTTCACGTCTCCATTCCTGTCCCTGTCTCCCCATTCCCATTCTGTTCCTGTCTCTGTCTCTAACCCCAGTCACCCACACCTGACCCAACTCCTGTCCCCGACCTTGACATGAAAGATTAACCTGTAGACAGTGTTCATTTCAGTTCACAATAGTTTTAGTTCTCACTCCAGTTCAGAGTGCAAACAATTCTTTCCTGTTTAGAGTCCAATTATTTCAGTATGGAACCCAGTCGTCTCATTTTAGAGTCCAATCCAATGGATGATGGAACGTTGTACAGGATCTGCAAACATGCATTACAGAGACACTATTAAAATGATGAGCACTGCTTCCATCTAGTGTTCATAAAGCAGAATATGATATTTCTGATATTTACTGTCTGGAGTCATGTGAGTTGGTTCAGTTCAATGATTCACCATTTGGCTCAGTTGCAGTTTATATTTTGCGTCACTTCGTCCCCATCCTGTAGTTTGTCTTAAGGATGATATTTTTCACATCCAGCTGAGTACAGACGACTACCGGGTTCCACTTACAGCCTGAGAATTTCTGTGAATCGAATGAATATGAACTTAGTGACCTGGGAGTGAATCTCTGTCTGGACCAAAATGATTCACTGACCCAAGGTTCAGCACGATGCAGATGCATAACGCTTCTAATCTGAGGTTCTGGTTATTAATTGGTGATTTCTGAGGCTGGTGACTCGAAATGAATGTCTCTTCTGCAGCAGACTCACACACCCAATCACACACTATGGGCAATTTGGGAACGCCAATTAGCCTAACCTGCATATCTTTGGACTGTGGGAGGAAACCGGAGTACCCGGAGGAAACCCACCAAGCACGGGGAGAACATGCAAACTCCATGCACACAGAGACGGGAATCGAGCCTGGCCGGGGAATCGAACCCGAACCCTGGAGGTGCAAGGCGACAGTGCTAACCACTACACCACCGTGGCGCGCCTGATATGTATGTATGTATGTATGTATATATATATAGTATATATAATATACTACATTTATATTATATAATTATATATAATTTAATTTATATTATATAATTTTGTATTAAAATATTTAGAGTAAAAGTACAATTTCTTGGCTGACTCTGTTGTAGTAGAGACGTGTTTTTTTTCCAGGCCGCCAGGTGGCGATAGTGCACCATAAAGTCTTTTATTTCCGCCATATTAAACACCAAGGAAGAAGAAAGAAGCTAACGTAGACGTCGACGCTTTTTTTCCGGAAGCGACACAATATGTGTGTGTGAGTTCGCGCGTGCGTGTTACTCATAGCTTGTGTGTATGTGTTTGTGTTTGTGTGTGTGTGTGTTTTTTTTTAAAGAAATGTCACGGAACATTTAGCAGTTGGAGAACTTTTCACCATGAAATGAGTCTATCCGGAGTAATTTAATTAGCTCGTGGCTGACGGTGCGAGACCGGAGAGAGCCACAGTCGGTTAGCCGTTAGCTGTGTCAGTCAGTCCGCGGGTTTAGACGTCAGTGCCAACATGGCAGCAGGTAACCAGGGTTCAGGTTCTGCAGGTGAGGACAAGAGCTCTTCTCGCAGACAGACTGAAGGTAAAGATCTATTTCCTGCTCAGTAAAGAACACCAGACCTCTCATTACCAGCAGCTCAGTGTCTCTGTCTCTCACTCAGGCTTGTGTGACTTGGCTGGGGCTTGAAAAATATCCCTACAGCCTGAATGTTAACATTCACACATCATTCATGTAATGTATTTTCATAGGTATCACTCATGTCTTGTTTTGGTAACCTAGCTGCATCTCTAGAATTTCCAAATTCTTGAAATGTGTGTGTTTTAGCTTTATGATTATGGGATGTAGAAAACTCACAACAAACACCCTTTTGAATTATTATATTTTTCTTAGCATGCAATTAAGAACAGTTGGAATAAATCTTCATAGTAATATATTTCACAAATGATGCCTTCTAAGGTTAAATGCACAATCTACTAATGTTGCCCAAGTCAAACTTTTGATTAGAGACCGATATGAGAGTCAAGACTCCTATATAATCACTCTGTATTATCCTGATAAGCTAATGTTCCCGAAAGTTTTCTCAGTATGCCAGCACTGACTTGACTTCATGTCTGTAGACCAGGAACCCATTTAATTTCTCAAACATAATAAGTGAAATGACTTGCAGCGAGGTCAGGCCCATACGGGGGATGTGACCATAACGTCCTGTAATGTACAATAGGTGTTGGTGAATGATTGTGTGTACAGTTTGTGTCCAAAATTCTTGATATGTGTGTGTTACTTTTTTTTGGCATGCACTAAAAATATGGAATGAATCCACATAATCTATCTAGTAAATCTTTTACAAGTAGTAGCTTATAAAGTCCTTAAATGCATGATAAGAGGTGTTCGTGTCAAACCGGGACTTTTGATTAATCCCCTGCTACACTAAAAGCACTTATCCCAGCGTTTCACTAGTGTTTAGACACGGTCAAAGTAGAAAGTTCTGTATGATCGGACTGCCTGTTTACTTTCTCAAACATGTTGAAATAATTTTGAGCGTGGTCAGGACTGTCCTGGAGATGTGGCAGTAATTCTCAGCTGAATTCTTAAATGTGTGTGCTTTAAGTATTGTCTTTCTTAGCATGTATTAAAAAATGGAATAAATCTTTATTAAAAACAAAAGAGCTTCTAAGGTCCTTAGAAGGGGTTATGGATGCCGTTCAAGTCAAACCAGGACTTTTGATTAGAGTAAAATCTCTCTTTATTTCTCTATAAAATCTCCTGTGACACTAATACACTTGTCCAGTGTTTTTCTAGTGCTTGGGTACCACCAAGGTAGAAGGTTTTCTCAGTCATGAACATGTCAAAATAACTTGGAGCACAGTCAGGACCGTACAGGGATGTGGCAATAACTCCCAGCCAAGTTCCTGTAACGTGTAAGTGGTGGTGTATGATGAGCCACGTCAGCCGGTATAGTCGTTTACTGATGTACAGCCTTCTATAAACCGTATTCACCGTTCAGGTTTTTTTCCTGCGCCTAGGAGTCTCATCACCGTACTGTGCTCGAAGTCCTGGTTTGAATTGAACGCACTTGTACATAAGTTTGAAATGGTTAACAACCAGTAGGAGTTTTCTGTTTGTTTTTGTTTCTTCTCTTGAACATGCCTGGAAGTTACAAGAGTTTTGAGAGTTGTTAAAGAAGTTTGCCGTTTCAGCAAGAAAATAGTTTAGCACATGTAGGACCTGCTGATCTAAAAACGAATGGCCTATATGACTATAAAAATAAGGGCCTATCGTACAGATGCCAAATGGTGTAGCAAAGTGTCCAAAAGAAAGTGCTTTTTTGTTGTTGTCGTTTGTGATCGTGAATGGTTGTTAATTAACAAAGAATTAACGCTGGAAACATTCTCAAATTTCATCTGACGAAACTAATTCCTCGCTCAGCATTTCGTCCTGTTTTACCCTCACGTTATTTCTGTTTGTACAGAGGACCAACTGTAGTGATGTGGTCCTAGTGTAGTGATCTGTAACCTTCAATTCCTGCTACACGTCCGTGTCGTTCAAGTTCTGTGATCATTTTAGCTTCACCTTCCGTTCAATCAGAAATGATGATGGAAAATGTACAAGCATTCTGGACAGGCACAACGAAATGAGTGTGTTCTGTTTTAAAGGTACATTAGACAGAATTTGTCAGGGTTGTGAGCGTTTAATAGGGCGACTATTCACTTTAGCATTCCCCCCCCCCCCCCCCCCCCGATTGCGTTATACCGCCCCATAATGGTGTGTACACGGCCAGTAGGAGTCAAATGTACTGGATGAAGCACATCGTAGCACGTTTGTAGCTCTCGCTTCATTTTAAACTTGGATTTCATTTGTACAAATCACCCTGGAGCACATTGTTTATTATTTGTACATTTGTTTGAGTGAGAGTTTAATGACTGCTGCCCAAGTGTATTTGCCCAAACGTAAAATAAAAAATAAAAAAATCTGTCTGGGAGAACTATGCCATCCGCGAATGATTAACTAGAAGTTGACAGTCCCACCCCCTGACCCCCTGCTACCGCGAGGGTAGTGTAGTGAGAGGCTGTAAATGCCGCGGATGCCAGCTGTTATAAAAAATAAATAAATAAAGAACTGAAAAAAAACAGGAAGATTCTTTTTTTATTATTATTATATTTTTATTGATTGATTTTTAACAACAACGAAGCAGATCCAGATCAATATACAATTGACACCCTCAACAAACATTTAAACTTGTACTTAAACAATATACTGTTAATATTGAAGAGTGATCATGGAAAAGCCGAGGGCAAAACAGTCCAGTGAAAGAAAACATAAAGGAAAAAAAAAGTCAGGACTAGGGTCATGATTGTGGCTCCATATCTGCCAGAACAGTTCAGATTTGTTCTGGCACGAAAGCAACACAGCGTTGGTGGTCAGAGACCAAAAGTGCTTGTACGGTGGTCCTGCGGGTGTGTGTCGACACAGATATCAAACTGTACAGTTAGAGTTTTCTGATTTGTCAAGTAAACATCACTATTTTTAAAACATCTAAACTTTACTTATATTACAATTCCATTACTTTTATGTTGCATGTAGTTTACAAAATTGTTTTTCTTCAGTGAATTAAAAAAAATATATATTTAATTAACTTTTTTAATGTAACTATTTATGTTATTAACAAAAAAGTAATTTGGGTCTGTAGCTTGCACTTTACCAATCTGTCATATTTTGCTAGAATAACTCGAACCTTTAAAGACTTGTGAAAGTTTGCGCTTTATTCATCCCAAAAAGAGGTATGTACAGTATGTTGTTGTATTAATTACTGTTTTTCTAAAACAGCAAGAAAAAACTTGTTGGTGAAAGTAAGTTTGCACTTTGCAGTTTTGGTTTTGAAATACAAAATAGATTTTTGTCTCAAAAAGAAAAAAAAATTGTAGATTCAATTTATAGGACACATCACCCAGGTCTAGTTTTGTTGTTTGTTATAAACTGCTTTATTAATGCTGGCCGCTTCCTCTGGCTACCACCGCAAGTATATATTTGTTTTGTACAGTGTGTGTGTAATTAATAAAGACAGAAAATCAAGAGTGACCTGATAAACTTCTATAGAAATCAGATATCAGAGTCTCTAAGAAAATCCTTGTACTCGCTGCATCTCTCTCTATACATATTGGATTTCAAACGCAGAATATAGAGCCATGTTTTGTATGCTGTGGCTTTAAGGTTTGCAGGTCAGGGTGTCTCTAGTTGGCACATTCGCTTTCCTTCACCTTAATGACTCAATGATTCAATGTTCTACAGACATCTTGATTCCTTGCATGAGAAAGTTGCATTGTTTATTCAAAGTCACCTGTATATGGAAAGGTTAATTCCCTCCTATTATTAATTCTAAAACCTTGAAAAGCAGGTTATAACTTAATGACCTGGTTTGCTGCTGGCTGATGTGGACAACAGTGTGTGTGTTTGTGTTTGGGTGTGTGAGGACAGTTGAGGAGACACCATGGCCAGGATTGTCTAGACTTGTCCTGTAGACATTTAAGTCTGTTGTGTTATTAGTTCCATGTTTAGTATCAGGGACGGGAATCACCAGACATCACCTGATACGATATTATCACGATTCCTCTGTGCCGTTTCGATTCAAACTGCGATTCTATACGTGATATAAAAGTATCACGATTTTATAAATATATTACATTACACCCCCATTACAGTGAACTGATCAGTTGTTCGTTTCATTATGAACTCTTTTCGGTAGATAAACGCAGGTCTCATTAGTTTCTCACTCACTTAGCTTAGTTTTCTCTTTTTCATTTCGGTTTGTTGTAAATATAAACTATTTCATGGAAGTATAACAGTGCCAAAATGCCTCAAAGCGAAATGGATGGATGTGGAATTACATCAACAATTTGATCTCAATGGAAAAAAAAAAATGTTTTTAGAGCATTTACAATGCTTGAAATTCTCGGCACTGCAATTTATTCTGATTTTATATTTCAAGTGAAAATCTAGTGCAAAAATAATGACCGTCAAATTGCTGTTTTAGAATATAGTTGATTGTTAAAAATAATTATTATTTTTTCCAAACAGAATACGGGAAGAAAAAAAAAAAACTTGTCTTGATGTCTGGGATATATCAGAGGAGGAGCAATAGAGTGGCAGATTACTGCGGTCTGTTCTGTAGTGGACTTTAAAGTGTGCCCTTCATGCTCCCTGGGTAGTGTACTTACTTCTCAGTTCTTACTTCTTTCTGGTCGGAACGCAGCGCTGGCTGAGATTATTGGAAAAGCGATTATTAATCGACTGTGGAACATGCATTTATTGAACATGAAATATAACAACTGAAAAACAAGGGGAAAAAATGTTACTGTGGAAAGAAATGAGGCACAATAATCGTTTAATCTCAATTATCCGTTTTATTTATTTAGATTATTTTTTATAATTGTTAGAATCCAATAATCGAAATTGAAATTGAGTTAATTAAACATCCCCGTGTTGTTGTATTCATGACTGTTTTAATTCATTACTGCAGTTTACTAAGAGTAAATCTTCATATCATGAAATATCTTTTCTGTATTTCTTCACCGTACAGTCGTTCTCAGTGAGGACAATGTGGGCTCTGTGTGTGTGTGTGTGTGTGTGTGTGTGTGTGTGTGTGTGTGTGTGTAAAGGGTCTGGGTTATGAATGCGCCATGTGTGTAACTGCCTTGGACGGAGTTCCTGACTGCTCAGGGTAGTTATACAGTAAAGGCACCGATTGTCGGCAGTTGTGAATTCGTGTTTCCAGGGCGGAGTGAGCAAACATCCTTGTTGGTGAAATGTTCCTGAACAAACACGCATACACTTTAGTCGTGTTAGTTTAATGGATGAGGATTAACGCTTGCCTTTGAGACCATTGTTAGTTAATCTGTCTAATAAATGAAGTGAAGGATTAAAGACATTGTACTTACTGTGAGACTGATCGCAGCACTGTTTCTTTCTCAGATGTAATTGCTGGGAAGTTGTCGTGATACTCATTGAATAAATTCATGAAAGTAAAAAATGCTGTATTCCAAAATGTTTTTTTTCTTCTTTTACAATCAATCAATAAAGAAATGTCCAGTTTCTGAAAATTCTGATTTATACATCGTCGAGGCTTCTTTAGTATGAACTTCTGCATCGGTGTGGCGTGGCACTAAAGACCAGTTTGCTTTAATAGCAGCTTTCAGTTCGTCTCTAGCATTAGGTCAAGTGTTTCTCATCTTCCTTTTGACAAAAGCCCATAAATTCTTTATGGGGTTTCGGTCAGACGAGTTGGCCGTCCAATCAAGTACAAGTACTGTCATGGTTAGCAAACCAGCAAACCATAGTAGTAGTTTTGGCACTTTGGGGAGGTGCAACGTCCAGCTGGAAAATAAAAATTCCCTGAAAACTTATTAAAATAATTTTTAACAGTATTTTTATTGACGTTTACACATATTTCCATACATAACCATGGAAGATAACAGTAATATGAAAAAAACTAAATATATTCTAAAGAATATTGTGCAATTACTGCAGATATTTAGGAAATGTATTTACTTTCCCATATTTATGTACATAACCAAAAATGCTTAAAAGAATAATTAACAAAAGATTAGGTAAAAAAAAAAAAGTAAATAAATAATAATAATAAAATTCCAAGTGCACACAAATAACTTATTACAATATTTGTATTCCTTTCTCATCCCCATGTAAATCTAATCTCCATGCCTCCAACCTATCAGTAGAAAATATATTTTCAGTAGACATTAAATCTGTATAGAAAATAGAAAACTGGCATTTCATCTTAATATTTAGCAATGTAGGGTTTTCCAGAAAAGATTTTTTTTTTCTTTTTTTTTTAAAGCAGATTCTTATGTTTGGGAGTTGTGATGTGTTTTAGTTGTAAATATTTAAAAAGTGTTACTGGGAATATCATGTACATTACTGATCGAAGGTACGAAGGTTGCCGCTTGTATAAAGATGGTTCCTTTAAAAGTGAATGAAGTACAAGAGTTGTACCTTTAAAAATAACTAAAAGTAGTTCTGCCTGTTATAATATAATATTCAGTGTGAAAGTTCCCTTACAGTACGTTAGCATCTCCTATAGTAACTGCTTAGACAGCGATTTGTCCGGTGGAAGACTTAATAATAAACAGGTTACAGAATGTGCTTTTTAATAAAGAAAAACCACTAGTGGGCGATGTAATTTTGCTGGAAGACTTTTATTTAAAATTTATGGAAGGAGTCCTGAGTGAAAAGAAACGTAAGTGATGACTGTTGTTCCACAGCAAGTAATAACAAAGCAATGGAGAAGAAATGAGACGTGATCTTAAAGACTGTGAACATTAGTGTTGTGTGAAGCTTTTCACGATGTGAAACACTGCTTGGTCACACATCACACCACTCCAAAGCCATCGTACTTTATTGTGCTGTCTTTAAATGTGTTATTTCTGTGTTTATAATATACGATTAAACGTTGAATCTAGGAATATCATTGCCAGGAGTTTGACGTTTTTTCACTCGTTGTTTTACTTATTAACTTGACGCAAGTATGAAATGTTCTTGTTGG